>CM062393.1:2356161-2931161 GCA_031304145.1 Cardiospermum halicacabum | reverse complement strand
TCTTTTAAGCTTTAGGGCAAGAAATGTGGCCTTTTTTTTATTTATATATACTAGTTCCAATTTGATTGTGTTATAGATTTTACAATCAAGATTTGTTCCTATGCATAGTTTGAAGAGTCTAAGGTTTTCGTGTTATTACTATGTTGAATGTAAAATTTAGTTGCTAATGCGCACTTGATGATTTAAGATTCATTCTCTGGTAATGTTTATATAGGGCAGCAGAACAGTTGGTGGGAATTGAGCAAGATCCTGCTAAGTATACACCTACTAACACTAGATTCCAGCGAGGAAGCTCAAGCATACGCAGAAGGTTTCGAACAAATGATGTCACTTCCACACCGGTTACTGGTGTCTCTTATGTGTCTACTCCTGTCATGGAGGAAGATGAAATTGTTGATGGTGATTTTTATCTTTTGGCAAAATCTTATTTTGACTGTCGAGAGTATAGAAGAGCTGCTCATGTGCTCCGGGATCAAAATGGGAAGAAGTCGGTGTTTCTGCGCTGTTACGCTCTTTATCTGGTTTGTCTACTTATTTTTCCTGAAGTTTCTTTGTCTTATCTTATGGTCTAATTTGATTTAAATGATTTTCGGGTAGCACTATCTGGTAATGCAATGAAAGGAGTTTAACTTTTGTCATATCATAGTAATTTACTTGTGCTTGAAGTTGGGAATGCTCTAAGTATATCACATCCAATGAATAAGTGATTATTCTTTATAAAATGAGAAGTTTGTGTTTCAGTGCTTTGAAATTCTTCAAAAGTGAGTCTTAATGATAAATTATGTTAGTGCTATATGACTGTGTTGATTAAATCAATTGTAGAATTACTGCTAATACTTCAATTGTTTCAAGCAGTAGTATTTTATCCTGTATTTGATATGGCCAGCCTGATTAGTTAGCTTTGATAAGTAGGATTGCCTATCTAGCTGCTCAGGGGAGTAAGGGATTCAGCTGATCTTAATTTTTTTAGAGGTAGCCAAATGAATGTTTCAATATGCTGTCAGGTTGATGGACTGTATTATCATTCTCTTGCTTATATTTGTAATATTGGAAGTTCCAACTTAACTAAATGTAAATTTCTATTAATCTGATGATATTGTGCCATGCAATGAGTACCTTGTTTACATTTTGCTGGCCTTTTGCATGCTCAATGAAGGCAGGAGAGAAGCGGAAAGAAGAAGAAAATATAGAACTTGAGGGCCCATTGGGCAGGAGTGATGCTGTGAACCGTGAGCTGGTTTCTCTAGAGAGAGAGTTATCTACACTTCGCAAGAATGGGGCAATTGACCCCTTCGGTTTGTACTTATATGGTCTTGTGTTAAAACAAAAGGGCAATGAGAATCTGGCCCGCATGGTTTTAGTGGAGTCTGTAACTAGCTACCCATGGAATTGGAGCGCCTGGTCAGAGCTGCAGTCTTTGTGCACTACTATTGACATCTTGAATAGCCTTAATCTCAATAACCATTGGATGAAGGACTTCTTTCTTGCCAGTGCTTATCAAGAACTTAGGATGCACAGTGAATCTTTGACAAAGTATCAACATCTTCAAAGCACTTTCAGTTTTAGCAATTACATACAAGCTCAAATTGCCAAAGCCAAATACAGTTTAAGAGAATTTGAACAGGTCGAAGTGATCTTTGAAGAGCTTCTAAGGATTGACCCCTATCGTATCGAAGATATGGATATGTACTCCAATGTACTATATGCCAAGGAGAGTTCCTCTGCCCTAAGTCATCTTGCCCACAAGGTGATTATGAATGACAAATACAGACCTGAATCCTGTTGCATCATTGGCAATTACTATAGTTTAAAGGGGATGCATGAGAAGTCAGTTGTGTATTTTAGAAGAGCACTCAAACTAAACAGAAATTATCTGTCAGCATGGACACTAATGGGTCATGAGTATGTTGAAATGAAAAATACTCCTGCTGCTGTTGATGCATATAGGCGGGCTGTAGATATAAATCCATGTGATTATCGAGCCTGGTACGGATTAGGACAGGCATATGAGATGATGCACATGCCTTTCTATGCTCTTCATTATTTCAGGAAATCTGTATCTTTGCAGCCAAGTGATTCTCGGTTATGGATTGCCATGGCTCAGTGTTATGATACTGAACAGCTACACATGCTTGAGGAGGCAATAGAATGTTACAAAAGGGCAGCAAATTGTAACGATAGAGAAGCAATTGCCTTAAACCAGCTGGCGAAGCTGCTTAAAGAACTGGGGCGAGATGAAGAAGCAGCATTTTATTACAAGAAAGATTTAGAGAGGATGGAAGAAGAAGAGAGGGAAGGACCTAATATAGTGGAAGCCTTAATGTTTCTTGCTACTCATTGCAGAGACAACAATAGATTTGAGGAGGCAGAGGTGTATTGCACTCGTCTGCTAGATTTTACTGGCCCAGTAAGTTATATTTCAATTCTTATACCTATTTTATGATTTTCAAAGTGTAATGATATTAGTTGGATAAAGCATTAGTTTTCTTACTGTGAATTGCATAATTGCAGGAGAAAGAAACTGCAAAGATCATGCTTCGCGGAATGAGAAAGGATCAATCTAGTTATCCTTCAATGGATGTGGAGCACTTCCCTCCATAATTGCATAGTTGCTCTCCTTTGATGTTTGTACAATGAAAAAGGATGGTTAGTAGTCTGCCTACAATCTTTAAAATTGGGACAAATTGTGACTAGATGAGTTTATCAGAAACAAACCATATCAATGGAACACTCAGAAAAATGTTTCTTTCTCTTCTGTATTGTCAAATTCTTTTGATCATTCTGTTTAGTTAGATTTAGATTTCCATTTTTCCAAGCTGAAATTTACATTTGCATCTATATATACAAGTGCCAGCTTGGAATTATAATTATAGGTCTCTCATGGCGTCTTGACAAGGAAGTTTGATTTCCAGCTGAAACATGAGGTTTTTTCATTGTAATTTTTTGTCGTCCATGGTTTATGTTCATCATGATTATATTGTTCATCTCCAAATTCCGATGCCTGGTTATTAACATATTTGAAAAGCATAGAATTTGACCGAAAGAATTGGATTGATTTCTAGTTACTATACAAAACTATAGAAAGAGAATTGTTGACTGTTTATTTAATGCCGGTGGAAATATGGGTCCTAGCCTTGCCAGTGACTCCAATATAGTTGAATTGTATCACTTTCACCGACTTATGCCCTATGGCAGCTAAAAACAATATAATGAATAACATGCATCCATATCAATTGACCACAACTTGTTTCAAACACAAGAAGCATAGTACCATACCATATGACTTAATAAATCCAAATGTGAAGTATGCAACAAACCACAATCTTATTTTTACTTGACTAGGTCAGTTAGAAACAGAAACTTCTTGACACAAACTTCCATTACAACCAAACCATAGACACCAACATCACTTTGTACCAGTAACCACCACAGGGAGCAGAGATAGCTTCTTCATTCACTTTGGCTCAGTGAAGAAGCTGTTGAGTGATGGCATGATCTCCGGAGTCTTGTTCCGCACATATTTCCTCAGGAAATGTTCTGAATACTTCTCTCCCTCATCAAAATTCTCCAGCACTCCTGCAGCCCTTTTCTCCTTATTCACCCTGATTCACAAAACATAAGCAAACAACAACCATATCTAACCACTCGATTCAAAGAAAAATGTCTCCAGTGAGCAGAATTGGATTCAGTATCAAGACAACAAGCACAGGAGTTCGTTTTACTAGTGCTATATACAACATCACATATGCTAAACATCATTTGACTTATCAATCATGCAAGGAAATCAGAAAATACTATGCCATAAACATCACTGCTACCATTTTGGTAATTATAATAATACACATACAAAGACCCTTCAATACCTATATCTACAAAGACTCCACAATTCATAAATGGTAAAATATGCTTTTCAATTTACAGACCATAGTTAATTCCTAGCTTAAATAAAATAATTTCAATATTTTCTCTTATATTTAACAAATTTATTCCACTTTATCCATATTTCTCAACCTAATCTCCTAAAAGCAAAAGCAAATATCCAATTCATTAAGAATCAGAATAGTCAATATATTATATAGAGAGAGACCTGACTTCAGGGTTGATAAGGATGTTACGAGCCAACTGAAAACCACAGATTCCAACAGCAACACCAACGGCTGCGAACAGTGGATACACCTACACATACACAACATACAAATAATTTCCAAAATCAACAACAGATCTGCAATTACCCAAAAATATTGTAGCGAAGATACTTGTAGAAACTAAAAATCAGGTTATCAAAGATGGATATTAGCGTACCTCGGGTCTCAACCAACGGCTAGACATTGTACAAGCGGTAGGGTTTGTTACCGGTATAATTGATGAGATTGAAGAGGAAATGATTTTGGTGAGAGAACGATGAATATAACTTGAACAGTGTTGGTTTTTTTAAATATTTTAATTTGTTTTTGGTGGAAATGAAGCAATTTGATTGGTTCTATGCGGATGTTACGTTTAATATTATTTTTTCTTTATTATGTCAACCAATTGGAAAATGACACGTTTCCCTGCTTATGCATTTCTCTAGTTGCGGGAACTGTACAATGACGACAATGTCCAATTTATAGTATTGTAATACCAATTATGTCCCCAACGTCTGAAAAATGTAATAATTGACAGCATTTATGTACATATTTTAAATAAAAAAATAAACAAAATAAAAATTAATTTAACATCTTCAGATATTTAGTATGATACCTTATTAGTAAAATTAAATCATCAATGGAGTTATTATATCCATTCATAAACAGCCATTAATTATTATTTTAAAATTTTCCGTTTATTCAGATAATATAAATATATTTTGTTTTTTAAAAAATATAAAATTACAAATATATTTAAAAATTAATTTTAATAAATAGCAGGGAAATGTATACAGACCAAAAGCAAAATATGTCTAGTGTTGAAAATACAACATAATGTTATATTGTTAATGCTCTATTTACACTGCATTTTCTTCTGTGATATTACAGATTCTTAAACTAGACGATCAATTGGTGAGTCCATCTCTATCTTTTGAGAGCCCGGTCACGCCAGGAACCTTGTTGCTTTGTAAGAACCTGATACAAACGTAAAGAGAGTAAAATTTCCTCAGCTACACTTTCTGGGAGATACTCTTTTCACAGGAAGTGTTAAAAATCATTTTACCTTTTCACTTAAGAGGTTTGTTGCAGCCCCATCTTCATTGGTATTCTTTCCATTCCTGTTGTCTGCTTCTGGCTCACTGTCACTGGAAACTGATGGTGGAGCTGCCGGTGCTCCAAACATGGCCTCGTCGTGGGCTGCTTTGATTTGTTCCTCCCTTCGTGCCTTCAAATTCGCATGATATAGATTGTATTTCAAATATCGGAACTCACATTGAATTGACAGGGGTAATATGGTTGGAAGATTTGGAGAGGATGGTATTAAACAAGAGCTTACCTCTATAGCAGAATAACGGAAGCTTTGCCCAATGTGCTTGACTAAGGCAGCATCATCTTCTGCAGCTGAAGATGGCAGTGGAACATAATGTAATTTTATTCTGCATCTCAATTAGGTAGAAGATACAAATGCAAAGAAAGATATCTAACCTTCAAGTTCTTCATCATCAAGTGGAGCATCCTTGTCAAACTCAAAGCGTTCCCATCCCGAGCCCGTGCCCATTTTTTCATCCTTCTCAGCTGTATTTGAAATAAAATGCATATTAGAAGGTAGAAACATGCCCAGGATGAGTAGAGTGGAGTTTTAGTCATTACATTAAACTATTTTTACTGTTTTCTCCTTTGTGTTCAGGGAAAATGGAGAGCATGTATGTAATTGTAAGAATAAGTTTTCAACTCACTAGAATCCTTGCAGCTATGTAACATTGATAACTTCAGTAGAATTCACATAAGCAGTTATACCAACTAACTGAGGAGTAGTTATTCGAAAGATATGCTAAAACAATCAAAACATGACCAAGTGTCCTGTCAAATAAAGTTGGCCTCTTCATTAACATTACAAAGAAATCCTGAACTTTCAACTAAAATTAATATGGGTAAATAAGACATGTTTATGTATTTCATAATGCAAAGGAAGTCTGTGGAGAAAAGAATCAGCCAAATGGCAAACAGTATTATGATATATCATAGATTTGTCATACATAAAAGTCATTTTTAAGAAAACAAGAATTGGACAGATAATCAATATAAATGCTTAACAAGTGGACTGAATTAGAACCCTCCTGAATAGGACTAGTCACTAAAATGAAGAACTTGTAGAACCAAACACAACATTATGCCAGAGTAACACTTTAATAACTTCATCAGAATTGCACATAAGTGACGGTACTGGATGAGGTAACTTACCAGTTTCAGCAAGCTGAAGCTTCATTTTAGCTTTGACTCTTTCAGCTGGTGTCTGTTTGGAGGGGGCTTTGTCATTAGTACATCATATCATGGTAACAAATAAATAAAGCCTCACTTCAAATTCTAAATAATCAATATGTGAGCCACAAATGAGAACACAAGTTATACAATTCCAAGCTAATATCAATATGAGTGTCAGCTAATCAAACATGGGAGTCAGTTATGAATCTACCATCTTTGGTGTACAGCATATGGATTTCCCACCAGAGCATGATCAGAATGGTGATGGTGCTGTTTAAATTGCAATTCTAAGCACAAGTATTCAGCATAACAGTTGACATGGAAGAAGTACACTGGAAAGGAACATGGTAAGCAAAAGATACAACCCAAGAATATTCAAAACTATAAACAAAAGAGTGCACACACGTCAATGCTAAGTTGATACAATACAGTCATATACATACGGATCAATTCCATGAAGTTTACTCATCTCTGTCAGCTTCTTCAGCTGTGTAACCATGACAAGAAGCAGGACAATTAACAGAATACCAATCAATGTGGTAACATAACATTAACTGACATACAACTGTGAAACAAATAAAGATTGGTTGCAAATTCACAACTGTTTAATAAAGTTTATACATTGTAACTATGCATTTAGGTTGGATGCAAAGCATGTACAGATAATTGTCTCTATAACATCCCAGTGAGTTTTCACAGCAGTGACAGAAAATATGATATTGGAATCCTGAATCTATTGCAGTTAAAACAGTTTGAGGCCATTACCAACCACTAAGTCTACTGTACTCAAGATTTCAGTACTGAACAACCTTAAGAAAAACAAGTACTATCTATTCGGTCCCAATCTCTCATTACTCTAATTCCTTATAGTTCAAGATATACACTCATCAGACTTATAATAACTACGAAAACAAAGTGACAGTTGAATGGTCTTCTTCACTACTCTACCATGTAAAGCAAGCTAAAAATTGGAGTCAAAAACTCTTACCATCTTGTCATAGCCTTCAATTAGACGTGAATAGTCAACTTTAACACTCCTCTCCTTCCCCGCTTTCTTCTCTTCCCTCCTCTCTCGTGGCGACACACTTCTCCTCCTCTCTCTGTCTCTATCTCGTCCTCGGTCTTGGTCCCGGTCTCTATCCCTATCTCTATCTCTGTCTCTGTCCCGGTCTCTGTAATCTCTCCGTCGGTCTCTATCCCTATCCCTGTCTCTATAGTCCCTGCCTCCATCTCTGCGTCTATAATCTCTATCCCTCTCTCGGTCCCTGTCATCACGATCCGTCCCTCTATCTCTACTCACTCTGGAAGAATGCGTTTCTTCTTCTTCATTCCGCCTCTTGTTGAGCTTGTTCTGAATAGACTTCAATTCAGATTGCTTGTGGAGATTCGACGTCGTAGTCGGACTTGAAGCTCTCACGAAATTGCTCATAAAAGAAGACGACGAAGCTTGTTTCGTCGCCACGTCATCATTTCCTGAACCCGAAGTGGAGAACCCAAGACCTTGCTTGAATCTAGCGGCTCCTCCGCCTTTCCGCGTCAGCTCATCGTAGTAAGCAGCCGCCTTCTCTTCCTCCATCTTACCACCGTTTCCAGTGTACGAATCAAGAACTAACATATACCCATCCCAAAACGCTGCCGTATCACTTGATATTTTAATGGGCCTGAATTTGGGTCAGGCCCAATTGCTGTAATTTATGGGCCAGTCCCAACTTTAGCAACAAACTACTTCTATTCGCACCCCACTATTGCTCCACCCAACAACACTATTTCATCTTTTGCTGTTTTCTCCAAATGGATAGACGAAGTGTTAGTACCAAACATGACAACTCTCATTCATACGATACTCAACTAAGCAAGATAATTAAGTGGGGACTGATGATCGATGAAAATGGTCACGAAGCCAGACATATAATTCAATGTCTGAATAATTAACAACAACTGTATTCAATTAAAAATCAAGTGTTCGTGAAATGTGACAATAATCGACCGACCAGAAATGTACTCATAATTGCAAAGCACCTTGTCTGGCTCATGCTTAAACATCACACGTTACGCGACCACCACCTCTCATACTCGTCATTTTTCCACCAAAGATTCGTTACATATTTGCTCTACTTCAATTATAACACCTCAATTTTACATTATTTTTTTTTACATTTATTTTGGGTTTATAATCCACGTCAGCATTTGACCGTCAAATTTACCGTGTGGTATTCACATAAAGAAAAGAATCGAAAAGCGAAAAGGAAGGGTAGAAGATCGAAGACAATCTATGAAATACTAAAAAAAAGACATGAAAAAGGGAAGGTGAAGTAGAAGGAGTTGTCAAATCACTAAAAAAGGACACCAAAATCTGATATCTCCAATCTCACCGATCTCTTCTCTCAGATTCTCCACAAAACGTGAACTCCAATGCATAATCATCACGATACCCGATCCATCAATTCGATCTTCACAACACCACACAACACAACCCCGCAAATGGAGGCCAGGCCACTTTACCAAAATACCCGTATCCAATCAAAAGATTGTTCCATCCGTACAAAAGGGCAGTTTCGGGATGTGACATCGGCGGCTTTCCTCTTTTAACTCCCGCCGCCGTTACCTCTTCCTTATTTATTTTTATTATTTGACTTCCTTAACTTGACCACCGGTCAAAGTAAGGTAAAGAGACACAGATTTTTGAAATAACAAAGAAATCAAGATAAGAAGATTCACAGGATTTCAAGTGGGACCGACATTGCCGGTCAAAGAGAGGTAACGCGTGACCACAAATCAGATCAATTATCCAACCAAAATTTTCAAATATAGTCAAAAACAACCCGATCAAAATTTTCTACAAAGGAAATTAAATACACAGAGATCGTACGTACACAGTATATATATCGAAATGATGATATTATACGATTTGTCTTCTCGCTGACAGCAACTCCCTAGAAATAGTACACAGAATAGGATACTGTTGATTTTTTTTAATTAATTTTAATTAATAAATTGACAGGACAGAGTGTTAAACAAGTTGGGTCCAATTTATTTTTTCTCTTTCTATCTCTACTTCCACTAAAAGAAAAGATTTGCTAAGATCTTACGATATTGGATCCTCAGAATCTATCTGCTCTGTTTTTCTTTTTTTCTCTCTCTTTTTTCCTTCTTATTTAAAGTTGAAAAGGGCATTGGGTTGTGTCTACTTTCTTTTTACTTCAAAAGGGTTTTCTCTCAACTTGGAGACATTTGATTTTGTGAGTAATGGATATGGGTTGTGATGAGCTTCATGTTCTTGCTGTTGATGATAGTTATGTCGATAGGAAAGTCATTGAGAGATTGCTTAAGGTTTCTTCTTGTAAAGGTCTGTTTTTGTTTTCTTGGTTTGGCTTTGTTTTGTTTTCTGGGTTTGGTTTTGTGATTTGTGAAGCTGATTTAGTGTTTGTGTTTGTGTTTGGTTTTGGTTACAGTTACAGCTGTTGACAGTGGGACAAGAGCTTTACAATATCTGGGTTTAGATGGAGAGAAGAGTTCTGGATTTGATGTAAGTTTCAGTTTAGTTAAGTTTAGTTTTGTTTGGTTTCAATTTCATGTGAATTTTGTTTGATTGAGTTTTGTTACTGTGAAATTTGCAGGCTTTGAAAGTGAATCTGATAATGACAGATTACTCTATGCCTGGTATGACTGGATATGAATTGCTTAAAAAGATTAAGGTAACTTTTTCACTTACCAAATTCAATCTTTGTTAAAATAGTCCACTTTCTTTTCAATTTATTGATTTGGTTCTGTTGTGTTCTGTTCTTGATCAGGAATCATCAGCTTTGAAGGAAATACCAGTAGTGATAATGTCATCAGAGAACATAATGACCCGTATAGACAGGTAAATAAAAATAAGACAAAACACTTCATATCTCCATTATTTAGTAGGTCAAAAAAGTAGTTATGTCACATATCATGACATATTTGATTGGTCTACAAATCTCATGTTAAGATCTTGTCTGATAAAACAATCTACACATCAACCAGTAACATCTCAACTTGTACACACCTGTATAGAATAATCAGATCTCAATCATGTTCTGCTAATCAAATGGATTATATTCTCTACAGAATCTTAATAATTCTTTAATCATGTAGATTTTTGTTTGATAGAATAAAATAAGATCTCTAACAAAATATTATTGAACACAGGTGTTTGGAAGAGGGAGCAGAGGAGTATTTACTGAAGCCTGTGAGATTAGCAGATGTTGAAAGGCTTAAAGATTTTGTAATGAAAAGTGATACAAAGAAGGAGAAAGTGGTTAATAAGAAAAGGAAATTTGAAGATGTTGATGATGAAGATGAAGAGTCAGGTTTATCATCTGAGGATCAATCTCCATGTTCATCGACTGATAATTCTAACAAACGTGTCAAGTTGTAGTAGAAGATGAAGATAGATGGTGTTATGGTCTAACAGTGTTTGATTTTGATTTTTTTGGGTTTTTTTGTGGCTAAGATTTGCCATTTTTTCATTGTTAATAGTCTGTTGAGGTGGCTTATTATTAATCTGCTAGTTTAGGACTAAAATGTTGAAAAAAAAAAAAAAAAAAAAAGTGATGCTGTAAAGAATAGAAATGGAATATTTTTGGTTTTTTAGTTAGCTGTGCTTTATGTTCAATGAATTTAAAAGGTAAATTAATTTATAAAATTAATTATACACATGATTTAATACATGCTGGACTTATTAGATAATTTAGGCCCGTGGTAGATTTTTTGATCTAGGGAAAATATTATCAATCATCTCAGCTACCACGTTCAACCAATCATATATACTTTTATGTTGTTTATTAAATTAATCAATTATATTTTTTTAATTATTAAATATTTATATAAGTTTAAAAAAATTATAATTATTAAATTTTCGGATAACACGATAAATCCGGTCTATGCTTTTTTTTTCCTTGAGTGGAAACCACTGAAAGTATAAATAAATAAGTTACATATAAATATATATATTAAAAAGTTACGAGTATAAAAATATAACTACAAATTATATATCAAATTATGTATCATTAATAGAAGTCGACTAGCAACTACTTTCCAAAGATTTGCTGGCTTAATTTCTTATTAAGAACAGAACTGCATCACAATTACTTCTTCAGAAACTAACAAAACTATACCAATTCCTGAATTTCATTTATCTCCAAAGTAATTTACTGAAATTATAAATATAAATTTTAATATTATACTATTAGTTTTTTATAATAATAAAATTTGTATATAAAACATTATAAAGAATAATTAATGTAATTTTAAAATAATTTCATTATAAAATATAAAATTTGTCATTATTCTCTACTATTTCATAATTATTTCAATTTTCCATGTTAATTGTTTTCAAAATATTTTATATCAAATAAAAATATCATAAAGTTATAATAGATGAAAAATTAAATAATTTTCTCCAATATTTTAAATTGTATATTAAATTATTTTTATTTAAGCATAATTAAATATTTTATTTAGTATTATATATATATATATATATTCATTTTAATGATATGAATTTTGTATCACCAACTACTATGCACTTCATATTTAAATGGTGATGGATGTGTATCATTCCGACTGCATTTTGGTTTTTAAATAAAAATAATTTATTTATTTTTTAAATCACAAAATTAAAATATATTAATTATATTTATTTATTTATATTATAAAATCAATTAATCATATTAATAAATATTAGATTTTGAGCAATAAATTATAATAAGATATTATTATTTTAACTTTTAAATAATGGTGTGAGATTTAAGTTAAAAATATTACGATCTAAATTATCATTTTGTTCAAATTAATCAACTATTTTAATAAATTTTGTTTATAATGAGCTAGAAAATAATAAATAAATAGGATATATTCAAAAGAATAAAATTATTAATTTAATAATTTTTATTAATCCAAATTTACAAGCTACTAACTTGATGGTTATAATATTTTAAACTAAAATTTTAAAACTATCCTTCAACTATTTATAAACCATTAATATTATTGGATGTTTATATTTAGATAATTTAATATTTAAAATTGATATAAATTAATGATTAAAATTGATGTAAATTAATGAAACAAATAAAAATAACATATATTTATACTATCATGCATTACAATTTAATTAGCCAAATATAAAACATAAATATAACAGTCCATTAAATCCGATTATATTGTAGAGGCATTACGATTATATTGTAGAGGCATTACAATAAAACTTTGGAACAATTTTACAGGTGGATGCCATTTATTTATTTAAAATATTTGCTACTTTTCAAATAAATGATAATGAGTTTGGGTGGGAGAATATAAATTAAAATTAAAATTAAAAAAAAAAAAACTTAAAATTTATATACTATTTCAAATAATACAAATGAATTAGTTACTTTCGATTCTTATTAGAAGAATTTAAATATTTAAATTCAAATGAATAATAAAATAATTCGCTAAATCTACTAATTCATTTTCTTATAAAGAAAAATTGAGAACAATCCTGTCCAATTTGATATCCCTAATCTGATCCTCCTCTAAGAGTTCAAATTTGGGGCGGAAGTGATTTTATTGAAAAATATAAATAAAATAAAATATATATTTTTTATGATTTTTTAATATAACTATCTTATATTAATGTTATAACTCTATTTTTTACTTATGAAAATTAATTATCATTTTATGGACAAGTTGTTTCCTAATATTAATGATAAATAAATGGAAAAAATACTATTAATTTTTTTTTAATTCAAAATATTCTTCTTCATATAACATATTTCCTGTTCATTCTCTTAAACTAATCTTTAGTTATTATGATTTATTTGTTTTTAAATATAATACAATATTATATGTTATATGAAACGAAATTATATTAATTATAATTATTATATAATCATTGCTTTATTTATCAAAACGCATGCTATTTTTGTGTGGTTGTTAATGGTAGTGGTGAGTGATGAAAATGGTGGATCATGGATGGTAGTGACGATCATGAATTTATTTTTTAAAAAAATTACAAATAAATATCCGTTAGTAATATTAATGGAATAAAATAATAATTATATATAAATTGTTTATTTTTATTAAATATAAAATTTTCAACCGCTAAAATATTAATAATACAAATATAAAAATAAAATCTAAAATTTGAAAAACCAAAATATAAAAATAATAATATAATTTCACAAACTATGTATTATTAGCATTAAGTTAGCCACAACTTTATCAGAAATTAAATATTCGAAAAAAACTGTAAATAATTCAAATCTTATTCATACTATTCTACTCTTTAATAATAATTAACTTTATATTTTAAATCTAATAAAGAATTTAGAAAATTTTCAAAAAAAAAAATATTATAAGGAGTTATTTTTTCCTACTATTTAATAATTAATAAAATTATTCATTTTAATTATTTTTCAAAATATTTTTATTAGATATTATTAAGTAAAAAAGTTATAAAATGATAAAAATAAAAATAAATAATTTTCTCCCATATCTTAAATAGTACATTAAATTAAATTATAGTGGATTATATTATTTTCTAATTTTAATATAATTAAATAATGATATTTTCTCCATCAAAATCACACAATGCTATATTAAGTTGTATACAAATATTCATTTTAATGACATGAATTTTGTAACACCTAGTCACTGCTTTATATAAAATTTATTTATTTATTTAATCACAAAGTAAAAAAAAAAAAATATATATATATATAAATATAAAGTAATATATATTTATACAAAATCAACTAATTATATTAGTAAATATTAATTTTCCAAACAATAAATAATAATAAATAAAATAATTCAATATTAAATTTCTGCCCAATTGAATGACATTTACTATTTTGATATAATCAAATTAATAATTTTTTTAATAATTTTTTATAACGAATTAAAATAATTATAATAAATATTATAGTTGTATGTGATTATATTGTAACTGTTAGATATATTGTTTATTTTATTTTCAATCTCATAGATTATTAGTTTAATAGTTTTTATCCTTTATTTTACTCAAATAAACTCATAATTTGGTGAATAAAATAATTTTCCAACATAAAAATTTTAAACCACCCTTACATTATTTACTAGCTATTGTATTGGATGGTTTATATTTTTGGTATTTTAATATTAAGAATTAATATAAATTTATTGAAATAAATAAAATTGTTTACACATCCCAGATCAATTAGCCAAATATGGATAATAAATAAAATAAATCAATTCAATTATATTATAGGTCATTATACTAAAGTCATTGTGAATAAAAGTTTTGAACAATTTTACGTTTGAAGGTGGGAGTGCATATTTTAAAGAATTACTATGGTTTATATTAACTGAAAAATTATTATTTTTAAGTAAAATTGATTTTTGAATGGTGTTTATGGTGATATTTTAAAAATATATAATAACTTATAATGATTATATATTAAAAATATTAATAAATTAAGAAAACATATTTTATATATACCATTTAGTTAATTACCTTACTTGTTATTTTTTATAAAAAATAATAATTAATAATTACAATATATATATATATTATTATTATTTCAATAATTTACTCTTAATTATAAAGAATTAATAATTTACTTTATGTATTTTTAAATTTAATTCAAATTTAAAATATTATTTAACTAAAATATTATGCAAAAATAGTCACTGATTCCACCCATGTAATATATCATTACAATATTATATAATTTATTATATAATTTATGAAATGGAATTTCTTAAGGATGTCAACTAACATTTTATTTAAATGAAGTTAAATTGAAATTTTATATTAAAAAAATAAAAATAAAAAAAATAAAAAATATTACATTAACGTGGATTGAATTAAAAATGTGATCCGACTTTATTATTGAATTAAACATAATTTCTAAAGAATCGAAAAATTAGTTTTGAAACCATTTTTTCATAATCTATTAAAAATTTAACGGTATAAAAAACCGTTAAATAATTTTCTCCTATATCTTATGAAGTTATAATAGTCGGTATTGTTTGGTAATTTATTTATAATTAAATAATTATACTTTATGTGTTTTATATCCATCTACTCATTTTAATATGATGATGAGATTTATATCATTGGGATAGTTATGTTTCCTTACATATATTGAATATAATATAACTCTGATGGGTCCATTCTTTTAACAAATTAAATAAATTTCTTTTCTATTTTAATAATTATTTTAATATTCATTAATATTAATCAAAATCACAAATAAACATAAGTATAATTATGAATATGTTATATTCCTCAAAATATCAAATAATAGGATTGCGTTAAAAATGTCGATTTTATCGCCTAATAAAACCTGGTTATTAGTGTTTCTACCGAGTGAAGCATCAAATTTCATAGAAGTGAAATGTCACTTTGCATGTAAAAATTAAATATCAATATTAATCTCTTTGTGACGAATAGATATAATGTGTCAAATAATATAATTTTTTTAATAAAGATGAAATAAGTTGCCTCTTTGCAGAAGTAACCCTATTATATTAATATCTTTATAAATTTTATGAATTTTATATATTTTTTATTTTTTTAATTTTTATTTATAATTATATTTATAATAAATTTTTATTTCATCGATAGATTAATTATTATTTTTTTAAGAAAAAGAATTGGAAAAATTATTTTCTAAATAATACAACTAAAACTATTTACCCTATAATGTTAAGAAAACAACAAATAAATATTATATAAAAAATTAAATAATTTGTTTCTCAAATTAGAGTAAATGTACAATTTGTTAATTAATTATAGATAAATAATTTTATGTTATCAATAAAATATTACATTTAAATATATTTTATATTCATCTATTCATATCAATATTATAATTAAATATTAAAATATAGAAATAGTACAAAAATTTTGTAATTTTGATGATAATTTTTTTTACTCAATCTTTGTACTTCAAACCAACTTATATATATATTTTTTATTTTAAAAATTTTATACTATATTTAAATAGAAAACAATAAAACTATAACACGATATAATATAATAAAAATAATGAATATATAATTTTTTAATATAAAAAAATATCGGATTAGGTTGAATTATTTTTTTTAATATAATTATTTTATTTGAAGGAAATTTAAATTTGATTATGTTAAATAAATTGGATTAAGTTGAAGGTGTCAATTTCTATTTAGTTGGTGGATTAATTAAACTTTTATTTGAAATTAAAAAATTATTATCAAATAATAGTAATACAACTATCAGTTTTTATTGTGAGTTCTAGCAATAGGAAAACAACATTATATGAAAAGTCAGATAATTTTCTCAAATGTCTTATTAAGTTGTATGGATTGATATTGTTTATTAATTTAATTATAAATAAAAAATTATATGTTATTTTAATATTATGATAAATTTTGTATCATATTATCTATATTTATTTTATGTTTACTCACACAATTAACTTGTTAGTACTAAAAATTTATATTTTTTATTTTTATTTTTGTACTAAGACAAATTTTTTTGAGATAATATTATGAATTATTGTTTTCAGGTGAATCTTTAGTAATCTATCAAATTGATAGGATTGATAGGTGTAAATGATGATGGAAGAAATTTATTTTTATCATGTTAATGAGAAATGAAAAACTGTTATGCTAATTTTATTTTGATATTTAATAAAAAGAAAATCATTTTTTAAAAAAATTTCAAACATATTATCTCATCATTTAACATTTGCTCACTGTTATCAATTATTTATTATTTTTATTTATTTCTTTTTTAATATAATTTTATTTTAAATTATACATAAATTTAAAATATATTAATTATAATTATTGTATTATTCATAATTGAATATAAAGTTACTGTGTGTATATTATTAATTTGATGTAAATACTTGTTATTTCAATATTATTTATATTTTATAATTTAAATAAAATTTATATAATTAAAATTTTATAATAAAGATAATAGAATTAAAAATGATAAATATATTTGTCGACCCTTATTAATTTAATTTAAATAATTATAAAAATGAATATTTTTTTTAATTATTATTACTCTAGAGGAAGTACATTAATTTATTATAATAGTTAGAAATTCATCTTCCTAAATATTTTTATTAATAGTTAAAGATTTATCTTTCTACATATTTTTTTTTAGTTAAAAGAAATTACATTGAATATTTTAATTACGTATAATATATAATTGATTAATTAATTAAATTATCTGTCTGTAATAATCAGCGAGGTAATAACTTGACTCCAATGATTGTCAAACATTTGCCACTTCGTTTCAGGATATTAATCTCCATGTCAAATATAACTAATTAATTTTCTCCCATATCTTAATAAATTAACTAATAAAAAAACTAAAATATTTCGACCTGACTTTATTCTTATCAGTTTTATCATTTTCCACCAAACATTTCAATATTAGCATCTCATTTTGTTAAGGCTGGTAATTCATACCAGTTTCATTTATTCTGTTATCATATTTTTTTTGTATTTTATTTTCAGATAATATTACATACGCGTTAATACTTCCTCAGCTTTTTTTTATTCACTACACTTTCTGTTTGCAAACTATTCGAGATTTAATTTTAACAGTAAATATCTTTAATTATATACAACTAAAAATTATACAAATTTTATATTTAGAAAGTAGATATTAAGACGAATAAAATAAAATCTCACTTGAATATATTTTTTTATACGTAAGTAACAATATAAAAAATAAGATTGATAAATGAATAGTAAACCCTATGCAAGTATAGCAGATAAATTATAATATAGTTAAAACATTTTTAATAAATGGCTCCAAGTTACCGGCCATTTGGTTGAAGACATCAAAACAAACCATTTGGCTCATAAGATTGTCATGTATATATAATAACAATGCTAATTTTGATTAAAACAATTGAATCAATTTGTAATGTACATGGCACATATGGTCACATCATTGATAATTTTTAACTAAAATTAAAATAGGATAGCAATAATGAATGATACAATAACACCATTCCACCCACCTTACAGCTAAAATTAAATTAACAAAATTTAAGTTTTTCAACCTCATTAAATGAACATCAACTAAGCATATTCATTACATTTGTTGTGTTCATCACTATGTGCTCCATCCGCGCCGGCCAAAACCACCCCTCTATATATATATATATATATATATTAATATTAGTTATTAAATTTAAAATTAAAATTTATTATTAATATAAATATAATTAATTAAAAAATAATAATTAAGATAATAGAGTATTATTAGAGTATCTCAAATACAACGTGGAGTAAGATGATGTGACTGTGAAAGATGTGGCCGTGAAATATAGAGAATGTGAATAATGATGTAGTTAAATATTTAGAAATAAATCGCGTCTATTTAAAATAATTATGTAGTACTCAACGTTTAATATTTTTTTTTTTTTTTTTTTTACTTTTACAATTACTAGAATTTTAATTAAATTAAATCTCTATTATATAAGAATCGACCCTCCACAAATATCAGTTGAAGTTTATCGTGTGAATAATAAAATATGCCATGTAAATTTTATATTGAAAATAAAATTAACTACTAAAAATATTTTTTTTAATAAATTCTTCAGATTTCTAACATCGCAATAGAGAAATTCTTAATTCACGTGTTATTAGAGATGCTCTACCCAAATCAGAAAGTACATTTGAATAATATTTCCGATTTTTAAATTTCATATACAAAATAAGTAATTTCCAAACTTAATATTGTAAAATAAATAAGAGTAATGATTGACAGCCTACTCTTTTTGTAAACTTCTTGTACCTACTTTAAAATTGATTAGATAAATAAATACATTAATTATTATAAAATTTATATCCAATTATATATTGTCACGTAAGAGTTAGCCATTAAAGTAGGTATGGAGTTATTGGAATTAATCTTAAAAATAAATACAACTAAAACTACCTCAATTAAATCTGTCAACCACACCACAACAAATATACATAGACAAAAAAAATTAACTCATATTGCCAAATGAAGGCCTTAGAATTGAATAACCAAACTTTCTCTCAATCACTTTCCTCACCAAATTGAATTGAATGTATATGCATTTGTTGTTTCTTTCACTTCCTTTTGACAACTCTTTCTTCATATAATCCTTTCCACTTCAACAAACCAAAATCTCCTAATGCCTTCATATCACTTCACCACAGCCAAGATCATCGCTTCCACAGCTCTGATCACTCTGCTAATTACCGTACTCACGTTTTTAATCCTCCAAAGGATCTTCAAACGAAGGAAGAGAATCGATAACTCTAGCTTCCGTAGAGAGGAAGCGACTGTCACGTATGAAGATTTTGAGAAGTTTAGAGGGAAAGTGAAGGGTTTGATTGTTGATGAAAATGGTAAAGAAGTTGTTTACATGAGGAAACTTGAAGATGGGCAGCTTCAGCCTACTTTTCCTAAAATGGTGTTTAATCCAAGCTTTGAACAACAACAAGAACATGAAGACAATAATACTATTAATAAAGCAGTTGATAAACCTGAACAAAGTCCTCCAATTGTTGTTCAACCACCAACACCAAGTCCTCCAAGGCCACCACTTCCTCCACTGCGTCCACCGGTGAAGAGAAATGTTAATCCTCCACCACTACCACCAAAGCGAGATAAAGATGGAGAAATGAAGCTGAAGCCACTGCATTGGGATAAAGTGCAGACTGATAATGTTGATCATTCTGTTGTTTGGAATGAGATTAAAGATGGATCTCTCAGGTCAGTTCTCAATTTCTCAATATCAATTCTGTTTATAGTTTGATTATCTGATTATTTGATTCATGTTTCAGAGTTGATGATGAATGGATAGAGAATCTATTCGGATACACGAACAATAGCAGTATCAAGCCATTTAGCAACAGAAACAGTGTCTCAATCAGACCAAACAGTGCCAAAAACACATCAACCGCTCAGGTTTTCATTCTGGAACCTAGAAAATCACAGAACACAGCTATAGTTTTGAAATCACTGATAGTCTCAAAAAACGAAATCATAGAGTCAGTCCTGGAAGGTCAAGGACTAAGCAGCGAAGTCCTGGAAAAGCTCGCTAAAGTTTCTCCAACACAAGACGAGTCCAACAAAATCCTCCAATTCAACGGCGATCCAGCTAAGCTAGCAGACGCCGAGTCTTTCCTTTACGAAATTCTCAGATCTGTTCCCTCAGCTTTTGTCAGAATCAAAGCAATGCTATTCAGATCCAATTACGACTCTGAAATTCTCAACCTGAAAGAGTCTTTAGAAGTGCTGGAACTCGGATGTAAAGAGTTAAGAACTCGCGGACTGTTCCTGAAGCTTCTGGAAGCGATTCTGAAAGCAGGTAACAAAATGAACGCCGGAACGTCTAGAGGAGACGCTGAAGGGTTTAAACTAAGCGCGTTAGGGAAGCTAACCGATGTGAAAAGCACGGATGGGAAGACTACTCTGCTTCATTTCGTTGTGGAGCAGGTGATTAAATCAGAAGGAAGAAGGAGACATAATAAAAGAAATTCCAATTCAGATTCTGAACACTTGATGCTTGGACTGGAAGCTGTTACAGGTTTGAGAGATGAGTTCACAAACGTGAAGAAAGCAGCTGGAATAGAGTATGAAACCTTCAAGAAGATATGTTCAGGTCTGAGTTCCCATGTTGATGAGATAAAGCAAGTGGTGGAAGAATGTGGGGACAGAGGAGGGTTTAAGAGGGAAATGGAGGGCTTTTTGGTAAAATGTGAAGAGGAGGTTAGAGTGGTTGGAGAAGAGGAAGTGAGAGTGATGGAAGTTGTTAAGAGGACTACAGAGTATTATCAAGCTGGTGGTTCGATGGAGAGATGTGGGCATCCGTTTCAGATATTTGGTATTGTGAAGGATTTTCTGGAGATGGTTGATCGTGTTTGCGGTGATATTAGTCGGAATTTGGAGAAGAATGTGACTAGAAGTAGTAGTGGTCCGGTGGCGGTGACGTCGCCGTTAGGGAGTAGCTCGGTGAGGTTTCAGAATTTTCGTAATGTTTATGCGGAGACTAAAACGTCTTCTAGTGATTCTGATGATAGTTTTTGAACGTGATTTGGTTTTTGTTTTCATGTGTATATTTTTGTTAACTTGATGAATAAAAAGTAAATGGATTATTAGTGTCAGAGGCGGCTTGACATTTGGGCCTTGTTTAAGTCATGAGTTCACTTTATCTATCAGCCAATCACTAGTAACTTCAAGTCATAACTATTCAAAAGTCAATGATTGCTCAATCCCCAAAAGCTCCACAATCCGTACAACGTTTAACACACACGAACAAGGGTAGTTTTGAGTAATTCATCATCATCTTTATAGCTCGAATCAACACTGCAAGAGACCAGAAACTTTTGCAGAAGATATGGCTAATAATAGAAGGCTTGGAGAAGCTATTAACGTGAAAGAAGAGCTGATCAAGAAAGCTTGTTTACTGGCTTTTAAAGCGCATAATTCTCCGGATAAGCCTTATGAAAAGAGTCGTTCCTCGTCAGAAATCATTTTCAGCTTCCCGGGTTGCTGGTCTGCAAGAGATTGGTTCACTCAAAGTAGCTTTGGAGAGAGAAAGGTCGATTTGGGTAGATTCCCTTCTCTGAAAAGTATAGGAAATGAAGAAATCGCTATTGTCAATAAAGCTTTTTTGAATAGATTCGAAGGGATTTTTGATCAGCTGAGAAGCGAGGTATGTCATTGTAGTTTTGTATCTTTATGTACCCAGTTTGGTGATAGATGGTATATAGATCATGAATCCAAACAAATTGGAGTCAAAACTGAGTTTAGTAACTGTTTATAATTGTCTCAGGTGGAAAAAGCTATGAAAGAAAAGAAGCCGATAGTGTTCACAGGACATTCATCTGGTGGTCCAATTGCAGTCCTAATGACTATCAGGTGCCTAGAAATTTCCAAAACCGATAAATCCCCAATTCATTGTTTCACATTTGGATCACCTCTAGTTGGTGATCGCATCTTCAACCATGCACTCAATCGTGAAGCTTGGTCACAGCATTTCACACATTTTGTGACCAGATATGACATTTTCCCTCGTGTTCCACTTGCTCCTCCTGACTCTACTGCTGACCAATTAGAGCATGTACTCCAGTTTTTGAACCCCAAACGAGTAGTTCCTGCTATGGAGCCTATCCAACAAATTCAGAATCTGTATGTGAATGTCATGAGGAATGCATCAGTAGTGGCAAGCAATTCAGCTTGTCATCTGATGGGGAATACAAACAAGTTGATTGATACTTTGTCGAGTTTTATCGATCTTAGTCCTTACAGACCTTCTGGGACGTATGTCTTCTGCACTGGAAATGGAAGACTGGTTGTTGTGAAAAACACTGATGCCATTCTCCAGATACTGTTCTATTCTTCTCAGTTGAGCCCTGGAGTAGGTTTAGAGACCAGTAGAAGAAGTGTGGAGGATCATTTCAATTATCAGAGCGAGATACAGAATTTGGAGACAAAAGCTGTGACTGTATTAGATAAATTGGAAGGACTTCCCTTGTCATCATCAGCATCTGGTGGTGGTGATATTGAACCTGCCTTGACTGACCTTGGCCTGGTATCTATTCAAAACTGACAAATCTTATATATAGTGGATACCTATTGTTAGTGATAGTACTGATGCAATCTGTGTATGAATTCCAGAGCACAAAAGCCAGGCTGAGTCTGTGTGCAGCTGGAGCAACGGAGACTCAGAGACTGAGAAATCTAGCAAAGGAGGATAATAAAAGGACAGAGATCGAAAAGCTGTTGAAGTGGCTTGAAGATTACAAGACAAGGTGTGAGGTTCGCCAAATGAGCTACTATGATGCCTTCAAAGCTTCAAAGGAGCATGATGATTTCCATGCCAATGTCAAGAGACTAGAGCTGGCTGGTCTATGGGACGAAATCATGGAGATGCTGAAGAAAGATGATCTCCCTGATGAATTTGAAGGCTATAAAAGCTGGTGTGAACTCGGAACTAGGTACCGCTACATTGCAGAGCCTCTGGATATTGCTAATTACTATCGACACTTGAAGAATGAAGACACGGGACCATATCTGTCTAAGGGCAGGCCTAGGCGATACAGATATACTCAGAAATGGCTCGAGTATGCTGACAGTAGTTTGCCTAAACCCTGCTTGGAGTCGTGTTTCTGGGCAGAGTTAGAGGAGCTCATTCAAACCAGTAATGCAGGTGATTTGCAAGCTGTGGAGGACAAAGTTTTGCTACTAGAAAAGCAGGTGCAGAACTGGCTTCAGAATAACAGACTTGGTGAGGATATATTCTTTGAGAATTCAACCTTTGTTAATTGGTGGAATTCACTGCCTCAGCAACTTACATCCAACAAATGGTTCTCTACTGCATTGGCCAGTAGAAGAGTTCCTGTCTAACTATGTATCATCTGTAATTGTTGGCATAGCTGATTTTCTTGATATTGGCACTGTGAAATAATCAATTCTCAAACTTTATTGCCTGAACCGAATTTAATCAATTAATGATCTTAATACATTTCCTATTCTATAGCAAATGCAAATTTGGTTGAGAGTGTGTTTCAAATCAAATTTTGAGTTGTTAATACCCAGATACACATCAAACCCTTTCAATTGAAAGAGGATCTTTTGACCTTAGCAACAAACAAAAAATTTAGTGAGAGATTTCTCCTTGGAAAGCTGTATAGAGTAAATATATATCATTAACTGATAGTAACACACAAGCATAAATGACCTTGGACAGAGAGCCTGATGTAATTGAAAGACGTCCAGCTAACAAACAGTGTAAATGGCTAAAGGTGGACACATACAAATATGTCTGCAGAGGAAATTCAAAGCTGCAGGAAACAAGTCAACATCAACAAATTTATTTGTGTTGTTCTGTAATTTAGACAGAATTCCATAACAAATTACAAAGCAAGACCATCGAGATTGAACTTCTGTTGTGAAAGTGATTTTCCCTAGATTATGTTCCATTCCCTATAGCATATGTTCAGTTCCCTATAGCAGGCAATCTGATATCCTTAATAAATGTCTTCAAAAGCAAACTTCAGAGTGTGAGTGTAAATATGTTATACAATAAAATAGTTAGCCAGGAAATAAGTGACCAGCTCATCGCTTGTGTGTAGAAATATCGGCAAACATGCAACAGTGTGAAGGTTAAGCATAGTTATCTGGCAACAGCTATTCATCTTACAAATAAAGGAATAGAACAACAATACCTCAAAAAAGTTGTAAGCACTACTTCCTTGCCTGTTATTGCTATCTGCACAACATCTAAATTGCAAATTATGAACATGTACAAAGTAAAGAAAAACATATGCTAAACCATTACAAGGATTTAAAACCTAGATAGAGATGGTAAACATACCACTAAGAAGGGTATGATCATCATCTTGTCTTTCTTTTCATTCTCAACACAGCCAGCAATACTTTTCTTGAAAAGAATTCTAAAATGTACTTCTTTTTCTGTCAAAGCCAAAAAGCCTAGCTGTCCTTTTCTCTTCACTTTAAGGGAGGATGATTTAATATAGCTCCTTGGATAGCAATGATAATGATATAATAACTTATTTGTCAGTAAGACTGTAACTGTCAAGTAAAATTTCTTAAGTTTTGCCTACAGTGTAATTCACAACCCAATTAGCATTTGATAATCACATGACATACTCTTATCCAATTATCCAACAAGAGTTAAGCACGTCCTAAATATAATTTTCTACCAATGAGATGAGAAATGTAAAGGCAAAATAAAGGCTATAAGTATGAGTGTTAAAAGAATGAGACAAGCAAATCAAGTAATTTTCTACACTAATGCAAGGTCTCGCAGATTCAATATTGCATCCTACATACTAAAGGTGATTTAAGGTGACAAAGCAATGATTTTCAACACGTCTAGAAAACAAAGCATAAGGCATTAAAATAAAAGGAAGCAGATAGTGTTTCACAATTATTTTTTATGTATTGAATTTCTATACCACCTTATCTATTCACATTATGCCAACATAAGTCCTCTACATTAGCACATGCACCATAAAGATAAGAACTCAACTCATAAGAGAAACAGCTCAATTCCCAGGTGCAAAAACATGATTACCCATTTACCTATACGAATATCTAAAGCAGTCTACGAAAATGAGTCTATAGACTAACGTAACACAAAGACACACAAGAAGAAAAGATAGACCCAACATACATCAACCACGAAAACAAGACTCCTCTGCCTAAGACCTTGTAATCATGCTACACGAACGAGCCAACCGAAAGGTCAAGCTGCCTCCTTCCACACTAGCCTCTGATTCAAGTTCATCGCGCTCATAAGGCTTCCTGCAACCAGGACACCGCCCATCCTCCTCAAGAATCCTCTTGTGACAGAACAAGCATAGCCGAAAACCACATAAACAGGGCAAGAAGCTTGAATCTGTGACGTCCAAGTCCTCATAACATATTGGACACGAGGAAGGTGCCGCTGCAATGTTATTACGAGCCCAAGGAACCCCGCCATGACCAAAATGCCGGTTCGGAGCAGGAAAACTCCGCTGTTTTGCTAAATTAGGCAAACTCTGAGGCCTATAAGCATCATCCATTCTCCACGCCCGTGTATTATTCCCTGATACTCTCGGCACCATTATAGCACCTTCACTCACAGTATTTCCCGCTTCTAAACCAACTCCGTTAGCCAACTCTGGCATTGAATCCGAGTGCATGCTTGATTGACTCTCAGAAAGCGACTGCGAATAAGTTTTCTCATCCTCTGGTTCCAACTTCCGATTATCATCATCCGCAGCCAGAGCATCAGCCACAGCCTCCCAATCATCCAAACAACCATCGTCCTCTTCTTCCTCAGAAATGCTACCAGAGCAAAAATCCCCAGTGCTGCTACCACTAACACTACTGCTGCTACTGCTATTACTAGACCCAATAAAATTTGTGCCCGAATCACTGCTGCTGCTCCCCCCACTGCCACCACCTAAAAGGCTGTTACTAGGGCTGTTCAAAGGCGAATCCGAATCACTCTCATGATGAATCGATCCTTCATTGTTGTTTTCCTCGTTTCTTGACCTCTGATTCTCAGACAACCGATCCCTCTCTCTCCTTCCACGGTCGCCTTCCTCTTTGCAACCCCTACTCTTCACAGCACCTAAACATATAACCCCAACACAAATCCACCAACACCACAATTAAAAACCAAAAACCAGACACAAAAATAACAAGAAGAATAAAATTACAAATTTTCACATGCAACACAAAGAAAATCTCCACATGCAAGACAATCAAACACAAAGATCATCACCATCATACCTTGAGAAAGCCATTGCTCTCTACGAGCATCAAGCTTGCACTGCTTCAATTTCGCAGTCCTATTCGCCTGAAAACCCCAAAACAAACAAAAACAATTAAATCCCTTTCAACAAACAAAAACAAGAAAACATTACAACCACAAAAGACATACCCTTTTCTTCTTGTTGAAATCTTTGGAATTCGGAGCCGAAGAAATCGGAGCGGTGTTAATTGAATCCGAAACCATGATTGTCTCAGCAAAATTCAATTAATTAATCGATCGAAGAACTCGAATTCGACAGACAAAAACCCTAATTTGATTTGACGAGAGAATTCCCAAAATTTTCAATTTTTGGTGATTTTTGTTCTCAACAGAAAGACAATGTGGATAACGGAAACTCCTCTGCTCCTCTCGCCCTTTCACATAAAGACCTACACCAACAGATTTAGGATTTATATACTGAACAATTACATATATGCCCCTATTTATTGTTCTATTTTACGTGTTTCGATCAACTTCCTTTTAATTGCAACTTTCGGTCGATTTTCCGCTGAAAAGGTTGGTCTTATATTTAAGGTTATATATGTAATTTCCCAAATTAAGGAAAAAATAAATTAAACAATAGAGCGAATGGAGACAATTATTATTATTATTATTATTATTATTATTATTATTATTATTATTATTATTATTATTATTATTATTTTAAAAAAAATGATAATTCGAATCTCTATGATATCAATATGAATCCATTTAACAACTTATATCAATGGAATAATATTGCCTTTAGCATAGCCTAATTTTTAATACTAATTTCTTGAAAATTTTATAATAGATTGCAAATTAAGGCTTGCATGTGGGAGATATAGTATAGGGTGGGCATGCAAATTCAGTGAAAATAACAAATTACAACTACAAAAACTATGAATATAAGTAGTGTTTTGATTTATAAGGCAAATGAGTAAAGCTTTTACCGAATTGGTTTGCTCTATAATCATGTACCATTCAATAGTTGTTGAATCATTATTGGCTAAAAGTTCATCCAACGTGGAAATTGAATGACAAGGTTTTATTTATTTATATATTTTATTTATTTCTTTAATATGGGAGGTATTTAGAGGCACAAATTTATTTTTTATTTTTTTTTTTAAAAAATGGATAGAGTTAAGTAGTTTACATTATTTAAAATTATTATTATTATTATTATTATTATTATTATTTTTATTATTATTATTATTATTATTATTATTATTATTATTATCTTTTACAATAATACACTATATTTTATAGAGTCAATTCTAAAATGGCGGTATATAAAAATTAATATGATTATCTTTTAAATATATTTTAAAATAAATTTAATAAAAAATTATTTATTTATAATAAATATACATTATACCGAATTGAAAAAATTGATAAAAAATTATTATTTAATAATTTTTATTTTAATTTTTTTTATTTTTTTTTTTATGATATGATAATAATTTTTTTTTTACAATCATCCCAACTATCAACTAATGTTTCCAAGTCTACCTATAAATTTAGCACACTCCAATGACAAATATGAATAAGAAGAAACCAAGACGCAACCTCAATTTACCCAATTACATGACCCATTTTTATGTTCATTGTAATCTCACACTTTCCTTCTAATAAGGAAAAGTTTGTTAGCCAAAACACAAATACGTCAAAAATCCAACCACATCTTCTTTTAATTAATTTTAATCTAATTAATTACCTTTAATTACATCTTACACTTTAGATATATTCATCCACACCAAACATTAATTTCTTGTGTATTAATTATTATATTAATTGTTTTGTGATAAACATGAAAAATATTTTTTTAGATTACGTGAGATTGTAGTGAAGTGGGTTTCTTTTCAAAGATATTTATTTATTTTATAAAATAATATAAAACTGAGGGTCTTTGAGTAATTTACAAGCCATCAGATTAAATAAATTGTACACGTGTACGATAGAGATGAAACGTCGAAAGCCGTGGTTTTTGTGGAACATTGTTTCTGATTTTTATTGGGAAGTCAAAACGTTAATTTGGATTTTTATTGTTTTATGACGTGGCTGCTTTTCACTGGTTTAGAATGTGTTGTTGTCGCGTAATTGAGTGACTCGAAGTCCATTTATTTTGTACCAGAGTCCACTCACGGCCCATACTGGCCCATTAATGATAGACTGGAGGCCCAGTAAGAATTCATGGGTCAAAAGCCCAAGCCCATCAAATCACATGTGCCCACAGACATAAAGAATGAATCGAATAGAAGAAGCCTTATCCACTATGCAATAATAATTAGACCAGAACATGTTATGTTATATAGACACAGCAGATTTGTCTCTAGTGAGTATTGATGTCTTACATCACATGCAAGAGAATTATTTGAATATGAGAATGCACATGGTTTTGAATCAAAATTCATCCAACTTGAAGAATTTGAAAGAGAAATAAATTAGACACAGATGATGTATTTATTTATACAACAGACCAGACAGAGAGAGCTGTGTTTGGCATTTTCTGCTTCTGGTTCTTCATGTGAACATGTTCCTCATCTCAGCTCCTCATTTAATAACACAAACTCTACACAAGTCGAGAGAATTTTAACTTTGCTGTTGTTTTAAGATATATGATTAATCGAATGTGTCACTGTTATTCAGACACAAGAAATGTCAACTCCAATAGATTTCGGTAACATATTGCTTTACAACACTTCCAAAAATGGTTATTAGACATAACATGTCTGTTTCACTCCAACCGACATGTAATCACCTTAAAGAAACCTCTTTTGCCCCCACCTTCAAATACCTAATTCAGTGTCTTCGTCTTCATATATATCACCATTTCTACTAAAACTAACGATCTATTTGGTCATATCGGTTCAACAACTAAACTCACAAGAACTTTTCACCAATATATGTAGTAGTTGAGACTGCAATATGTGGGTAGGTGTGTCAACTGATATCTATTTCGTTTAATCAATATGTGAGTACTTCGTTATATGTACGGTTTCGAAGATTCTTCGTTTTTGTGTAAAGCGTGTTAATTGATTAAGTGAGGTTTGGTACCAAATGGGACACGTTAACAGTAAGGTCCTTGATATTTTTTTTCAATGGTTCATCATTCATAGATGCTCTCCAGACAATAAATCCACCTAACCTAATTATTTTTTATTTTTTAAATTTAAAATTTTTATTTTTTTAAATTGAGACCTCAAGATTGGTAATTTATATTATTGAGGAGAGAAGTAATAATTATTTGAGTGGTAAAATTGAAGCAAATTGAGTATAGTTACAGTGATTATTATGATTACTCGTGAACTATCACGTGACTCCTACATTTTGGCGCTAATTTACCGGTATTAACTGTCTAAATATATGATTTTTTCACACATGCTTTGAATCATTAGTAACTACCTACCTTTCCTTGCAGGATCACCGTAGTCCTCCACCCATCTGATTACACCCTCACTCAACGTGGTTTACTTACAGTTACTGTTGGTTTCATGGACTTTCTGTGCAACTGAAAAATATGTTACGTGGCAGCTTCTGGCTCTAGTCGGTGCATGCGCGAAATTCAATGCGGTGGATTTGGGTACATCTGATCCTGACAAGGTAATTAAAAAGGAAAATTAACTTACTAATGATGTAATTAAGGAAAATCCAGCTCAGCTTTCTTCATCAGGAGTGAAGTAGAAAACAAAACACCTCCATTGAAATCTTACTCATAAAAATAACAAGAAACCACCCAAACGACGTCGTAACTCTCGTGACAATGTGACACTCTCTGTTCCTTTTAATTGTTTTCGTCTCTAGCAACTTTTAAAAAAGCACAACATATCCATTAGACAGACACTTTTCCCTCACATTTGCCGCCACCGCTGATGTTACCGGCGACACCGGATTTTCCGGCGTCTTAACCAACAGTTCTAGAATTGCGGAAGAATGGCTCAGGCTTTGAAAACCAAAGTGTTTAGTCTTATAAACAAGCTCGCCGACCGAGATACTTACTCGCCGGCGGCGGCGGAGCTTGAATCCATCGCGTCTAGTCTTGACGTGTCTCTCTTGCCGACATTTCTGTCCTGCATTCTCTCGACGAACTCATCTGATAAACCTGCGGTTCGTAAGGAATGCATTCACGTGATTTCTACTCTGGCGTCGTCTCATAATTTGTCTCCTTATGTAACTAAGATCGTTAATAATCTGATTCGTAGCTTTCGAGACAAGAACTCGTTTATACAGGCGACGTGTATCAGTACAATCTCGTCTCTCGCGGCTCGTGTGACGTCGTCGGCGTTTGTCACTGTGTTGAAGTTGCTTTCCGATGCGCTTTTCACGGAGCAGGACTTGAACGCGCAGGTCGGAGCGGCGCTGTGTCTTGCGGCGGCGATAGATGCGGCGGTGGATCCGGAAGTGGCGAGATTGGGGAGGATGTTGGTGAGGTTGGAGAAATTGGTCAAGAATGATGCCTTTAAGGCTAAGGCGGCGGGTTTGGTAGTGATAGGGAGTGTGATCGGGTCGGGTGCTGGTTCCGGATCCGGATTGAAGGGGTTGGTTAGTTGTTTGCTTGGGTTCTTGAGTGGTGAAGATTGGGCGGCGAGAAAAGCGTCTGCGGAGGCGCTGTGGAAGTTGGCTATAGTGGAGAAGGAGGCTATGGCGGAGTTCAAAGGAAATTGCTTGAAGATTTTCGAGAGTAGGAAATTCGATAAAGTAAGCCGTTAAATGTGTTATCGGGACTGTCGATATCAGAATTGCTTTTGTCTCTTCTTTTTTAATAAATTTTTGCCGTTGTTTTTACAGGTGAAAGCAGTTAGAGAAGTGATGAATCAGATGATCGAGGCATGGAAGAAGGTTCCGGATCTAGAGGATGCGTCTCCTACACCACGATCACTGTGTTCTTCTAAAGGTATAGGGATTCTATTCACTCCAATTGCTTAATGTTAAATCTCAACTATTATTAGATCTAAATTTGGACTTAGGACTTTTGATGTTCATCTGAACTGTTTTGTGTCATGTTGCAAGCAATATCTAGATTAATTGCATCTGGAATTTTTGTTGCGACTATTTATGATGTTTTTCATCATGCCTTGGTATGGACAGAGGATGCTAGTGATGCCAGATATCCTCCAGGGTCCAAGAGTTCTTCAGCTGCTGCTCTTGAATTGAGAAGAAAATCAATGTCGGCTATTAAGTCAACTCCTCCTGATAACTCAATTGGAGGTACGACTAGGAGAGGTAGTGCTTTGAAGAACAATGAAAGGAGAACAAGCCTGCCAATGTCTCGAAAGGTGGAGCATAAGAAACCTTCTGGCTGGAAACTTGAGATTGCTTCACCTGGTGCTGCATCACTTGGTGCACGTGACATTGATGTAAAAGAAACAGATGAGAAAACATTGGAGAATGCTAGGCGTTCAAAGCCTGAAACTAGACGTTCTCTGTTCAGTAAGAATTGTGATGAAAAGATGCAAAAGTCCGGAGGAGTGAGGTCTGGATCTCGAGTTGCTCCATATAGTGAGGATACTGTTGAGTCTACTGCTCTAGTTAGTAATAATTCTGAGAATCTCAATTCGAATCATAAGGAGTGTGAGGATTTATCATCAATTCGTAACCAGCTTGTTCAAATTGAAAAGCAGCAGTCAAGTCTACTTGATCTTATTCAGGTTTGTTTTCAATGCTCAAAACTTGGTATTGTCATTTTTTGGGATGGATTACACATTTAAATTATATTAAGACTTGCCTTGATGATTGGATCATTCTTTTAAAACAGCTTTGCTGCTAGCAAATAACATTTCATCAGTCATTTAGATCTTTTGGGTTACTGAGAAAATGATTTTAGCTGCTGAATTTTTTAAAAATCTGGTTGCTCTGCAGGGACAGTATGAAAAGCACAGAAATCTGCATCTAGTAGTCATTTTTGTTTTTTCAACTTAAAAACTGGAAGTTGAACAATGTCTGTAAGCCTTCATGTCCTGACACCTGACACACTCGATTCTATCTAAACTGATTATTCTTTGTCAGTGGATTTGGTGAAGAACCGAAAGAAGCTACTTCTACCTACCAGCTATATTAGATTCTGTTTTGAAACTTTTTTTTTGGAATGTGGAGGAGTTCTCAGCCTGCAGCCTGCAAAATTAATGGAATCTTGAAACTTACATGATAATTTGATTCTGCAATTTGACCAATTAAACAATTGTCTCAGATTATATATGATCCTTAGATTACTCGTTAGTGCTTTTGATGGCTGTGTCAGAGCACATAATGTGGCAGTCACGGTTTGCTTATTTTTGGTTTGATTCCTATTCTATTCTCTAAGCTTATAATGCGGCAGTATAGTTGACTAATTCTTTATCATAGAGTCAAGCATCACAGCTTTAGTTAGTTTGACATCACTGATTTTTTCCTACTAAGTCAACTTAAATTTCATGGAAATTCAAGCCAAGATCATGGTTTCTTATCATTGTTGCTCCATTTTCTCCAATGTGTGCAGAAATTCATGGGAAACTCACAACATGGGATGCAGTCTTTGGAGACACGTGTTCAAGGCCTAGAAATGGCCCTTGATGAGATATCATATGACTTGGCAGTATCAACTGGAAGGATGACTAAAACCAATTTCCAGGGAACCACATGTTGCCTACTACCTGGTGCAGAGTTTCTGAGTTCTAAATTTAAGAGAAAGACCGGAACAGAAGGCCGGTACTCAACCCCCAGATATTCTCCTTCCGGTGCCACCCCATTGTCTGCTGCAATGCATCACAGAGCTGATAACCAAAGCAATGCCGAAACAATTAGGGTGCACAGGTCAAGGCTTCAAGGTGGTGGGTTCATTGTCAATCCCTTGGCCGAAATTCGAGGCAACTCAAGGAGTATCTCCGATGTGGCACATCAATAACCATCCTGCTAGGTACATTACTACTCTTACCTTCACCTGCACCAATACTTCAATATCTACAAATTCAGGCATTGCATTGCATCACACACGACATGTGGATACAGTGAAAATAATGAATCTATGTCCGTCCAATCTTTTCGTCTGAGGAACAATGACATGAACTTGGTCTCAAAATGCTTTCTGACTAAAGCAACATAACTTTTCTATACGTTTGTTTCTGCCGTCTTCTTTCCAGCTAGCCTGTTCCATTTCAATAATATATATGGATCATTTCACATGGGCTTTGCTTTTTTCTGTTTTGCTTCCTTACTCTTTTTCATTTTCTATTTTTCACTATACATGATTCATATTTTGCCCCAGTCACCATTTGATTTTTACTTTGCATAAATGTTTGTCAGATGTGTTGCAAGTTGGGAGGAGAATATCAACAAAAGCTGATGACACACCATTGAATGGGAAGAATGTGAAAGATGGTATGATTATGGTATATCTGACATATTACTTGTTTACATCACCACCTCCACTATATCGATTTGACCTAAGAAGGGACCAAGAGAAGCATACTGATTCTAAAATTCTTAAATCAAGTTTAGCAATTTTTTTTTTTTTCTTTTTAGTATAGTGTAGTAGCGTGAAATGTGTATAGAGCAAAACCCTTTTCATTCTGGTGGTGGTACCTCATGATACTCTCTTGTTGAGTGAATATTACTTATTAATGAGAATTGATGATGCTTGGTTTCATGATTAGATTTTTATGTGAAAAGGACCATATTCTTGGTGGATAGCTATAATTGATGTTTTTTTTGACCAATGGTCAAACGGTAGGATATGGGAATTGAAAAGTGACTCAACACCATAAAAAAACGTAGGGTAAAAGGAATACCAGCTACGTATATTGACATTAATCCAAAATGATTAATAATTTTCTATTAATATAATCACTGATTTAACATGTTTCTCCAACAAACGAATAATGCGATTTTTTTTTTGACATTTATTTTCCACAGAAGGGGATAATAATGTAAGCAATCATATTTATTATCGAATTGCAGACAGTACAGATCACTAAGTCTTATTTGCTATAGTATCCATTAACTTTACATTATCCAGATCCATGAAGCTAATGACAGACATTTAAGTGAATCTAATCTAATAATCGGATTTGGTGTAAATTAAGAGAAGAAGAATGAAAACGAGTGATTGATTACATCCGGATTGTAAAGAAACCTAAATATGGTCGCATACCAGCAAATGAAGGTTTGTTTGCAGAAAATAAATCATCTCATCCGTCAATTGAGGAGTAAGTTTACAATATATTTCTGTGGTCCGGAAAAAGCAATATTTTCTAACTTCAGACAGCAAATCTCAAACTCAAGGGGATTGCTCAGCAGTTTCTGACTTCTCAAGTTTCTGCAGCAAAATATAAAATCAATGAAGTCAGATTCAGAAAGAACATACAACATCCGCAGACAAGAAGCTACCAGTAGAAGCGAATATTTCACGTTTAGATATATAGAGATCCATGCTTGGCCTCTGTGACAATGAAAAGGCCATTTAGCATCGTCTTTTATGCTTATGTTCAGTATATTCAACAAGACACCAATAATTAGTATGCTCATTGTAAATGTTGTGAGTATGATCACCATATTTGATGACATTATTAGTCTATAAGTGGAGATTTCGATTAATAGCTCAATTATTATGTGTAATGATCAAGAGAGGAGGGAGATTAAGCAACCAATCAAATATGCCACAAGCAGAAATTTGGTGTTTGAAAAAAAAAAAACATAAATGGGAGAAGTAAGGATGTGAAAAGGAACTATTAATAGCCTTATCCATAATTTAATCCTCAAAGCATGGCTATTCGAAAATTAAAAAGATCTAAAGGCATGACAACTATGTTAGGATCAGTACACAATTGAAAGACAAAGAGGTCGCGGTCTCATGTCCCTATTATCATTTAAACGGTTAATCCTCAAATCGTGACTATAAACATTGAATAGATCTAAAGGCATAGCATCTATGTTCGGATCACAACACAATTGAAAGTCAAAGAGGGTCTCTTCTCTTGTCACTATTATCATGGTTAATCCTCAAAGCATGACATATCGAAATTTGAACAGATCTAAGTGCATATTAATCATGTTAAGATTGCAGTACAACTGAAAGACAAAAGGTTCACCTATCACTATTATCACCCTGTGGCGCTTCAGTCCTCATGCCACATCCATTAGAATCTCACATCACATGCACTAATTTCACTTATATATTTTAAAGAGGTCACACCAAATTACAGAAGTGTACGTCAACTTCATGACTGCATAGAATTTTTAATAGGCAGCTAACTATACTGTGTAAGGCTAGCACCAATGAAATGTTAAAGCAATCTTCCCACTTCTCTTTGATTAGCAGAATGATGAGTTACAATGGACGTACACGTACTGTTCTTAAAAAGACATAGAGCACAACACCACTACATCGCTAATTTCTAACACAAATCTACACTAGAACCTCCAAGCCACACGTATTAACATAATAATAATATACCAATTACAAGTTTCCAATAACTTAGTAAAAGCAAAGATAATTGATCAAATCAACCCTCCACATAGAGCAGAAAATGCCAAAGTTATCAACTTTGAAGCACTACACTTCACAACAATCAAAACAAAACAAAATCCCGACTCTTCAACACTCAAGTAAACGAATTTACTGTACCCCTATCACTACCAACACAAAACAATCCTTCAATCACCAAAAACCTAAACCAATAAAATATCTTTGGACTCTTCAAATTGACAATCATACACACAACATGATTAAATTGAATCAATCAACAAGCAAAGAGCACTTAACAAAAAAAACAAAAACACAATCAGATTGAAATGAAAGACAAGAGAAAGAGAGAATTACAGTTTGAGAGTTGTGCCAAGAGAGTCCTCTGTAGACATTAACAGAGAAAGTAGCCGTAAGATAAATTGTAGCCAGACCTAACCCAGCTGTGAATCCCTTGAAAACCAAGTCTCCGGCTTTCGCTGCAAATCCCATCTCTCAAAAGTCTCTACTTCCCTCTTCTCTCACCGGTCTAGGGTTTTAGACCTCTCACTCTCCTCTTCATTCACTTCGCGTCTCTGGCTTCTTACGTTGGGGATATTATTGTCTTTTCAGTCTTCAGATTTGAATCAATTGGGGGTATTATTGTCTTTTCAGCTCTCACTTCCCAACCAATCGATGAGGGCATTATCGTCTTCTTACCTCTAAAAGTGTCGTTAATCATGTTAGTTAGTTACTACCCGCTCAATATATTGATTTAGTTGCACGTTCTTTTTTATTTTTCCCATGTTATTATATTTTTTTTCTTACGTAATATTCATTGATCAGATATTTACCAGTATAGCAATCATATAACATCACAAAATCACAAATCACAAGAATGGTAGTTAAAAATTTGTGATGATCATTTAATATAACCGTCTCAAATGGTTTAAATTTGATGCCTAATCAATGATAATAAGAGTATTAGAGATACAAAATAGTTTTTCCATATTGTGATGAATATATATGAATCCCATCTGTAGTTATATTATATATCCATGGAATCTACAGCTCTTCCTTAATACAGCAGCCGCCTGTTCGTCAGGATTTCTTAGACAGAACACCATCTTCCGAACCAATCACCGCCGCCGCCGGCTCAGGCTAAAGGCTTCTTCTCCGACAGTGATATAAGCTGCACATACAAGACAAGAGACAGATTCAACTTCTAAGTACAACGAACGGAATGTGTCAGAGATATTCTCAGTCAAGGAGCTTACAAAAGCCATGTCCAAGTGTTCATCACAGATTGTTTTCTTTCACCATTATGTTTTCATGCAACAGATAAGTTTAAGAAAAAGCATGTCATGCAAAGGTTGAACAAACATGTTCAAGCGAATTTCATAAGTGCATTGATTGAGTGCGGAGGCAGATATATTGCAAACGCAATCATACAAAAAGGTGACCCGAAAGCACGTTCATCTATTTACAAGGCTATACTAGATTAGTATAAATCGTTAATCCAGCAAGATGCACTTAGAAATGCAAACAGTTTATTATCTTGTTCCTATTGTCCTGATAAATTAATTACTTAGAATATGATAATCAACCACATTTAGAAAAGCTAGAGCGAACTATAGCCCATAGTGATACCCCTCCTTCGCAGAACTTATGACATGCACAGAACTTCAAAGAGATGTCATAGAGAATCATATATATATATATATATATATATATAAGCACTATACAAATGCAAGCAGATAGACAAAGTCTAAATAAAAAGTGCACAAGTAGGTAACCAACCTCATGAGCAACTTGCACTAATCTCCGATCATCTTGAGGTGATTCAGTGATTGAGCTAGAATTCTCCAGCTCTAAATTTTCATTTTGTTTCACCTCAATCTTTCTCTTAGCAACACTCTCACTGAGAGATGAATCCCCATCAGTGCTGCTGCTCACAAGCTCCTTCTTTCTCTTTCTTTGGAATGTATACTTAATGAATTTATCATGTGAAGATTGAGTCGGAAGCAATCCAGCAGAAGTAGCTTCTTTGGCATCTGAGTGTTCCGTAGAAACATTAGATACTACGGGACCTGTTTTGCAGGCTGAAACCTTGGAAATTTGTGCAATTCCACTTTCCTGTCTGGCCAAGTCCAATGTGTCAACCGACTTCTTATCTTCAGTTGTTCCTCGGGCAGAGCAAGCTTTTAGAAACATTACATCGCTTCCAGTAACTTCTTCGCAATCCGACTGACTATTATTTGTATCCAAAGATTGTTTAAGAATCAGTGAGGATTCTTGGTCCTTCTCAGCTTTATTTTCAGCAGATACATTGGATTCCTCAAGTATATCATCACTGACTACAGCTGTAAAAGTTTCAGGACAAGAAAGATCAGGTTCTTGATTTATTTTTACTACCTTAACAGGTGTTCTTCTTCGCCTCTTCCGTTTCCTGAAAGAATTAACAACTGTATCGAAATTGCTATCTTCTTGCGTCAACTTGACTTCACTTGGATTTTTCTCCAGGTTACACATTTCATCAGGCTGAGTGTCAAGGTCTTTACGCAAGCTAACCTCATCTCCTCCAACAGATGCAGCACTTTTTACATCATCTATTTGCTCAGGCAGAGTAAAATTATTCCCATCAATGAGGTTCCTTCCATAAGCACGGATTCGCTGAGTGCACCCGTTCCTGTACAGCTTGGGCTCTTTTCTTCTCATTACTATGGAGGCAAAATCTGAGTTGCAGAAAAGGCAATTATCTTTGTGAGAACCATCTTCAGCATCGCATTTGTTGCTGTTATTCATCCCATTCAATGTTAAATGTATATCAGAAGTTGAAACCATTTCAGATTGTGCAGCAGGTGCTGAAGACACCACAATCTCAGACGTCGGATTGTTCTCCAGATAATGCGTCACTGGAACAACAAGATCATTATTTAAATGCTGTCCATTAGCAAGCTGCATTTGGTTTTTCATTGCAGTCTCCAATTCCTCCTGTGCTTCTCTCAGCTCCGCCCTAAGGTCTTTGACTATGTCTTCTGCTTCACCAAGTTGAGCTTCAAGCTCTTCTATCTTTTGGCGTTGACATAAAGATGCCACTTGTGCTTCAGTAACCTAAAGTAAAGGTGATCCAAAGTTAACTCAACATAGTCAAGAAAACTGAAAAAGTAACAACTCAAGACGGAGAAATGAAAACAGAGAGACAACAATTGGCTGGAACCAGCTGACGAACATATGACTCTAATAACCTAAACCACTTTATCCTACTTGATTCCATCATTTTCCTGGTTTAGTCTCCTACATTATGTGGGTGATAGATAATAAATATTCAGCTCTCTAGTATATAAGCACAGCATCATCTAAAAAGCAAATACCTGAGCTAACAAAACTTAAACGGATAGAAAGAGAGCTGGGAATGGAATTTGAAGACTTCAAAACAGGATAAATGGAAGAAAAATTTTGGAAACTGTGATGAAACGACTAAAATAGATGAATGTCATGAACTATGAAAAAGAAGATTGAACTTGCTATCATAAAATATCCTCCTAAAAAATGCTTACAATTAAACACATACCGCTGTTAGGGAAATAAAATATAAAGCAACTTAATGAGAGAAGATCAAGGAATTCAGGAGTTACAGGAAAACCACATGAACAATCCACGTGATTTGGCTAGTTAACAAGAAACAGATACCTTTCCACACAGTATATCTGTCTTCCACACATTAAAAGCAACCAATAGTTTAATATTTACCATGTCTAGCACATAGCTTCACATTCAAACAAAGTTACCAGTTAATCCAACAAGATTCACGATATTAATCACACAACAGTTGCAACAAGTATAACTACACCAATTCATGGATGAACTTGACAGACACATATACATTACATCTGAGTTCCTATCATTTATAACCACCGATATCAACAAACACCAATATGATATCAGAATTTCCAAAACAATCACAACAATCACTTAAATACTGTAACAATCGTGATTAACTCAACAATGGCAATAAATTTCAAATACAAAGCAAAACGGAAACATACTTAACCAAAAGCAGTTTTACTTATATCAGCAACAATTCAACCAAATCAAGAATAGCAACACTCCAAAATGCATATCAGTGAGAAGCAAACAGACCAAAAATAGATATCCAAACAGACAAATAATGTAGTCAATACAAAAACTCAAGTAAAAGGAACACAACTTCTTAACTCAAAAAGGACAAACGGTTTCAAAATCCAATCCACTTCACAAAACACGATCAGAAAACCAAACAGCCAATTAACCAACACCAGCACAGACTGATTTAAAATCTAAAAACCACTCCATTTTAAGAAAACCGGACTACCTTCGCATCCAACGTCTCTTTAAGCCGACTAAGCATCCGAAGCGCCTCTTCTTTGGCCGCAAAGAGCTCATTTTGATACCTAATCGCTTTCCTCTCCGACGCCATTATCCTCGCCGCCGCCTCTTTCGCCGTGTTCAAGATTATATCGGCGTAGGCCTTCTTCAAGGCCATCAATTTCTATCACCAAACAAACAAACACAAAAAACGAACAGTTTCAAAAAATCAAAAAAGAAACCCACTCTTTCCACACTCACTAAACCAAGCCAACACGACAAACACAAACAGGATCAGAACCAAACAACCGAAACAACCCAACCGAACAGACCGACAATCAGAACACAGCCGAACTAGTTCGCGTGCAGTGAATGAGATTCCCAGAGGGTTAAAAAGGGAAAATTTACCTCCGAATCGGACATTACAAGAGTCAAACAAAATGCACAAGAATAGTGATTGCGTCACTCGTCGCTGGTCTCGCCTTCAGACCAAGATTAAGAAGACTGAGTTTTTATTTTTTTATTTTCTTTTCGTTTCTTTTCCTCGTTTGGGTTTCTGTTTTGTTTGGTTTTTTTTTTTTTTCTTCGCTTTCCTTTGTAGCAAGCAGCTCTGTCTGTTAGGAACTGAAAATTGCGCGTGTATTACTATAATACCCTCGCGTGATCACAAAAACTACACAACTACCACGTGATATGACAAAACTGTTAAAACCGACCGGTTCGGTTTTAATGGGCGCGAGGCGTGAGTGGGGGATGGTGGATGCGGTGTACACGTGGAGAAGGAAAGACACGTGGCGGGAAGCGTGTGAGGTTTGGAGGGAAGAGGTGCGTTGAAATGCGTGGAGACTGATGAGTGACAGTTGGGCGGCGGTGATTGTTAGCTTACCGTGGGGTACGTCGCAGGAGAGTGTGGCTTGTGTATTGAAGAGAATCTAATAAATACTAGAATCGTTAAAGACTTTGGGTTGTCAAATGTCAACTTCATTGCTTTTGAAAGACAATATGTTACCAACCTAACCAACTTCATTCATCTCCATGTTTGAATCGATTTCAATAAGAACAGTATGAAACTAATTATATAAGATTAAAATAAAAACTATTTTTCTAAAAAAGAAAATAAAATAAATGCCATATTCATTTTTTTATTAGGGCTAATAATCTAAAATGGTTAAAAATTGGAACTATGAATTTATTAACTGTCAATAAAGATAAATAAAGCCGTAAAGACGATGATTTTACGGAGCGATTCCAACGGTCAATCAACATCTCTTACTGGACACACCACCAAATCTCACCGTTTAAAAAATTCACGTTGCCGCCAAAAATATTTAGTAACTCGGGTCAACCCATTTATCGTAATAACTCTCCGTTTTACATGCCAACTAACACCAACCCGCCATCTATCGGACTCAAATCCGGGTCCTTAAACCCTGACCCGAATATCTCCTCCTCCACCTGTTATCCACTACAACTCCACGTGTCTTCCTTCTAAACAACTTCAATTTCAATTCTCGCTTCTCTGCAACTAATTCTTCTTCTTCTCTTCAAATTCGACACCGGAATTGACCATCTAAATTCCATTTTCTTCTCATTTATAGTTGATATCTCAAAGCTAATGCTTGCGAATTGACGAAAATGACCCTATCCATACCTAATCCATCTCTTCTCAAGCCTCCTCATCTTGAGCCTCTCCGGTTTAGTTTCTCTTCTCACCGGAATTTCCTCTGCGGCGAGTATGACTTATTACGTGGAGGAAATCAACTGTTTGTATCGACTGACCGGAGACATATATCCGGCGGAGCTGTACATGCCAGAGCAAAGACGCGAGAGCTGGTCCTGGGAACTCCTTCAGTGACAGTGGAGAAAGGCAAGTACAGCTACGATGTCGAAACACTAATCAACAAGCTTAGCTCTCTTCCTCCACGTGGAAGCATAGCGCGGTGTCTCGACATGTTTAAGAACAAGCTTTCGTTGAACGATTTCGCTATCGTGTTTAAGGAATTCGCTCAGCGTGGTGACTGGCAACGGTCTCTTAGGTTGTTTAAGTATATGCAGCGTCAAATCTGGTGTAAACCTAGTGAGCAAGTGTATACGATAATGATTAGTTTATTGGGACGGGAGAATTTGCTTGATAAAGCAGTTGAGATATTCGAGGAAATGCCTAGCCAAGGAGTGGCAAGAACTGTGTATTCGTATACGGCGTTGATTAACGCTCATGGACGACATGGACAGTATGAGGTAGCGCTTGAACTCGTTGATAGGATGAAAAAAGATAGAATTTTGCCTAACATTTTGACTTATAATACTGTGATTAATGCGTGTGCTCGTGGTGGGTTAGATTGGGAGGGTTTGTTAGGGTTGTTTGCTGAAATGAGGCATGAAGGAGTACAGCCTGATATTGTGACTTATAATATGCTGTTGAGTGCTTGTGGTAGTAGAGGTTTAGGTGATGAGGCTGAGATGGTTTTCAGGACTATGAATGAGGGTGGGATAGTGCCTGATTTAACGACTTATACTTATCTTGTTGAGACGTTTGGGAAGCTTGGGAAATTAGAAAAGGTTGCTGAGCTTCTTAGGGAGATGGAATTAGGTGGGAATTTGCCGGATATAACTTCGTATAATGTGTTGTTGGATGCACATGCTAAAAGGGGAGAGATAAAGGAGGCAATGGGAGTGTTTAGGCAGATGCAGGCAGCAGGGTGTGCAGGGAATGCCACGACTTATAGTATTTTGTTGAATTTGTATGGGAAGAATGGGAGGTATGATGATGTTAGGGAGCTTTTTCTTGAGATGAAAGCAAGTAATACCGAACCAAATGCCGATACTTATAATATTTTGTTGTCGGTGTTTGGGGAGGGTGGGTATTTTAAGGAGGTGGTTACTCTATTTCATGACATGGTGGAGGAGAATATTGAGCCAAATATGCAGACTTATGAGGGGTTGATTGTTGCCTGTGGGAAAGGAGGGTTGCATGAGGATGTCAAGAAGATTTTGAGATACATGAATGAGAGAGATATAGTACCAAGTACAAAGGCTTATACAGGGGTTGTTGATGCATATGGTCAGGCTTCACTGTATGAGGAAGCAGTCACGGCTCTTAATGCAATGGATGAAGAGGAGAGCAAACCTACTCTGGAAACTTACAACTCACTGCTCCATTCGTTTGCTAGAGGTGGTTTGTACAAGGAGTGTAAAATTATTTGGTCGAGAATGGATGAGGATGGAGTTGGTAGGGATACAGATTCATTCAATGCGGTAATTGAAGCTTTCAGGCAAGGAGGACAATTTGAGGAGGCTATTAAGGCATATGTTGACATGGAAAAGATGAGATGTGATCCTGATGAGAGGACTCTCGAAGCTGTTTTAAGTGTTTACTGCTATGCAGGTCTCGTTGATGAGAGTGAGGAGCAGTTCCAGGAAATCAAGTCATCTGGTATCTTGCCCAGTGTTATGTGCTACTGTATGATGTTAGCTCTTTATGCAAAGAATAACAGGTCAGGAACTCAGTTACCGCTTCTATGATTTGAGTTATTTTTCGTTTTAGTACTTGCATTTTTTTGGATATAAGATTGTAAATGCATTAAACTTAGAACACTAAGGATATCTTTATACAGTAGAAATGTACAGAAATTTAATATGTTTTGTGGAGAACCTGTGTAACTTTTGGTCAGCCATCTGATACTATACCTAGAATTTTATTCTTGTAACATGACATAATTTTATTCATGATATCTAAAAGAAATCATACTTTATCTTGTACCTAGATGACAAAACTACAAAGTTCATATCGCAGAATGATAAAGTATAGCCATGCTTAGATAAGAGATATGTATTAAAGTTAAACTAGCATAATCTTTACCAGGTGAACTGTCCTTAAATATTCTGGCATTAAGTTTTAGAATTAGACTCCCATTCGTTTTTGTTACAATTGAAATACTCATTAATTTCTTCACTCTGCAATAGTCTGTCATACACATCCGTTGTTTACCAAAATTTCTGCAATGAAAGAAAATAGTTATGGAAAATATGTGATGGTCTCAACTAACTCAAACTAAATGATGTCTTAATATGTACAGCATTTCCCTTCTTAACAGGAACCTTAGTCCTGTTTTAATTTTGTCTAGTTATTATTAATATGAAATGGTAAATGTCAAGCATAAAGACAATTGTATGATAAATTTTAACAAGGAAAAGAAGCTAACTTGTTCATTTGGTCATCAATCTTATCCTTTGTCCCTCTCATTTCAGGTGGGATGATGCATATGAACTACTAGATGAGATGTACACAAATAGAGTATCAAATATTCATCAAGTAATTGGGCAGATGATCAAGGGAGAATATGATGATGGGTCTAACTGGCAAATGGTCGAGTATGTTTTTGATAAACTCAGCTCTGAAGGGTGTGGATTAGGAATGAGGTTTTATAATGCCCTATTGGAAGCACTTTGGTGGCTGGGTCAGAGAGAGCGGGCTGCTAGAGTGCTTACTGAAGCAACAAAGAGGGGGCTTTACCCTGAACTTTTCCGTAAAAACAAACTTGTTTGGTCAGTGGATGTGCATAGGTATGATAGTGTTTATTTTTATTCAGGATTTATGCTTTCCATAAGCTTTCCCTTCTTCACTTCTTTCAACTTTGCAGGATGTCAGAAGGTGGTGCTAATACGGCCATATCAGTATGGCTGAATGATCTGTATGAAATGTTCACAACAGGGGAAGAGCTTCCTCAACTTGCAACTGTTATTGTAGTGTAAGTTGTCGTTTCTTCCTTGGGCTGCATTCATGATTTACTCTTTATTCCTCTTCTTGAGAGACAACTACACTGACTTAGCCAAGCTATTGCCATTTTTCTCTAGGGCAAACCTTTATGCACTAGGACTCCCACCCTTGGGGTAGCAAATGGTGGCCTATTTACTTAAGATATGACAACATATAAAAGTTTAATTATTTACACCGAGGTTATTTATTTATTTATTATTATTATTTTTTTCACTTATTAGCACTTAATTTGACAAATTTCATGAATGAAACATCTTAAACTAAATGGTTATAACAAGTGCTTAGTTTTGACTCCGGAGCATTTTTTCACGGGTTGATCCATTATCGTCAGCTCCCTTCTGCATTTGTAGGTTATTAACTGAAACTAACAAGGTGGTCTCAATGGATCATCTTGGATAGTCTGCCTTTGAACATCCATATGTAAATGAACACAAATGGGACTAAGTGAAGATTAAAGACATTGGTGGGTAGTGTTTTATCATATGTGAGGTTTACCTTATGTGTTTCTATCTAATGTTGATATGTACATTCACCGCTTGAACTAAGGATACAGGCAAACTAAGCTAGTAGCAGCTTCACATGGGATATAGAAGGGGTGGTTTTGTTTTCATGCAATTATCTTGAATAATGACCGCATTATCTGTTTCAATGGTTTGCATGAAACTTGATATATCTTATGATACTTAAATATCATCTGACAGTGATATACTATTTTGTTCAGACGTGGGAGAATGGAGGAAAGTTCAGATTCACGATATTTTCCCATAGCAAAGGCGGCATATTCATTTCTGCAGGATAACATTTCATCATCATTTAGTTTCCCAGAATGGAACAGCGGAAGAATTGCCTGCCAGCAGACTCAGCTCAAGAAGATCTTATCCAGTCTTGAAACATCTTCAGATGAATCCAAGAAAGATCACCTAGTTCCTCTCATAAATTCACCCTTGTCTCCTCCAGAACCAAAAAAATCCACAGCAGAGGTAAAAAGGAGTCAAGACGAAAATACCGATTCCAGGAAAAGGAGAAAATCAAGAAGAGAGCTCATGACCAGCACGGTATAAAATGAGTAAACAAAATCCATATATTGCTGCAGATCTCATGCCCCATGTCCCAGTTTAGATGAAGCAGCATTAATTCATCGCTTCACTTCTAAATCTTCTAAGATTTTTGAGTGGCTGTGAAGACTTCACTAACTTAAGCAAGTGCAGTATCAGGTTGTGAAATGGCTGGAGCCAGAACCAACCACGTGATGAGGGAACAAACTGGTCGAAATCAAGCTTCCTAACTGATTCCATTTAAAGCAATATTTGTCCCCTCAAAACAACCTGAAGAAAAATGAGGTATGCTTTCCTTGTTCTATATTGTCATTGATTGCATGAAAAATGTACATTAAAAGATTTTGAATCATAACCTAGATTTAGTACATAGTTGTATGATTGGATTCGTTTTTGCTTCTTATTGAAAACTAAAAGATGACCTTACCAGACATAAATTTCCCCATTAGCATCCATTAGAGTTTTGACCGTGACTAGATAACTGTTAGAAGAGTTTCTGGTTTCTGAAATACCAGATTCCTGAAAATATTATATTTATCTGAATGTAGTGTCCTATGCACATGCAATGCCAACTATAGAGAGAGACCTAAAGAATCAATTCAATAATAGACCTCTTCCAAACTAAAAAGCCTATTACAACTCCTGCTTTAGCCAGATTATAGAACACTAATTAATTTTCCCCAAATAGGAAATAGCAACCTAATAGCAATACCACTTTTGCATAACAAATTATTAGCTTAAACATCCATATGATATTAAGGAAAACATATCTATCAAGATCTAATAAGCATCTCATAGTTGAGAGTACTGGTGTCTTGTTCACTTTACAGTCTTTACATGTCCCTTACCTTACACATAGCTTTACATTGAAGAATTATATCAACTATCTAATCAAATTCATCCCCATTAATTCTCAAAAAGCAACATTTTTTAACTTGAAAAAGTGAATGGAAATGTAATCCACATGGTGTACCAAAATAAGCACAAGGCATTGCTTTTATTACATTATATATTTCTTTACAACTAAGTAAACACAAGCATGAAAAGTAAAGTAATGGAGATCCCATTGAGGATCCATTAAAAAGATAGATATATAGATTGATTTTACTTTTTTACACAAAAGCCAATCAATAAAAAGTCATAATCTAGTTACTTACTTAAGTTCCCATCTAGTTTACCTTAACTTTTGGCTCTTCAAAAAGCATAAATTCTGAGTAAATAATGATCATATATGCTATCTTCTCTTACAACCATTATAAGTGATTGTTGTCAAATCTCTCTATCTTATAGAGAATCTTTACACAATCCATTGATGGTGTAAATTGGCAAGTCAAAATGGGCAAAGCATGGAAAGAGATTTTGATAGATAAAGAAAAGATTTTTTATTTTTTATTTTTTATTTTTTTAAATTAATATGGATGGATTATTGAAGTGGAGGAACCCCACCTTAGCTTATCTTAAATTTATTTATTCTTTCAGATGCAACCCACCTTCTAAGGCCTTTATACAAAAAGGTCCCATTTAGTTTTCACATTGCAAATAAAAAATAATTAAATAACTAATTCGAAATATGTTTAAAAAATAATGGATGGTTAAAGTTCAATGAATGGGAACGTGATATTGAGTAGATCGATGAAGCTAATAGTTAAAAACCACATAGTGGGGGTGTTTAATATAAAATTAGAAAACAACAAGTACTTATTCACATGATAATGTTAATATTTTAAAGTCAAATTGTGAGGACAGTGTTATGTTTGACCAAATTTAAAAGGATAAAGAAAGAGATAAGGAGGATAAGATATTGTTTATTATTTTCCCTCAGAAAATGCTCTCACCACTTTCATCTGGTCTGTCCATTTTAATCCTATTTATTCAAGTCTTTGTCTATTGTACTTGTCATTTCACCAACTTATCTTGGGTTTTATTTTTAATCCTGATTAATGGAATCATATAAAGTTAAATCTACCTGCAATTAACTCTCTAGCAATGTCAATTAGTGAACCCAATCTATGTTATTAGATTTTTTTTCCTACATAATCTCAGCAGCAAATCTATATTATTAGATTGGTAAAATATCAGCTATTTAAGGATTTGATTTAATTAATATCACATTATTACAACTAATGACTGACAATTTTAGGATTTATTACATCTACATCTATGGATACTGTCCACTTCATTTATTCTATTAATATTAATTAATCCAATCTAAACTTGAAATTAAAATTAGTGGTCCTCACTCTTCACTTATTCGTTTCTATACCAATATTATCTTTTCATTAAATTAAAAATAATAATAATAACAATAATCATGCAAACTAGTCAAATCAAACAAACTAATCAAAGATAACATTTTATATTTTTCCAAATGTTTTTTTTTATCTTAAAAAATTTATATAATAAAGATAAGATTCCTCATAGATAAAATTTTGTCTCATAGTTTTGAAAATCCATAATAATCTTAAAAAAATAAAAATTTATATTTTATTTATAATTATATGAAAGTTTAAATTAGATATATATGGAATGGTATATATATACATAACAGATAAAGCTAATAAAAGTAAATCCAAAAAAATGAATAATATCAATCTATCTCGAATTACATGTAAATAAACAAAACTCCAAAACGAGTAATGTTAGGTTTAAGCTTAGTTAATCGTAATTATTCAAACCTAACAAAACATTCCAAAAATTGTCAATAAGCGTGACAAATTAACCAAATCACACCACGCCACGTAAACATCATTTCCCACGTGCCGAGTCATTCACACGTGGTTTCACATTTGGCCGTCAAGTGTGTTTTATTTTTCCTATAAATAAAAAACTCCCAACGCGTCGACTCTTTCTCTGTGTGAATCCACCTGTACGGAAGAAATAAGAAAAAATATGGCGACAAGTGAGGAATCGTCGGCCGCCATGGACGGCGGAGTTAAAGGAGAGTTTATGCTATTTGGCGTGAGAGTTGTGGTTGATGCGATGAGGAAGAGTGTCAGTATGAATAATCTTTCTCAGTATGAGCAGCCTCAGGAGAATAATATTAATAATAATGTTAATGGAGGTGGTAAGGATGACGTGGCGACTGGTTATGCTTCTGCTGATGACGCGACTCATCATTCTAGATCCAGTCGCGAGAGGAAACGAGGTTCGATTTTGATTTTTTGATTTTGATTCAGATCTCTGTGTTTTTTAATTTCGATTCGTTTTTTTTTTTTTAATTGATTAGTGCGATTTTGTGTAAATTAGGTGTGCCGTGGACGGAGGAGGAGCACAAGCTGTTTTTGCTCGGATTGCAAAAAGTAGGTAAAGGAGATTGGAGAGGAATCTCTAGAAACTTCGTGAAGACGAGGACGCCGACACAGGTGGCGAGTCATGCTCAGAAGTATTATCTCCGTCTCAACAACCTCACTCGCAGACGCCGTCGCTCTAGTCTCTTTGATATCACTACCGATTCGGTTAGTTCTTCAATTAATTGATAGAATCTCCATTTCAGTTATTAAAATGGACAAATTAGTTATGTTTAGATCCAGATTTATATTTATTGAATCTGATGTTATTGATGTTTCCAGGTTACTCCTACTCCAATGGAGGAGGAACAGGAGAGCAACAAAACTCAATCACAACCGCCAGCAATGATGCCTGCATCAGCTTTCACTGTAGTCCCTGAATCAGTAGATAATCTGACAATAGGACAACCTGCAAATCTCATCCATCCATCTGATCTTAACTTGAATTTGAACATGGTGGTGGATCATCCTACCTCATCTTTGTCACTCAAGCTATCTCTACCATCTGATCACAGTGAAGTACCTGGTAGACATACTGGTAGCATGATCAGTGTTGCTTGAAGTCCATAATTTTAGAGAATGAAGATAAGATAAGATAATTTAATTTTAGGTGACTGAATTTGATCTTGTTGTACAGACCAGGAAAGAGACTCTTTTCTTTTTATTGTCATGTTGTTTTTATCTTTCTTTTGTTTTGTTGGTATCCATTAATTTCTCTTTTTATCAGATTGGGTGAGTTGAAGAAAATATCTGAGATATAAGGTAGTAGTAGTGTTTTGTTTTTGATTCATGTGATGATGATGATATTGTGATTAAATCTGGTCCTCATTTAAAGATATAGCTGTCTAGGGTGTTATTTAATGAATGACTGACTGATGTTGTGTTGTATGGTATGGTGTAGTATGGTGTGGTGTGGGTGGTGGGGATAGGTGGACATGTACCAAGAATACCTTATCTTATCAAGGTTGGGTTGGGTGTCATGTGCTTGGTGGGTTTACATTATTTTATATGATTGGTCCTTAATTGGTCTGACAAATATGTTTCCTTTTCTCATCCCTAATTTCATAGATTTGAGAATCATGTAATGTGATTTTATTCATTGAATTGTATGGTTTGGAGATGTTAGTAGAGTAGTGGTGGGTTACCAATGATGATAATGATTTATGTTTCCTCATTAAAGTTAGAATGGAGGGTCTAAGTTTAGGCAAACAAGAAGCTTAAAGTGGGGAGAATATTTCCATAATTTGAAATGGTAACATACATCTTCTATCTATTTATTTATTTTAGCTTAACAATAATTGAGTATGAGCAACCCCACTCACTTATATCACAAATCAATTCATCAATGCACTAGTTTCTGATTTATGTTTCCACTTAGTTTGATTTGGGTAAATATGGGACCCTCAGTTTAACAATTCATGGTGGGATCATAACATGTGTCAACTGAAACTAGTTAGAGCTTCTGTTTTTGGCAAAATCTACAGTGAAGACACAGTAACTTCAGTTTCAACTTGCAACAAATTGTTTTATAAGTTTAAAATGGTTAATTTTTCAGTTGTTTCAACAAAGGTGAACAGGATATTGCATTGGAAAAGAACATGAAGTAGATATAAGATATTGTGTGATATTTCTTGGCTCAAACTTTTTTACATAGACTTGTTGTCCCAATGTGACAAAATTTAACATCTTTTGGAAAAATCTTGCAAAGATGAGAAAACCAAACATGATATTGTCAAACTACACCACTTTTAATTAGATATTGAGTTTGTGTTAAGAAATTCAAATTTAAAATGTTATTTTATGGTTTATATTTAACTCAATTAAATATGGGATAAGATTCTTTTTACTTTCTAGGAAATTCCCACCTTGTTTTTCAATTGCTTCTATTTATATATTAATGTTGTTTTCCAATAATAAATAAATAAATAAATAAACCAATTATCTTGGTTTGCTTTTTGTTGAATAAATGAAGACATCTTCTCTGGTTATATAAATGTTTATGGAGGTTGGGATACAATTATCACATACCTTTAGAATATAAATGGTTTTAACTAATAATAATGGAATGGATGATGTGTTTCTTTAGTTATTTGAATTATTAGTTGGTTATATGATTAACCTATAGTTGTACCAACATTCTTATGAGACATGTTTCTATTAAGTGTTTTTATAAATTATCAAGTTGCATTATGATTCTATCACATTCACATGGTTTGTTGGGCCATTTTAAATTAATTTCCATCATAGTTTTTTTATTATTTTGAATTTGATTTTTTTAAAAAGATTTAGTTAATTAATAATTTTTATAACCACCCCGATTGAGATCACAATGAGAAGTCCAACTGCGAAATTATAAAGCGATTACTATTTACAGATTAATTTTCACAAATTCTCAAATAATTTATATTTCTTCCGTTTCTATTTAGCTACAACATTAGAATAGTGTTTACTATTCATTGGTCAATCTTCTTTAATGTGTTATTTCTTATGTATAAAGAAAAATATAGTCAATTGGGATTTTGTTTTATTCGTCGTAACGCCTATTTTTCAAATATTAAATTTACATAATTTTTAGTTATGTATTATTAAAAATATTTACATTTAAAGTTAAATATTGGACCGTGTGTCCACGTGAAATGTTGCGAGTAAAAAGAAACGGAGAAAGTATATAATTATAATTTTATAATTCAATACATCCAACAAGTCTTGCATTAACAATTCAAAAATACTCTTTCTTGAATACAATTTGAAATATCAAGTCTATAGTTTACAAAATATTTATAATATAAAGAGGTTTACAAACTCACACAATGAGCCCTAATTTAAATTTCAACTCTTCAAAAGAAAATTAAGAAAGTTCACAAAATAATAAATTGGTTTACATATTTTTAAATGTTTTCAAATTACATGTTCTCAAAAGATCAAATGGTGTATGAGATAATAAATTTTTCCCGAAGGTCACTGTACCCAAAAAAATAACAAACAAAAATAGAAAACAACAGGAATTTGGCTATGAGATGCCTAATTCGCAATTTTACACCAAACAAACACACACAAAATGCTTTAACATAAAATAGTTGGATGAGCAAGCAAATACATCTTAAAAACTTACCAAAGTTTCTAAATCAATCAAATGTATCCTATACAAGCATACCAATCCAACAAAGCAAGTTAAACAATCAATCTCAATCATTTGCACTTGATTTCATCTGTTACCAAATTATACCGAACTCACACCTAATTAGAATTCGATAAACTGCAAGACAAAATAAACTAGATGACCGAATTCAATACCAAGATGTACACCGAATTATAATTCAGCACCCAAGTAATAGACTGCACAAGACTCTGACCGAACTATATGTCGAACTCCATACCAAATTATATTTCAGCAACCTAGAAGAAAGATTGCACAAGACACTGACCAATTGAATTCTAAATTAGTTACCAAGTGTAATTCGGTAACTAGAAGACAGATTGCACCAACCTTTGCCCGAATTACATACCGAACTTGATACCAAATTGATAGTTCAGCAACAAGAAAGACAGACTTTACCTATCACTATATAAACTGAATTACGTACCAAATTTGATGCCATATTATACTACGGCAGCCAAGATGACAGATTGCTGACTCTATCTCTACCTATGTCTATAGGTAGATTTCACAGCATTCGATTAAAGTGTAGCTTGATAGATGTTGGGGAATCAAGCTTGGTTATCTTTATTTTTGAATGTCGTTAGTACTACTCTCATTGCACTTGCCTCTAATCATGATACTAGTTTAGTTAAAATAACAAGTTCAGGTTGATAGGAGATTCTAATGGATAATTCATAGCTGAGAGATTTGAGCTTGCTGAGGTTATGTCTTAATCTTGGCATAGTTCTGGGGGAGGTGATTTAATTGCTCAACGGAATGGTTTAGTCTATGATGTTCATACATGGGGCAGAATCGAAATTTGGGTACATGGAAGATTAAAGACGTAATCAAACGTAAACAAGAGGGGAATGTGTTGGAACGTAAAAAATTCATGTTACTCAAAAAGTGAATGAAATCAAATTTAGCCGAAGATGATGCTAGGGTGAGACAACAAGCAAAGCTTTTATAGATGCGCAATGGTGACCATAATAAACGAGTTTTTCATAATAGCATCAAATTTGTGTAAAAATCATATTTCTCTAATGCTAAACAAGATGGGCGAGGGAGTTTCAGATGTTGAGGGTAATTTGGCTCGGGTTCAAACTTATTTTACCGAATTATTTTTAGGTATAGATACAACTCGGGAGTAGGTTCTTGGTTTGGTTGGGATTATGGTGACAAATCATGATAATGATTTTTGATTGCTCTTTTTACTGATGAGGAATTTCAAACTACATTATTTTAGATGCATCTGGATAAGGCTCCAGGTCCAGATGATCTTAACCTTACTTTTTATTTTCAAAAGCATTCGCATATTTGGGTTGGAAGTTGGAATCTCGTTCATTCACACTGTCAATACTCATTTCTCGTCGACTTTATAAGAGTTCTTAATTATACCAGTAGTTAGGCTCTCCCATATACCAGTAGAAAGAGGAGTAGTTTCTGTCTTCCCTAAAAAGAATAAAGTATATCCATTTCCCTAAAAATATTTGAATTTATCAATATGGATTCGAATTCAATCCATCTCGTTTTTCGCCCAGCGATTGGTTAGATATTTCCATTTTTCCATCTAGTTCCGCTTCTGAGGCATCCACTAAGTTGGCTTCCTCTTATTCATAAGAGCTGAGTGACAAATTGTTCTAATTCTTATCGAGATTAGTTAGTGCAAGGTATACTTCCACATTCTTTAGTTGAAACTACAATAGTGCTTGTGCTAACATGTGAGTATCCAAATATAGTGAGATTACAAGTGTTAAGATACAGAAGTCACAAAGAGTCTCAAATAAGAATCCACAACATAGATGACAATAATCAGATATGTGGATTGACTGGGCCAAATAATCTTCTACTAGCTTGCTGAAAAATAGGTGTCTTTATTAGTCTTAGCCCACTATCTCAATATCTTATATTTTCCGTTTCTTAAATCATGACCTGACCATTAGGAAGTCTGTTATTTATTTATTTTTTAACCAATTTACTTTCAATGGAAAGGTCGGCGAAAAATTAATCAACTTTCCTAGTCCATGCTTGTCATAAGTAGAATACGAAATTTCATAGTATTGATTGGGACCTAACAACATGCTTATTGCTGTGTAATTTTTATATAAAATCTTGTCAAAAGCTCTAACATATAGGATTTGAAGGTTATTCTTCCTAGATTTATCTCACGTAAGTTGATAGTCTGAAATTCTAACTTTTATCCATTTGGGTCCATGAGGGAGTGTGTGTCTATTTATATTTCATCTAATTATATCTGTGCATGTTATTAGCTTGTAGTCTTGCTTATTGGTAAAAATGACTTCAGTATACTACCACAAACTCATATATTCTTTATATTCAAGTATTTTGTTATTTTCATAATCAATGTGATATTTATATTTATAATATGACTACTATGGGCTTTCATCCGAAATGGGTTCAATGGATAAGTTTGTATTTTAAGCATGTGGAATATAGAGTGTGTGATTAAGCATGAAATTGACATTATTCCTACACTATTTTGTTTATTATTTTTGGATTTTATTGAAAATTTGCTATTAATTTGCCTGTTTTTGTAATTTTGGACAGATTGGAAGCAATTATGCAAGTATGAAGATTTTTTAGGATTAATCACAACAATTGCTAAAGCAGAGTCAAAGTCAACAAGATTTCATCTGAAGACTTATTTAGAAATAAATTGATAGGATTTTTATGTTTTGAATTTAGAATTTTTAAATAAGGATTCTGAGGAGATTTTTAATAATTATCAGTTTTGTAACATAGTATATATTTACTCTAAATGATCAAAATTAGGGAGTTTTTTTAGTTTTCAATAAAAACGCTCTGTTTCTTTATTCTTTGTGCGATCAATTTTATTGAGACGATGATGTTCATTGCGCCCATAGGGTGCTAAACTAGTCTCATCTAGCTAAGTCAATTATACGTGTTGTGAGAATTGTGTTTTAATTTATATGCTTATTTAATATTTGTGTGTTCTTTATGGGCATGGTTAAATGCACATGTTATTCTAATTAGTTAATTAAGTGCACAATTGATTGGTTAATTAGGATTAACACATTGCACGTCAAATAGCTCGTAGTTAATTTGACCTAGGTAATGTCGAGAGTGTATAATCATAATTCAAGAACCGTCGTACTGATTCAATTGGTTATGGTCACGGGTCTTTTCTAATTCTTAATGCAGTCTACTTTAGATTAATGATTGATTCGAAGGGTCGTACCCGGTCAGTCTAATAGCTAAGGAAAAGATTGATTATTAGGAATGTTGTCAATATTTATAACTGTGACTATTAAGCTGCATATATATATATACTTAGTTTCGATGATCAGCACTTCGTTGAATAAGTTGACTTAGCTGGATGTTTAAATATCATTGATTGTTTTTATTCTGTTAATTCATTTTTAGTTTAATTATTCATATGTTCTACATCCCAATTTCATTGAATAATGTGTTGCTCTACCGGAGTGAATTTGGTTGGGAGAGTATTCAAACATATTTACAATGTTGCATTGTTGCAAGGAAGAAACTCCAAAACATGTATTTTGTTATGTAATGTTGCACAGCCGGTTTGGACACTTTAGGAGTTTGTTTTACGAATTATGATTTTTTTTTTTTTAAGAAATCTTTGGTCAAGTTTTTAGAACACCATGGAGAACAAAGCAATAAGAATGAGTATTTTCAAAGGTCACGTATAGCCATGATGGGTAAAACGGTGCATATGTTGGACATTTTCTCATGCAGTTCTTACTATACAAATCAGATATCATGTCAAGCGAGTTTAGCTGTGCAAAATTTTAATTCGCCTCAAGCAAATCATCAAGTGGGCAAGTAGATGGTGATGATCTTCTCTAGTGTTAGACTTGATGGATTTTGGTTTTGTAGTTAAAAATGTTGGTGGTGCTTTTTAATTGGCTATTTCTGGATTCGAAAGAGTTGGTCCTAGTCCGCTATTGTAGAGGCTTTAACTTTCCTCAGATTTTTTATTTTTATTTTTTTTATTTATTTTTTCTTTTAATTTTAAAACAAACTGCTGATAATCATAAATTTGGTGTAGTAGTGAAAGATGGTAAAAATGTTTAATAAATCTAATATCAGGCTGCATTTTGCTTGCTATCTGCTATATTAAATTTAAACTTTCTTCATTTATATTCCTTTCACAAGAATGTTACTACAACTATAGGTTAACCATATCACCAACTAATAATCCAAATAACTAAAGAAACACATCATCCATTCCATTATTATAAATTCATCTCATTGAAAAGTCATTTATATTCTAAAGGTATGTGATAATTGTATCTCAACCTCTCTAAACATTTATATAACCAGAGAAAGATGCTTTCATTTATTCAACAGGAAGCAAACCAAGATAATTGGATTTTGTATTGAAAATCAGTAAGTATGGAAAAAGGCATTAATATATTAATAGAAGCTATTGAAAAACCAAATGGGAAATACCTAAAAAGCAAAGAGAATCTTATCCCAGATTTATTGGCTTAATTATATCATCACTCTTGTTAATCATGTGATTAAGCCAACAGTGACAGTCACAGTCACTTAATAAAACCATAGATAAAGAGGAAGTATCCATGGCAACTGAAGCTGAGAATTCATCAGAATATACATATAAAATAAAATCATAGATAACCCTGGACCATGTAAAATGTAAAACTTTTCTGATAATAATACATCAGAATATAAGCAAGATAACACCACAAGCAAGAATCCATACATGACTTTCTAAAAGCCAAGAAGATACCATTCATCATCAACTTATACAAGCAACCAGATTATCTGATCTTATTCATTAGTTTATACTAGTAACAGGAGATTCAACCAAATAAGCAGAGACAGATGTTGAATTGTATTGGATTGAATTGATGATCATCTCATCACATCACATCACACAACCACACGCGGAGGAGGAGGCAACGGAAGAAGATTACTCGATTCCGACAAGTCCCTACGGTTCTTCTGATGCACCTTCCTGATATAATAAGAAGCTCTGTCATCAATAGGACTTTTCTCTTCATGAACTATATATTGAGATTCATTCCCTCCATTTGGCTCCAGGAAATAAGTTGGCCGTGGGCTGTTTTTTGGTTTGACAGACTTCTGGGTCCTCAGAGGTTGAGGTTTGTCGACAACCATGTCGGAACTGGGCTTGGTTTGAAGGGTTTTGGCAGGCGAGGGTGGTTCGATGATGCCAAGACTCTTCTTGGCAATGGAGAAGGATGATAGTTTTATGATGTTTGCAACCATCTCCATAGAAGTCTCACAGAGAGACTTCTTGTTTCTGTCTTCACTGACTACCATGAGGAATGTCTATAAACCAAATTCACTCTCTCAAGACTAGAAAATGAGAAGATTGAGAGGATGGATAATGAGCAGAAGTATATATAGCAGCTTGTGGTACCTTGCTTAGAGGGCTATAACTACTGTAACTATATTTTACAGCACAAAAAACAAAATCTGTTTTCAGGATATGAATTCTCAGGTCATTTTCTAGAGGCCAACAAATCAATAATAAAAGGCAGGAAGAATCTAAATCTTAAGCTCATACTTGACACATGGATTTCTCAATGATATATGTCATACCATTGCAGAAGTCTCAATCAATGAATATGTTAACCAACGTGTTTTTCTCTAGATGCCCAGCACACTTGTTTGTATTTACATATATATTTCACGCAAGTCACGAAATACTGGTACTTTAAATAAAGATGAATGGAACAAGATTCTTCTAAATCCTTCTCTTTCTGAGCAATGCTTAAGTTATGTAAAGGAGAGAAACACGATTATTCTTCTAAGAACTACTTTTCACAAACTACAGCTTCTAAGGGGATAAAACAAGATTCTGCCACTCTGTTTTTTACACAACGTCCACAAGCTTCTCTCACAATTCGTCACTCTTTTATGTCATGTACATGAGGTTAGCTCACCAGAGGCGGACTCAAGAGAATCCACCGCTCTCCTCCTACCTCCTGATCTGTGTCCCCATACTAAGAAGAGGTGGAGGTGTTTTGAGGTTGTTAGAGAAATCACATGGAATGTCATCTATTATGATTCCATTTGTAGCACCATAATATTCCTAAGTTTCCAAGTTCACATTATAGATTAGCTTGACTCATCTGAACTCGAATTTTCAAACTTACTACAGTTCTATATAGAATCAAGCATTTAACTCACAGGTTGAAATAAACCCTTAATCTAAGGCATAAGGCCACAAGCATCCATTTTCACTTCTTACTCATATAGAACCCCAAGAACTGCGTAACTATCTTTTCTACATAAAGCATTTCAGTTATCTTTCTCCATGCTTTCAGTTAGTAGCATACCCTAGCTGAAATGTGATAGATCTCACAAAAATATAAAAATACTTTTAGATAGAATAAAAGATAACAAGTTTAAGGGAACCTGATCCCACAGCCCTAGGCTCCAAAAGACTCACTCTGATTCTACTTTCCACAAGACACTCTTCACCTAAATGATTCTTGTCTATTTAAAGACTTACATGACTATTCATATTTTAACCTTTCATTACCCTAAACAATATTTATGACTCCCAATACATTGTATTACATTTAATTCAACTACTAACTACTTCATAATAACTTAGCAATTCTTTTAAGCTCATAATGGGGACATATCAAAATGTTGCTGACCTTGCTTCTCATTCTCAGAAATTTACAATTTTTATAAACAGTTGATTTCCTAGAAATAAGTTTCAATTCAGGAACATCTAACATGACTAGAGCAATAACTATGCTTGGATTCAGTATTTTCAAGACACTATGTAAAATCAGAACAGATCATGCGAGAAAACTGGGGAAAAAAAAACAATATCTTAGTTTAGGCCAACTCGAGGTATAATAAATTCCCTTAGTAAACAAGCTAACCTATCCCTTTCAGAAGGATATCAAGGCATCAGTTAGACAAAATGTGCTTGTAAGCAATTCAGTCTTATAAGTCAAAAGTGCTTGCAAGCAGATAAGTTGTAACCTAATAAACATACTACAATTAAAAGGCAACATCAAAATAAAGCAAGTACTTAGAATAGTGATCCATGACTATCCTCACAAGAACAGCAGAAGGATGTACAGTTGACCAGGAAATACAATAATTTATACTAGTTCAGTCTTACAAGGAATCACATTAGCACATATTTTCTACTTGTTAATATTCCAACTTCTTATTTTTCCTTTCATCATTTGGATGAAATAATCATATATTTCTTTCAGAAGAGAGCCAAGGATTAGGTGCAACATAAGTATACCCCTGGAAATGCTCACCTGCTGTAGGAGTTGGAGCCGGTGAATCATCAGCAGGCATACTTGTCCAGCACTGGTCAAAATTAGCTGTACAATGTATTCCACTCACATCTGGCTTGAAGGTTGGCACAAGCTCTCTGGCCTCCAATTTTTTCCAGTTCACGGATCGGAACCATTTGTGACGCTTAATGTCATCCCCTCCATTAGGCCCGCTGCCTAACCTTTTAGACGGATCCTTTTGCAGTAACTGAAACAGATTCATTTTTTATTGTCTTAGTGCAATATTAAATATCAAGAAAGAAAAAGAAATGAATAAACTCATGCATAAATTCTTACTCCTTTGAGCAAAGAGTGAGCTTCACTGCTCAGATATGGTGGCAGTTTCACTTTCTCACTGATAATCTTCTGCTGGAGTTTCTGTCTATTTGAATGAGTATATGGTGCCTGCAAAAGTGAAAGCAAAAATATAATTTTGTCATAACGGCCAGGAAAGTGGCATCTTAATGTGATACTACATTTTTGCTCCTTGATTTTAACACATACAATTAAATATGATCAAGGTCAACAAGGCATCAGCATGCTCAGAAAGCTTTTGGTCTCCATTGGGATATTCTCAGTCATTTGTGATGAAAGAAATGTGAAGGAAAGTTTAATCAAAACTACGCTCTGTGCTGAACTCCTCAGAAGAGGCAAATCAGACACTTCCAAAAGAACATTGCATAGAAAATAGTGAATTATTCTTATACTGTAAAGCCAATGCAGACCAGTTTTCCATGCAAGGGATAAATATTAGGATTTTGAAAGGTTGAATTTTCTGCAAATTATCAATTTTGTATTACCTGCCCAGTTAACATTTCGTATAAAAGTATCCCAACACTCCACCAATCCGCATCCTTGTTGTGACCTTTAGACTGTAAAATTTCCGGAGCCATATACTCTGTCGTCCCACACATTGAATTTGATCTGCTTGATTCATCAATTTCCTTGGCAAGTCCAAAATCAGTAAGCATAACCTATGCAAACAAGTACCAATTTTTAACGAACATTCAGCATAAAATAAATTGAAGGATATGCGTAATCTTCTAAAGCATATCCCTTTTGAAAAAATATGCAGAATATTTACATGACCATCCACACCCATGAGTATATTTTCAGGTTTGAGATCCCGGTGAACAATTCCACATTTGTGAAGATGTGAAACAGCAGAAACTATCTCAGCAGTATAAAACCTTGCTTGTTCCTCACTAATAAAGAGTACCAATCAGCCAAAAATCAGAAGAAGTGAACATACATTGAGGCTCAAATTTCCACAAGTTAGAAAAACAAGATACCTGAAGAGTCCTTGACGATATAGGTGAAAGAACAGGTGCCCTCCATTTATAAAATCCAAGATCAAATACAGCTTAGATTTAGTCTGCAAGTTTTTATCCACAAAGAAGAACAAATAAACACTACAAAATGAAATTTACACTACAAATTCTGAAATACAATCTATATGCTTTACAACAATATATTAGATCTTAATTGAGCACAACTGCTATCTAATTCTAAAACCACTAGTTAAGGTAACTTTGATAGACGACCAAGAAACTCAATTTTGAAATGTTCACATCTAGATACAGTGAATGAAATTATATATTTCACTTCAATAGTTAACAAATCTTAGCAAGCAGTAATGTAAAACACTTTATTTTGGAAACAAATTCCTAAAATTGTGGATAAATAGGTTATTTGTTCCTTTCAAAGATCAACAGGGTCCATAATAGGGTCCATAACAGGGTCCATAGCTCAGTGGTAGAGCATTTGACTGCAGATCAAGAGGTCACCGGTTCGAACCCGGTTGGGCCCTTTTTAGGTTACCACTTCACTATTGAGTTCAATTTAGTCCCTACATGTGTGAAATATTCTTCATTCCCCACGAATCAAATCTAACAAATAGTCCCCACAAAAGCTTTCATTCAATCCTACCAAAACACGTAAAAACGAAATCTAAGTCAATCTAGACATAGCCTTCTTCAACACGTAAACCAAAATAAGCCATTTCAATTGCAAACTTTGAATCCCATTTAATCATTTCTATTTTTCAGGCCATAAAAAACCTCAATTCTTCTAGTTACTTAATAGTTCAAACCAATTACTTTTCCTCATTTTCAGAAATTTCCATAAAAAAGAAAGAGAGACCGACCTGGAAAGAGTAGCGAAGCTGGACAATGAAAGGATGCGAAACTTTGGTGAGAATATCCCTCTCAGCCTTCATATAATCAACATGATTCTTCTTTATAATAGTATGTTTCTTCATCACTTTCATCGCATATACACCATCACCATCACCATCATCACATCCTTTTTTCCTAACCTGAAACACTTTCCCAAAAGCACCCTGGCCCACAACTCTCAAGATCTCAAAATCCGCCGGCCCAATCTTCCTCTTCTCGACCAGATCGGTCTCGGTCTCGATTTCGACCTCGTTAAGCTCATCAATCTGGAGAGGAAGGGAAGAGCAGGGAGTGTACCGAGGCGAGGGGCCCACGAAGGAGTGAGACCGGCTGTGTATGATCTGTGGGTCCCCTGAAAACGTAGGAGGAGATTGTTTGTTAGAGGTGGCGGCGTGGTGTGGCGTTAGAGGTCCGAAGACGTCGGAGAAATCAAATTCTGCGGAGGGAGATGAGGAGGGAGGTGTTATGGTTAGCTTCTTGAGATTGGATGATAAGAGAGAGTGGAGGCCTTTCTGTGATGTCGAGACCATGTTTACGGTATCAATTAGACAGAAATTGTTAGAAATGAATGAAACAGAGAGCCAGCCGAGAGAGGCAGGCTGTGGAAGCTGAGATTACATCTTCTGAATTGATGAGAGGAGAAGTGGAAGACCAGGTGGTGGTGGTGGAAGCTGCAAGTTGAAACAGAACGAGTGAGAGGAGAGGAGAGTCGGGGAAGGTGGCAGCTGGGTTTGCTTTTTCAATTATTGGTCTATGCAATTTGCAGGTTTAAATAGACGTTTTTTACCGTTAGTTTTCCTTACGCGCTCTTTCTCCTCGTGAACTTCAGTCTCTTTCATTCGATATTAATGATCTCTCATTAACTCGACTCAATCAACTTCAACAGCCGTCGGTTCGGTCCGGCTCACGGAACACCCACACGTCAATTTAAACCGCTCGGCTCGTCATTAAGCTTAACCTCATCCGTTGATGTAGTTATAAAAATTAACGAAAATTTATAATATATATATATATATAATTATTTAACTAATGTGAAATACAATGAATAGTTATTTGGAGAAAATAAATTACTTTTAACTGCTATATTGCTGGATTTTTTTATTATTATTATTTATTTTCACAGAATGTTATTTAAACAGCTGAACGCTGTTACTCACACAGTTAACATTAAACGCTACTCAATAGCTAACACCAAACACAGCCTTAAATGATCTCAAACTGCGAACGATATAATCTCAAACCACTAATGATCGAACACAGCCAGACATGATTTATTTAACGGTCTAATCTTAAACCCCTAGTAGGGTGAGGTGATAACACTAACGGCACGGGCCAAAGAATAGAGAATGATTTAATGCTCAAAATGCATGTAATAGTGAAATAAGATGAGGTAGAATTATCTTTTCCCAGCCAACATATTCAAAACCAATTCAGAATTCAAATTCATACATTGACAGATTATGAACATGTTTCACTACTGACATGTATAAACAAAGGAGTTGAAGAAGTTTCACTTATAAACCACACTGGAAAAAAAAATTAACACCTTTCTGTCATAAACAAAATTACAACTCTATAACACAAATTTTACCCCGAAAGAATTGAAACCAATGCAATTTAAACCAACTAGTCAATGAAGAAGAAGAAGATACAACAGTTATCATCCATTTTTTTCCTTTCCTTTGCCCAACCCAGTAAAATTGCCATGATTCTCCTTCTAAAAAACTGGAGAATGATAACTGATACACCATGATGATGAATGAATATATAACTAATAAACAAACAACTTAACTTACTCGCATTGCAGGGCCTAAGCAAAACAGCCCATCTGTTGCTTTTCCTCTATTATGATACAGTAACCCTATTCAATTCATGTGGTTGCAAAGCTCCTTGGACTATTTCTTGAACAGTTCGATTCCGTCGACAAACGTCTGACAGTTCTTCAATGGGAGCCATCAGAGTGTTGACATCAGCACCGGATGCTGCATCTGATAGAGCTTGCAAAAATCTTGATCTTTCCACTTCAGCAAGTGCTGTCAAGGGGATCATTGAGACACTTTCCTTCGCCCACTCTAGTGCTTGCATTCGATAAGCTCGAGTTAAGGCTAATAGTGCATACGTTACCTGGGAAGCAAGTATGTTCAGTGATTCAAATTCATGCATACACTGACCAATGTTTTGAGAAATTAAGAGAAGCTAGGGTCTACCGTTTCTAGTCGAGAACTTGGAAGTGCTCCTGTTAATGAGGCAATTAGAATTCTGGTTATTCTGGCACCTCGGGGAATAATGACACTGTCCCGTATAGATATGAACTCTTCTCCTTTTGTAGACTTTGCAAGATCGAAGATATCGGACAAGAAGGTCAAGATGGAGTTTGAAGCTTCTCTGCAAAGTAAAAAGAACATAAGAACAAACTCTTAGCAAATATAGTCCTAACGACAAAATGAAAGGATGTTTCATACACCAGGTATGAACCCAAAGCCCAAGTGACTACTCACGTGAAATAGACAAACAGAATAAAGTAGAACAATTCTGAATGAACTTTAATCAATATAACAAGATGCACCATTCGCCAACTCGTGAAGCATTTACATGACATGAATAAGAACATTAGCAAATACACATATAACTCTTCCTGATTAAACTAACTAGTGCAAAATTACAGATCCTAAATTATAAAAATCCCGAGACACTGATATGGCTACTTTTATTAAATTGATTCTTGCACATGCTATTTGCATGTACTTAAAGAGGATAGAAGTTATGGAATTAAAAACTTAAAACAAAATAGGTCTATTCCCTGCTGAAACTAAACCAATTCAATGGATATATAAGAAGTTTATGAATTGATATATAGATTCTTCAGTTTTTTGGCTGAAATTAACACCTATTGAAGCACTTAAGAAAACTAACATATAGCCCAACCTAGACATAGAATGAAGGTGAGAGCGAAAAAGAGGATTAGACCTGTGCTGTACTGTTATTCCAATCATAGCACAATCTACTAATGACGGAAATATGGAAGATGGCATAAATAGTTGAGGACAATAACGAATACATCTTGAAGCTAACAAGAAACAATCATCTGCTACATCTGGCCTTGAAGTGAACTCCTGGAACATAAAATGGATAAATAAGGTAAGGAGAACAAAATGGAGAGCTATACTGGAAACTTACTTCAACACAGGTTGAAGAAAAAACTTACTTCAATACTGGTCAGAAGACAGGTTGTCCGCTGGAAGAGTGCTTCTACTAAATTTTGTAAGTAGCTGGCACAGGATGGATCCGAACCAAATATCTAAATCAAAAGAAAATGTCAGCAAATGTATTCAGAATGAAAATTTAAGCAGATTAATGTTAAAGAAAGCCATACTTTAATAACTTCACTTGAGAGGTAAAGGAAGCAGGGTTGTTGATGTTGTTGATATAGACCCTGTATCTCCTCTAGCATAGCTCCAATTGTGATGCCCATAAATCTTTTCGATGTTCTTACCTTTTAAAAAAAAATAAAAAGTTTTGGTTGTTGGTTCTGGGTACATAGTGCAAGAAATATTAGTATTACAAGGCATTAACATATCATATTAAGCATTAGCTTATTTATGTTCTCCTACATTAATGACTTGGGACAAGGCACAACTGAAAACATGTGGCTTCTATGTCTTTAAAGTCAAGGTCTTATTATGAATCATAAAGGATGATTAAAAGACTAACATTAAAATTCATTCAACTATTTTCATAGACCTCAAATCTTGCTATCTCTAATTTAGATGGCATCCAAGCACCATGATGAAATTGTTATTGCTAAATTCAAATTATCCTCATAATATCACATTTTAAAACCATTATCAAATATATTTATAAAAATAAAAAATTAAAAAAAGAAAAAAAAAAAAAAAAAAACAAAAAAAAACAAAGGGCAACATTTGATAGATAAAAAAATTCTAAAAAAATTAAGGTACATGAAATCAGGAAACCATTAGTTAACATAGATCAAGACAATATACTGAATAGGCAGACGATAAGGATTCTGAAGACGTCTTATGATTTATGGATGATAGAACTGTCCATCCAATATTTTGATGACAAGTGCTTTGACTTTTAAATATCCAAGTTTGTACCAATGCATTATTAGTTTTCAAACGCGGACTTCTACAGCTAGCCTATCTGTCGGGAAAAAAAAAAATTATTATCAATTTTTTTTACAACATTCAGAAAACTCACAGCATATTTGCAGGCTCGACATAAGGACTCCATTGTTCGCATATCCCATGCACGACTGCAAACAAGATGAGTTCAACACATAAGAGAATGAATAGTAGACACTGATATTTGAATCAATGGCAGATTCTACTCACACATCAAATATGGTTTTAAATATGGGCCATAGCTTTTGTATTGCATCAGCAACTGCTTCAGGATGATTAACATACCTAACATCAGCAGAGTAGCATGTAAGAACATTTCAATCTATTAAATCCAAAAGAAGATAGGAAATTGAAAGATAGTCAATACACCTAAAAATATAAGCAAATCGATCAATATGAACAGTTATATCACGAGCATGTTTCTTCTGCAATATCTCTGGACCTTGATTGATAATTTCCTGTTTGAGATGTAGTAAAATTGATTACTTCCTCAAAATGAAAATTTAAGTTCCAACAATTTCAATAAAAGCAAGACTAAATAAAAGCAAGACTAACTTGTAAAGGAGTTAAAACTGGCAAACACAACATCTCTAGGGCCTTCTTAGCATCATCTTGAGGAAGTTCAGTAATAACCATGCTGCCAAAATCAATACAAACAAATTAACAACCTTGCACATTGCCGAAAAACTGCTATTCACTTTAGAGTCCATGAGCAACGGATAAACCTCAGGGCTTCAACTAGATGTAATGAGTCCTCTGCAGAAACTTTCAAACTACCTTCACCATTAACTGCTGTACGATATACATTGTACAGACCTTCCAAGTATCCACAAAGCTTCTTACGACAATCTATAATTAAGTTGGCATCAGCAAATCACGCTTTGACATTTACATAACCAGATCACATAAACTATCATAAAGCACTAGCAAAAAGGACAACAGAAGTCAAACTAGATGTCTGAATATCCGAAGTAGTGGGTCATAAATAAGTTACACATACAAAGTATATTATTAGCAAGATTGAAGTTCAAGCTAATTTGTTTAGAATTATTTGCGACAGCTATAAGATGTAAAATCATATGGAAGAAGAAAAGGTGCATAGAGGAGCGATTATAACTAACGTATATGGAAAACTTAGTCTCAAATTTATATGAACAGATAAACCCCTTCAAATCCATACAAACAGACAAAACCCCTTCTGCTACTGAATGTAAAAATTGTATATCAATGGTTTTAGCTTCTCTTTTCCTTTCCGGGTATAACATTAACCTTACCTTACAAAATATTGCTAAAGATTATCAGTCACATGACTTGAAGGATTTTTTCTATATTGTTAGAAGTTTTCATGAGAGACCCAACAAAATGCTTCAACATATATACTATATAAAGCCTAAAGATCAGGAACCCAAATACCATCAGATGTAAAATAAAGAAATTTCACAGCCACAAGAAAGGTTGCTGAGTTTACATCTTGTTACCAGAGTATTTACAATCACTTCTTATTTTCAGCAACCACAAAATAACCTAAAGTTGGTGCAACCACACCTCCTCCAGTGCTTCAGAACAAGTCGAAGAAAAAAGGAACCCGAAAAAAAAAATCGGCATTAGATAGACTGCATACCATCACATATGTGTCTAAATGCTACAGCTGCTGCAGCAGCAGTATCCTCTGATGTACCCATGCCACTTGTGAGGATACCAAGGACAGAGGCCAAAATAGATGGATCACTAGATGCGGCATCAAGCCACTTTGAATATGCACCAATTGTCAAGCACACTGAGATAATTAGGAACAATTACACCATTAAGATATGCTACATAAACAAGTATTCTTAAAAAATAATTAACTATCAGCATAGTATGATTCATCATCTGTGAGAAGCTATGGAACTTTCAAACTCAGCTGAAAGAAATAAATTTTCTTCAATAGATTACCAGTTTGAAGCAATTGGGGTTGCTGAGGAAGTTTCGGCAGCATAGCCATAACCTGAGTTAACACAATAAAAATCACATTCTAGAACTTCAAACAAACAGGTAGATGCCAAAGGAATGTATTTACTAAAGCATAAGGGAAAATTATGCCATGGGCATTTACCAATCAATTCAAACTTATCAAATTATGAATACTAAGCATCATAATTCTCAAACTGTCAATTGTAGATCACTTAATCAATAGTGCAAAACAAATCAAAAGCAAATTTGAGGTATCAAACTCTAGTACTAGTAAAATACCATTTTCAATACACGAAATACGGTACCTAAGATATATTTAAAGAGAAATGTCACGTAACTACAAGAAGATCCTGACCATCGGTGGCAGCCACTAAAAATCATAAGTTTAAAAAACTGTTCACCAGACAAAATTGAGGAACGCTCATACCTGGGGCATTACTTCAGCTTCTGCTATAGAAACATAATTAGATATGGCCCGGATGCAAAATAATGCTGCCTCAGCTAGACGCCATTTAATATCGTCATTTCCACAAGAAGCTACACCCTTGGATAAATATAAAAGACATAAACTACAGGATAAGATGTCTGAAGTTAACAACACAATTAATTAAATAAGAGCAACACGGTTTTTAGAACATTTTTTACAATGAAAACAGACAAACCACTATGTATGACAAGTACCCTTATCACAAAAATTTAGAGCACTGAAACTAGTGTCCTTGGGAACTTTACTTTATCAAACTATCGCGTCTTTTCTATTTTTGTCATGCATTTGAGTAATAACTATGACTCAGGGCACTTGTACGATTAAAATTCTTCCTCAATTGTAGTAAAGTTCTGAATCCATGATATGATTCTAACCCCAAACAATAAAACCTTTCAAGGTTAACATACACACATTGTGCCGTCCATGCTTTAAGAGGTAGAAATCGATGAGAACACAAAAGTTGTGTTCATTACTTAATACGCACCTCAACAAGCTTCATGTAAAGAATTTTCAGTGTAGCATCACCACCTAAAACTGATGCTGCATCGATTAAGACATCCGCAACAGCTAGCAACATCACAGATTCCGTTAGCGTTGAAGAAGTGCAATGCACCAGGTCTCATCAAGATGAAAATATAAAAGAGGCAGATGTAACAACCTTCACATTCAAAAGATATATGTGACTAAATCACATAGAAGGAAAAGAATGATACAATAATAATACTGCAATATTGAGAACATATCAAACATTTGATTATGTTTGGGAACAAGAAAACCAAATCAAATGTTTGAGAACAAGATAACCGAATACCTAGTTAATGATATATTTCAATGAGAAGATTTTGAGAACTTCATATCCTATCCTAACAAGCATAATAGCTTAACCAAAATCATATTAAAGTCAGATCAACTCCACAAAAACATACTCATCAGTACCTAATAGGAATTATTAATCCCAACTCCAGAACATCCATTAAAATCAATAACTACAACTAAATTATATTGGATTGTATTCCAATTTCCAAAGTCCCACAGCAATATATAAAAACCAATTGCTTTGCATGCTCCGATAATGAGAAAAAATTTTAAAAATCAACCGCCAAAGAAAAAATCGTGAATTACCGGTAAAAGTTTCTATTTCAGATTTCTAGTTATTATCATATCTAGTATGTTTAAAGAAAAAATTGTAAAAGGAGTGTCTATTTCAGATTTCTAGTTATTACCGTATCTAGTATGTTTAAAGTCTTTCAGGTCCTCCAATGTAAGGTCTTGATAATCCTGTGGGTATTGAACTCTGGAACTAACCTGAGAAAGCCATAACACCAATAAGATAAGTGAACATGATTGCGTTGTTGTCAGTAACTCTTTCTAATCGCAAATATTTATCAATTAGCAGACTCACCAGGGATACAAGAGATTCATAAGCTGGACGAAAAACCTGCAACCTTCTGTTCCTCTCTACTTCAGCAGATGCTTCGTTACCAAATGACGCATAAGAATCCCTACGAAAAAAGAGACATCTGATTCTAGATTCACACTGCAAATAATTATCTGAGTAAAGGTGTGTAGGAATAGGGATCACCTTCTAGTTAACATAACCTGAAGACTATGCCAAAAGTTGAATGTCATTGAAGCAATATCATATTCTGGGTGTGAAGCTACATCCAGCAAAGCACGTGCTATCAACATGGACTCTTCTGAACCTGGAGACATATTCTTATCAAGAAAGGAAAAAAGACGGAACGCAATTGATAAAGCATAGCAAGTTAGAGAGAACTGAAAACCATGAAAGTAGAAAGCACAAAACATAAGAGTAATTATCATAACTTTCAACAAATTGTCGATAATGCATACCATTTGCAATCAACTCAACATATGAATCGCCCATGTCAGCAAATAATCGTGCAATGGCTTTCACATCTTCTTCGTCCTGAAAGTGCATGGAAAAAAAAACGATGTATTTCTAATATGTATGGGTAGACAACCAAATAGACTACTTTTTTTATTCCATCTTAGTTATATCAAAATCATATTCCTATATGCAAACAAGATCCCATAAAGATCCCTATTTATGGTTGTCTTATTTTCCCTGAAAAAATTAAAGGGGGAAAGAGAGAGAGAGAAAGAAGTAGTTGATTACTAGGCACTAAAATCATCACCACTAAATAAAACAAACACGGGCAGATTGAGTGAGAGATGGTTCCTGTCTCTTTATTAAAAAGTGGGAAAAATAGGGAGAGAGAAAAAAGGAAATCATACATAAGCAGTTTGATGACAAAGTAAAAAATTATGAGGAATCCTTATCTCTTTGGCACATTACGTCTACATGTTTGTGCTAGGAACAACTCACCATGACGAAGAAAAAATCATCTACATAATACAAGTAGCAAGGAACTTAAATTATAAAACTCTACATAATATAGATTCAATCAACTAGGTAAGGGTAAGGGTATGAAATGTTTGCATTCTATGTATGTAGTTGTAGACAAATGACACCTGGGGATCATGACTGTCGAAATTGACTGAGAACATGACGACAAAGCAAAACCAAATAAAAAACTCAATTTGCTAAACAGCAGAAAAATAATAGAAATAACAATAAAAATATAAATGTAATTGAGAAATGAATAAAAACCACTACAAGGCGAAAAGAGACTTTCAAATACCACAATACTAACACAAAATCACAGACTTTGAACTATAATGCTCAAGCTTAAACACTAATATGTTGAAACAAAAACTAAGATAATTATATATGTGTGTGTGTGAGTGCGAGTGTGGGTATTCGCGAGTCAAAGGCATCCCACATCAACAAGAGATATTTTATATAACACAACATGATACCTTTGATGTATCTGAAAGTTGGGCCTTTAAACTCATTATTTGAGGCACAATTACTTGAATCAATGGCAAGTTAACAGCAGCACCACCAGAGCTCACTGCTGCTGAGTAGTGTATCAATTCAGAAAGGACTGCAAGATGAAAACGAAGTTAATTCTCTTAATGAAAAGAAGAAACAAACGAAGTTTATATGAAACTTAAAAGTGTTTCAATATGGTTTTTAATTGGTGAAAATATGATTTCAACTTCCAGAGCAACTAGATTTTATTTTATCAATTACTTTGGCATCCATTCAAACTTAGATAATATTAAAAAAAGAAAAGTTCTTTGTAATTAAAAATGTTAAATATCTTTAAAAAAAAAACAAGCATTTTTTTGATTTCGGTAACTCGTCAATACCTAACTCTTTTTACTAATATGTATTCCCTAGTCGTCTATTAACATAAATTTACTAATAGAATAAACATTATGCGTTTAAATACTCTGGAGTGCTACAGTCAGTCTTATAAGCTAAACTAGGAATTTGATTCCAATTACTACAAAACTTTCTAAAACTTTCCAACTTTGAAAACTTTTTTAAACTAATAACCTCAATAGTACTTCAAAAAACCATAACCGGTGCAAAGTGAGGATTAATATTAGTTTGAGATGTAATACCATTTACAGATGCCTCAGAAAGTATCTCAGAATGCAAGCTTGAGAGGGCTGTAAGTAACAAAGGATGTGAAGCAAGTACAGATCCAGGGATCCTGAAACCCATAGAGATTCAAATGGTCACAATTTATACAAAATTACAACTTTCCAGCAATTACCATATTACAAATTATCTCTAGCAATGTTGGACTCTTAACAATGTGCAATCCAATTTCAAATGAAAAATAACCTCATTTTAAAAACAAATGAAAAGAAAAAGAGAGAGAGAGAGAGAGAGAGAGGATAAAGTAGCAAAAATGTGAAAGAAAGCAGTCAACATTTACCTATGCTTTAATCGAAGCCAGGATGCAAATGCCTCAAGAACCTGGGAAATAACATAAATAAAAGATCAAAAAGCCACTCAGCTGAAACACAACCAATATTATATTTGGATGCTATAAATCACTTCACGAGCCGAAAGAATTCAAATTTGTTCATGAGTGAAGCAAAAGGATAAATAAAAAAACAGAACATTCATAAAAGAAAAGTACCTAACATTGCAGATATGTTATCGAAAGTGAGTTGTTGGAAGAGAATGAACCAAACTAAGGAAAACAGTACATACTTTTAGAAGATTAGTCATGCCATTGCACAAAGCACCAAATTTTGTGATACAGAATATAAGAGCTAAGATCAGAATCATTGATTCTTTTTCATGAAAGTGCTTAACCATTTGAAGTGAAGGTGGATTAAATGCAAAATATAATAATTAAACCTTGGATCCCCTTTATTGCGAAGAAAAAAAAAAAAAAAAAAAAAAAAAAAAAAAAAAAAAAAAAAAAAAAAAAAAAAAAAACCTACATTAACACCACTGAAATGGCCTAGAAGGAAATGCTTAAAACCATAAAATAGTTACTTCAAATCGCAAGTGGATAACAATGAGGAGAGGAATTATCTTTTATAAAACAATGCCTATAATTCCGTTTCTAAGACAATGGACTTAAAATAGGACATAGTTCTACCTGTTCCTTTAGTTCATTAATTTGCAAACAAGCTGTTAATATATTAAGAGCGACGTCCATCTGAGAAGTCAACTCTTTTTCAAATTGGCGACGTCTTTCTGGACGAGCGGCTATTTTGTAGTTGAATACTTCCTGAAACAAGACACCCAGAGAGAGAAATGGAATGAAATAATGTGAAATTGGTTAGGTAACAGAAAACTAAAATTATAATTTACATTTTAAGGATTAGAGAAATGTGGCACGAATAAAATGACAGAATAATTAATATCCTAAACCTACAACAGAAAGATATGGGCCTAAAAAAATGTACATACTTACACCACCACTATTATGACTAATATACTAAGATGTTTATGCATTCTAGGAATTGAATCTTGAGATCTTGAAATATTTAATAATACTCTGGACAAAATTAACTAACTATACATACACACAAAATTATAAACTTCCACCGTAAAAACAAAATCGTATCCACTACACATTATCTATAATAATTACCTCAGGCAAGACAGTAAGTAGCTCCAAAAATCCAGGCACATATTCTGGATGTGAATTCATCTCGTCTTGTAGCCAGCTCACTATACTACCACCTTTCCAATCTTCTGCAGGAACATGTACAGCCAAAGCTGCCACTGCAATGCTAATCTGTAAAAATATAACAATATAAAAATAAAGTGAAATTAATTCCCTTGTAATTGCATAAAAGCAAAAATTTCAGCTAGTGAAAAGAACTTCCACTGAAATACCTGAGTCCTGACTTTATGTGGCCCTTTATGAAACTTTTTCAATAAGGTCTGCATTAATGAATTATTGAATTCCGTAAGAAATGTAAGGAAAAACCCAACCATTTTGCATATAATCTCATATATAAATGTTCACAAAACTCCACGAAAAAACAGAGTAAAGAACATAAGTCAGAAAATATCATTGTTATAGCCGTTGGCCCAATCTAGATTGACCAAACAGATTATACTCTAAATTCAGGCACGCAACATTAAAATAACCAGAAAAAAAGAAATGCAATACGTTAAACAAATGTGAACTACAAATATGCACAAACTATTCAGATGATACATATGAACCACATACCCATTTAGTGATATCAAAACACAATTTCAGTTAACTTACATAGTTGTGAGATTGTTATAGTCAACTATCAATAAAATGTAAATATGTAATCTAATAATTTCTAATAGATATCAATCAATAATATTAAATGCATGAAACCATTCATTTTTAACCGTCATAGAAATAAACTCAAGTCAACTCACATTCAACGAATCTTGTAACGCACGAACAGCTTCAGATGATGGTAATTCTTCAATGTCTCGTTGCACCTACAGAAAGTATAAGAACATGACTACAAATGATATAAAAATAAATTTGAAAAATGAAATATTAATGCTATGCCATCTGTATAGGACTTGACCAAAAATTAAATTCTATTGATCTAGACTACCTTGCTTCTGAGTGTCTGAGAACAAAATATCAATGTCTCTAGATTACTAGTGGCATCGTGAAGCAAGTTATCAGCAACCTGCATAAGACATAACGTATTTATAAAATAAATCATTCATACATATAGTAAGGAATTAGAAAAAAAAAAAAAAAAAAAAAAAAAAAAAAAAAAAAAAAAAAGTGAACCCACGATAACAGCTCAAATATCAGATAACTCATAATAAGAAAAGGGGTCAAATATCCAATCAGAGTTCAACCACATAAACCTAAGACAAAACAGCACTCCACCAAATAAGAGATTAAATTATACACCAAAAAGTTTACAAAACAAGGAATTTTATGAAATAAATAAAAATGCCTTCAATTTTGGTATGCAAATTTATCATTAAAAAACAACAAAACTTTGAAATATTTTCTGAATGGACGGTTCAAGTCAAACAAAACCAATATCCAGAAGGCACTGCATTATGCCATTGAATCATGTCAAATGTGCAAAAAAAAATAATCCTCGACTCTCTTCATAATATTAAGCATAAATTCATTTAGATCATGTAGATGAACAAGCAAGCAGACTAAATCCTCTGCTAGGATAGTCTTCATATAATATAATTATAAACAATAAGACCAAAACATATGCTCACTGTCAAACTATTAAGCTGAAACAACTTCAAACTTTAACCAAAAACACCAAGTTCTAGAAAATATAGAACACAAAAACTTGCGGTCAGAAAGACAAGATCATACACAAAGTTGGAAAATTACCTCTGACATTTGTTCTAAGTTAGCCACAAAGTTCAAAGTATTCAGCTAAACTAGTTTAATAGCCCAAGCTGACTCAACTATAGCACATCATAGCACATCTACATTTAACAAATTCATAAAAATAAACAAAAAGGCAACTTTTTTCCATTTTCAAGCTCAATACTTCTAGCCAACAAATAAGCTAACATAATGATAACAAAGCAGATGTAGTTTATCTGAAATCCTCGGTAACTAAAACCCACAATTCAGCATGCAACTAGTCAAAAGCCTTATTTAATCTACAGCTCAAACTCATACGCAACTCAATCATTCTAAGAACAAAATACTACTAAAAGAAACAAATTGAAAATCAACAAACCCACGAATTTCAAACAAAAACCCTAAGAACACGAACAAATAGAAACAAAATTCGAACTCATCGTCTTCGATTCCCAACTAAACAATCCAATCTAATTAAAACAAACAGACAAAAAACAATAGAAAACAAAGTCATCACCAATACACTAGACAATCCAGATAGAATCAATCAGTGCAGAGTCAGGGATGCTTGAGTAGAGGTACGAAAGAAGAAAGAAAAAGAGAGTACCTGCCAAGCATCGATGGTGCGTTGAAAATCCTGCAACCATCGATCGGCTTGCATACGGACGGCATCGTCGGGGTGATGGTACAGTGCGTTTAGGGCTTCTTTTACTGTGTTTTGGAGCTCTATGCTTCTCTCCATTTTCAAAAATCGAATTGAATTGAACACCTGTGTACAATGCTAAAACGGATATATAATAATATAAATATCTATGAAATCTTTAGAGTGAGAGTGTGACGGAGAGAGATGTAGAGAGAGAAATTGACAGAGAGATAGAGAAGACCTTTGTTTGTGTTTTGTGGGTTGTGCTTATTATTATTCATCTGATTAATTAGTATCACGCTCTTTTTAGAGGCATTTGACAACTCAGATTTAGATTTTGGTGGGTTAATTTTATTTTTTAATATAATTTGCGCTTTTTATTATATACTTCTATATTATACACATATTCACTTTATTATTGTAGTTTTACCTCTATCTGATAAAATAATAGAAATTAATGATTTTTTACACGCGTAAAATTATATATTTATGAATGATAATTTTTAATAAATAAATTTTTAAATAAAAAAACTAACTATAGATCTGATTTGAAAATTGTGTATAAGGTTTGTTTGTATTTTATGACTTGCGCTATTGATATTTTTATTTTTTAAAATTTTTTACAAATCAACCATTTTAAAATTTTTAATTTTTAATGATAATTCGTAAGGAAAAAGTTATTTGAAAAGTTTATTTATGATATGAATTTAAAGATTTGGTTCGAAATGGTGAATTTGTATTAGGAAATTTTAACTGTATTAGGACATTTTAAATAGTAATTATGAAATTGTAATTTTAAATTCAGGGAAAATATCACAACGGTATATAGAGTGCAAATAAAAACTTTTAAAATGATTAGTTTTGAAAGAATTTGAAAATAAATCTATATTTAATAGTCAAACTTTTATGATTCATTTCATACGAATTTCCTTTTTACAATGATATACCTTTACCATTTACTATACTTAAAATAATTGTTACAATTAACTTTTTATCAAATGTATCGAAATATCAAGTTTGAATATACAAATTTACTTTTATACAATTTTAAGATATTATACATCTTGTATAAATATATGGTCAATTATGACAATTTAAAAAGTGAATTTTACTTAAATTTTAGTTATTGATAAGTTACGTTGATACGTGCGTTAGTGATGCTACATTAGGGAATAGAATGGTGTAGCGGATTAAATCGATTGGAATTAGAGAGGACATCTTAATGGTTTGGTTTGGCTTCAAGTCCTTCGAAAAGACTACATCCGGGTTTTGTTTTACCATTGACAATGGTCCAAGTTCAGCAGAGAAATCAGGTTCGGCTAAGCGAATTGAACCTATTTTTAAAGAATAAAGTTACGGCGGAAATTATGAACGAAGAAAACTGTCTGTTATTCAAAATGTCTTGAAGCTCGCTTACAGTTAAATAGCACTCGAAGAAGTCGACAACACCAAAGTCGTCTATGTTCCGCAACTTACACTCAAAATGGCTTTTTAGGAGTGAAAAAGCTTGGAAGAACACGCTTGAAAGTATATCATCGGCCAGTTAATGTTTGAAAAAAAAAACACTTTAGGAAGGGTTTATCATTCGGTCAACTAATATTTAAAAAATAAAATAAAATTATAAAAGGAATACCCGAATGCATTGGTTAGTACCTAATGATAACTAAAACCTTTTTTCTTAGGAAGACCAACACTCTAAGACTATGTTCGGCGTCAACGGTTAGAATTAGCAATTAAAATGGCGGTTTGAATAGCTGTATGGATTAGCGGTTTAAATTAGTTGTTAGAATAACGGTCAAAATAGTGGTCGTAATAACCGTTCAATGATAACTATAGCGGTTAAAACTAGTAGTTAGATATAAAATTACAAAATAGAGTTAATGTAATTATTTGACTTTATTTATAAATATAAAACAAAAGGATATTTTGGTACTTTAAATATAGCGGTTGAGGGAGAAAGTTATGTTGAGTAGCGTTCGTCAAACCGTTATTGCCGAATGCCTATTTTTGCGCTATTGCCGAACGCCTATTTTTGTCAAACACGGTTTAAACTGTTGTTCAAATCGCTAAACGCTAATAAAACAGTTAATACCGAACACATAACTTTTTCCATATGAAAATTTATTTATGCATATGTGTGAATGAATAGATAAAATAGGCTAGGAACATACTCATTACTAAGGGGATAAGAAATATGAACCGATTATACAAAATAAATGTATTTATTGATTGGATAACATAATAGATGTGTAATAAAAGGTAATTTAATCATCATTAAGCTCATAATTCACAATAATCTCTCACATAATTCTTATAAATATCATCTTAAACGAGTGAAAGGATGCAGAAAATACTTACGAAGTTATTGCTAAATTGTCAACTAAACACTTTGAACATTCCTTCCAGACCTTGCAATTATATAGATTTACAGTTAGAATTTTGTTGGAAATTCTTTTAGTTTTGTAGGTCTTGAAGAACTAGAGTTTTGAGGATATATTTTGACAGCAATTTGATAACACAAAATGTTTGAATCCTATTTCTTTGATTGGCATGATCATTATAGTATGACATCATTATGCATTTTAATGGCAAATATAATAGTCATTACCATTAACTCTCATGATTGGCTTATTACTTTTAGAGTTGGTTATTACGTTAAGGGGAAATGACTCATTCATGAGCAAAATATTGCCCCTTCGTATTCTAATCATTTCATCTTAATCTTTCATTTCTTCATGTTTTAAAGCTTGATTGTCACACTTACCCTTATTATGTTGGTTTTTTTGGTTGGGCGCTCCTGTTCTCGAGGTTCGATTATTGTTGATAGGCTTTACCGTCTACCTTTAAATCATGTATTTAAAGTCTTTCTGGAATTCCACAACTATCAGAATTTGCAATCTTTGAATTCCCAATGCATCCGAGCGTTCATCGACGGCCAAAGTATGCTTTTATTATCAAATTATACGCACATTCTTCAGGAATCGGAACTATCATTATTATCGAGCGTTCTCATCATACATCTGATCTTTGTCGCTTGTAAAAATTTTCATTCGAATTGACTCGTCATTCTTGAAATTTGGATTGGGTTCTAAGTAACATTAGGGGCAACCATGTGCATTGACCCACTACGGACCCTGCAAATTTAAATAGGGTGTCCTTAATTTGAAGGGTACTATTGGTCGTAGATCCCAGACCAATACAATTATTATAAATCAAAATTTTAGATTAATTATCCAACTTTAAGTGATGTTATTATTGTATATTTGTAACTTTTGTGTTATAACATTGTGCTAGTATATATCGTTAACAATTATGAGTTAAATTCAATTTTTGAAGGAAAAAAAAAAACCCACATCTCTATTAAATTATATTTTATTTAGTTGCGTAACTATTGGATAGGGATGGCAATGGGGCGGGTTGGAGTGGATTCTTGGTCAATCCGAACCCACCCCGTAGTTTTATAATTAATCTGAACCCTCCCCGCCGGGTTCTTCTAATGTTAAAAAAATCCAACCCGCACGAAGCGGGTTTGAACCCGCTCCGTCCCATCCAAATCCGCTTTTTCATCAAAATTATATAAATAATAGAATATTATCAATATACAACATTAAGAATTCATAAATAGCATTAAATTTTACATAATTAAAAAAATTAGAAAATAAAAATATATTAAATAATTAAAATAATATTAATAATATAATATATTATATTATAAAATATATTTATTTTGTAATATAATATTATAAAATTAATTAATATATATCTACCGGTACGGGGGCGGGACAGATTTTGGTAGAACCCGAACCCACCCCGCCCCGCAACCTGTTTTTCAATTAGGTCGAATCCATCCCTATGCGGAGAGGATTTTAACCCGCCCCGACTAGGTTGGAGCGGGTCAGGAACCCGCGATGTGGATTCAAATTGCCATTCCTACTATTGGATGATTCAAGAAAGTAACTTTATAATTTTTTAAAATATTTTATTAATAAATAAATCACCGGCCAAATTGGGACAAAATATTATTTATAGAAGAATTGCACTTTTATATCCATTCCAAATTATTTGAAGTATCATTTGATTGGATTAGACTTACAACTCCTGCATGGGAGATGCGGTTCTAAATTATCTCAAGTGTCATTTCATTGGATCAGACTTGGGACTTTTGTATTGGAGATATTGTAAAAAACCACATTGCAAATAGTCTCAGATACAAAATTTCTTTAACTTTGTTTTAATAATTATAAAAGTCGAATGTATCATTATAATTTTCTCTTCCTTCTCTCCATTTTCTATTTGTCAACTTTTTGCCTATCATATTTTTATTTGTCAAATTATTTTAAAATGTATTTTTTATTTCAGAGACTATTTAAAAAAAATTGGTCGGATATAAAAGAACGGACTATAAATTTTTTCTGAGACGAGAGTGGCTTGAGAAATCTATAATGGATGATCTTAACATTAACTAAAACAATTTTTTTTTTTTAAATACCATTTAAAATTATTGAAATACTTATTTTATTAATAAACACAAATAAACTAATTACATAATTTTTTAAATTTTATTATTTGACTCGTTACCACAAAATAATCATCATTAATAATTTTAATTAATATAATTATAACTATTTAAAATTAATATTAACCATTTTTTAAACCACTTATTTTACTAGATCTAGTTTAGAATGAATTTGAAATATTTGATTAAATATAATTTATTAACTCCTATTTTATTTTAATTTAGGTTTTATATCCACTTTATTAATATATCATTTAAATTTCATTTAGATAGAATATTTTTGTATAGATATTCTTAAAAATTAAATCAAGTAGACCTAGGTGTGCTTTTATATCAAAGTTGCCAAATATTTCTTAGAAAAGTTAAAAAGAAGAAGAAAATTCAGAAAGAAATACAACTAAAGGTCACATCAGCTCCTCTATTTTTTTTTTAATGGTATGTATGCCCCACCTCTTATACTTGAATGGGGACGATAATGATAATAATCAACACCAAATATTTCAAATTTCATTCTCAATAAATCTTATTTCTTTGTTTAGTTAAAAATCTGCTGTTTCATTTCTCTTCATTTTTGGAATTCTTCAATATAGAAATCTGAGAATTTTTTGTCTTTACATCACATGACACATTTAATTCAAAAAATTGACCTTCCAATATATTTTTATTTTAATTAATTTAAAATCTGCTGTTTAATTAATTCAAATAATTAATTAATTATTTAAACTTAAATAAATATAATTAAAAATTAAAAACCCGCGTGTCGGATCCGAAAGCCCCACCGGATTCTCACCGACCCGAAAAGAGAAACCCGACCCAGTCCAGTTAGCGGGAAAGAGTTCTTCTTCTAGGGTTGTTACAGGAATCACGCAGATAGATTTTATGCTAATTTCACGAAATCCACATTGTCGAGTGTCATTGATTTACTGTTGAAGCTGCTTTTTTATAGACTTGTTAAAACTCTTGACTAGCAAGTTAACAGCTTTTTAGATTATAAAGAGAAAGTAACCATGGAAACCGAAGCAGAGAATTCAGGTGAGGGAATCTACATACCGCAAGAATGGTCCGAGGCTGCAGACTCGATAGCTTACGATTCAAATACTTCACCTCCTCCTATTACTTTCGTTTGTGGAGCTAAAAACTGTGGCAAAACGACGTTCTCTCGCAATCTCGTCAACATTCTTCTCCAGAGGTAAGCTTTTCTAAGGCTTGATGAATCGAGGAGGTTTTGTAGTGTTTTTGTTTTTAAATTATGTTGTTTGTGTTTTCAGGTATAGGAAAGTTGCTTATTTGGATACTGACGTTGGACAGTCGGAGTTTACTACTCCTGGTTTCTTATCACTCACTATGATCGATGAACTGACTTCAGGTATATTCTTCTTTTCAGTTAATTGTGTTTTTTTAGGTCTTTGTTTAGTTTTGAAGTTTTTCAATATCTGTTTGTTAGTGATGTATAGTGTTGTGTATTTGTTTGGGTAGATTTGACGATTCCATGCCTGAAGACACCTGAGAGGTATAAATTGTTTAACTCCTCGTTTACTTGATTAAATTTCGTTTTAGGATTTGAAAACCTAAGTGCTTTGGTAAGAGTGTGTCTGCGCGTGAGTGTTGTTTGTTTAGTTACTGGAATTTCCTTTGGTTTATAGTTGATTTTCTAGCTTATATCAACTGTTAGTTTATTGTTTTGGTTAGTTGTATCATATCATATGGCTAGTTTTTACTTAATGCTTCGTCTTTCTTGTTGTCTAGGATAATAGAGTCTATCTACTTTTAGAGAGGTTAATGAATGCTACATTGTATGCTTTTGGAGCTTTAGCACTAGTTGTGGTTAGATGGACTACACACCTTTAAGGGAAATCATGAGTTTGTGCTTTTCTAGTGCTGATATCCTTTGAGAGATTATTGCATGTGGAATTGAGAGCAGTCACCATTTCATTGTCTGTCTTAAGCCAGATTTGCTGATTTATGATGGTTTGATGTTTGTGTTCTGCAGAAGCTTTTACTTTGGTGATGTTTCTTCAAAAAGGGATCCAGCTGCTTATTTGAGATATGTCTTCACTTTATATGATCACTATAGAAAGAAATATTGTTCAGATAATAAGAGTGAAATCCCTAGCAAGATTGAATTGCCTCTAGTTGTCAATACACCTGGTTGGGTAAAAGGTGGGGCCTCTTAATTTTGATAGTTACATTGATTATCATTCCTTGTACCCTTCTGTTTTGTTATAGATTGTGGAGCACTTGTCATTGATTTCTTTTCTTTCCTTCTTATTTCCAGGTATTGGTTATGATATATTGGTGGACATGTTAAGGTATATCATGCCTACCCATGTGGTTAAAATTAACATATCCGTCAAGAGTAAGAATCTGCCATCTGGAGCATTCTGGTTGGATGATACCAGTAATGAGGATGTTAACCTTATTGAAATAAATTCAGCACGTCAAGATGCTTGCAACAGATCGTAAGTTATTTGTTGTATATGAGTTTACTCTGTATCTAGCATTCCGCACTTCTAATTCTATAGGTTGTGCTAGCGACTTGATGGTTTTTCTTGATGTTATAATCTTTAAAATTATAGCAGTGATGAATTTGTGTTGATTTTAAATCTTTGACATTTTTCTCTGATATGTGGCTTGTTTGGGAACTCTCAGTTGCCTTCACAGGCCTCTATTCCAATTGCTAAGGAAGGCATATATTTCAAGCTGTAGTAATATTACTAATGGAAACTTATAGTAGGAAGAGATTAGACATGAAAGAAATGCTTGAACTTGAAGACTATCTGGCTGCTTAGCTACATTACATACTCTGAGTTTATATTACTGGCCTTGTTATTTCTTGGAAGAAAAAACAGTTTCTTTCAATTGAAATGGGTGTTTTTGTTTTTTAAAATAAATAAAGCTTCTAGCAAATTGCTCTTATTTGATACATCATATCATATTTACAGAGTGCTGGTACAAAAGGACGCACGCCTTTTGCGGGATTTGCGTCTAATGGCTTATTTTAGGCAGTGTTTCCCCAGCAACCAAAATCTAACAACAATTAAAGAACTAGCACACGCACTGACTTCTCATCATCCTTATGAAGTTCCAATTTCAAGCATCAAGATAAGGCATCTCTATTGCCAGGTTGGTTTTGGACAAATAATTGCTGTACATGTCTGTCCTAGTGCTGTTTGTCCCAATACTATTTTATTTCTATCTCATTATTGTGCAACAATGAATATTTGGGAAGAAAATACAGACAGCAGACAGATTGCTACTTCTCTTTATTTTGATATCTTAGAAAAGGCTTACATACACTTCTATTCATTTCTGCTAGGTACCTAGTTCTGAAATTTTCTACAGCTTGAATGCAACTATTGTTGGCTTGGCAATTAGCTCCGAGTCATCTGAAAATCTACCTTGGTGTGTTGGTCTTGGTAGGTCGCTCTTCACAGTTATGCTATGACTACAAATTGTTACTTCCTTGAAAAATACCCAGCTTATGTTTGAATTTACCGTTATTAGTCATGTCATTTGGAGCTTATTTATTCATTTGTACGTTCATTTTATATTATGAATATCATCTGACTTATTGCTCTTATCTATCAGGGATTGTGAGAGGAATTGACACATTAAAAAATTTGCTGTATGTGATCACACCTGTCCAACCAAGCATTCTGGAAAAAGTCGATCTTTTTCTGCAGGGTTTCATCCAAATCCCTACTAGCTTGTTGCAAGTAAGTTGTTTTTCCAACAGAAGTAATTGCTTCTATGAACTGTAACTGCTGAATCTAAACTTAGATTTTAAGATTGATTTTTCATCGTTCTCTTTTTCAGGTGCAAGGATGCATGTCTCCGTATATGTCTGCTAATGTTTTCTCCTCAAGCTAGCTGATAAGAGTTGCTGCTGATATGGGCTAGTTAATTATATCCGGCCTATGTCATATGCGTTCTGCTGAGTTCATACCATAAGAACATTTTGTTTTCAGGATAGTAGCATTATTAGGATATAGATATCAAATAACTTACCTCCTAAATTTAGTTTTGAATAGGGAGCTCTATATGAAAACACTTCTCTTACCCCAAACTAACTTACCAGATATATTATGTCCGTCAATGATTCATGTATTCAAATCCTACCTACTCTGTATCCGAAAAAGTTATACATATTAGAATTGAATGCATACAACGATTTTACCTTATACTTCTTATCTGTGCTTGGTTTAGCAGATAACATGTATCAACTGCTGTTTGAAGTAAATCTATATGTTTGTGTTTCTTTCTACATGTATGTTTGGTTTAGCAGATAGCGAAGAATGTGGAATAAGATGATATCCAGATAACATAGCAAAGAAGACGGACTTTCAGGTAAATTTGAGAGATATCACTTTAATGTGGATTAATAAGTCATTTGTTCTATGTTAAAAGGTTTGCATTGTTAAAAAATGATCCAAAGTCATGTTCTGCAACAACCCACAATAGCCATAAAAAAAAGAAAAGATGGGTGTATTTGTCTTTCTATGGTTTCATTAAGTACATGATAGACCGTTTTTTCAGGTAAAATCTTCCTAACAAACCTCAAACCATTTACTCTATTTATGGCTAATTCAAGTTTACCATCCAAATTTTGGCAACCTAAACTTGAAACATTACCATTCTTCTGTGTCCTTTTCTTCCTCACACAAATTCAGTTGCTCAGAGAAGAAGGTCATGATCTTTGGATCGGTTTAATCCTCCACTGTTCATGATCTTTCTTCTCACAATCTATTGAGCATTAGAAAAATATTCATCCATTTTCTTAACATCACAAATTGTGTACCCTAAACAAATTGTATACTTGTATACCAGTTTGTGATATATATTATTTTGTTTCCCATCTCAGAAAGACATGATGATGAAAAACAAAGACAAATCAAACAGAAGTATAAGGTGTTTTGTTGAGCAAGAACTGGGAAAGCTTCCCCATTTCTTGTTATATGCAACCCTTGAATGGATGCTTATAATAATGCTGTTCATTGATGGATTCATTGCCTTTGCAGCCAATGAATTCGCCAGGTTCTTCGACTTGAAAATCCCTTGCTTGCTTTGTACACGAATCGATCATGTTCTTGTACAAAGAGATCCTGATTTCTATTACAATGATTCCATCTGTGATTGTCATAAGAAGGATGTTTCATCCCTTGCTTATTGCCATGTTCATAAGAAGATATCTGATATAAGGCAAATGTGTGAGGCTTGTCTTCTTTCTTTTGCAACAGAAAAGTCATCTGATTGTGATACATATAAGTCCCTTGTGGGGATTTTGCACAAGGATCTTGAGTTACTTGTTGATGATGATTATGAAGTTCAATTGTCTTTACCATCAAGGAAAGATGACTGGATGTACACAGAAAGCAGCAGTGCAAATCGCTGCGCTTGCTGTGGAGCGCCTTTGAAGGCTAAGTCCACAACAAAGACAAGATATCATCATCAATCTTCAGTTGTAGCTCCTTCTCCTTCTCCGCGTGTGTCGTATCTGAATCTCAGAAATGATGAGACTCCAAGAGCTTCATTTTTAAGCTCCAGACATGATGAGACCCCTAGAGCTTCATTTTTAAATTCCAGACATGATGAGACCCATCTAGGTTCATTTGCAAGTTCCAGGAATTTAGAACTGCCTCATATGCGTTACTCAGAACTCAAGCTAATGTCTGAACATGAGACACATGTTCATGAGGAGGAACTCAACACAAGAGGATTGAGTCTGAAAAAACGTTAGCTTTATATATACTATTTGTATCTCTATGCCTCATATTTCCTGATCACTTGTTATCTTTTGATTCATTGTTTGCACAGCTAAAATTTCTGTTTCAGTTTGGTATCTGAAAAATGTGATTTATGAATGTTTATACAGTTAGGGAAGATGTGAAAGGAGGACCAGAAGCTGAAGAGTTGAATGAAGAAGGAAAAAGCCCGAATTTCATCAGAAACAACAGGTTTTTCGGAATCCCTTTAACAGATTCAGCTCATACCAGTCCAAGATGGACTACAAGTCCAAGATGGACAACAAGAATGCAAAAGAAACAGTCATTTGAAAAAGGAGATGACACCAAAGACAACATGGAAGGACATGTTCCTGAAGCAGACAGAGACTCCATCTTGCATCATTTGGACACCATGAAAAGGCAGGTACGTTTGGATAGAAAATCACTGCTGGAGCTATACATGGAGCTAGACGAAGAACGAAGTGCATCAGCAGTTGCAGCCAACAATGCAATGGCAATGATCACACGGTTACAAGAAGAGAAGGCAGCTGTACAGATGGAGGCCTTGCAGTATCAGAGAATGATGGAGGAGCAAGCAGAATATGATGAGGAAGCCTTGAACTTAACAAGAGGAGAGCTTATGAAAAGGGAAGATGAAATTAAGGATCTAGAAGCTGAACTTGAGATTTATAGAGACCGATATGGTTGCTTACTTGAAGAGGAGATTCGAGGTCGGAGAGCTATGAATGAAGATGAATATCAAGAGTTTCAATCAGAGAGTTTCTCACCTCATGTTGGACACTTATTTGATAGTCATATCACTAGAGTGCCAAATTTTTACCGTACTGCACAAGGTGAATATTATAAAGAGCTGCATAGGGAAGAGGCTGAAGCCAAATACAACTCACAGCAATCACAGGAATATCAACTTCTGGATGATCATTCAAAAATGACAGATAAAAACGTTAGCTCTTCAGAATGGTATGGTGATATATAATGCATGGCATATCATAGCTTGATATCTGAACATGTTTGTGTTATAATTTCATGAGATTTATGCATTGATTCATATGTTTGCAGGACTGAGGAGGAGCATTGAAGCGTGAAGACCTTTGATGAAGCAGAAAATGGACCTTTTTTTTATCCATTCTCACACACCCATCTTGGTGTAGTGTGGCCCATCAAAGGAGATTACAATGCTTCATAGTTGACTTTAACAGTTTTTGCTTTGATCATTTTTCTTTTTTGTTTATAATCTGTGGAAAGTGTTGATCATCTTCATGTGTAGAAAACAATTCCAGTTGAGAGACAAAGAAACCATAAGAAAATGTATAATTAATGATAGTTTTAGTAAAATATAACCCAATTTTTTTACTTTTTATCTCTTTTTTCCATTATAAGAGCTGCAAATCTGCTATATATACTAAATATTTGTCCCAAGATCACTCATGTTAAGTTTGAGCAGTATGTAATACAACACATCCCATGTGATAAAACAATCTGTAACTATGAAACATGACTATGAATGGAAGAACTTTTATAACACTGAAACATGTAAATGTAGTTGATACAGTGAAGATGACCTGATAGGTCTCACTCGGATATCTAAATTACAAAGCTGCAACTAAGGATTTGAGTCACCTCCTAGCCCTCAACCTTAAATTGCACTGATGCTCCAACCTCAAATTGCAGAAGGCTCTTTGTTTTGTCCCTCAAATCGATTCATCCTTAGATGGCGAATTGTGAGATAAACTGAACTCCAATATCAGTAAACTGAACTCAAATATCAGTAAAGAACTGAAATGTTACTGGCAGTAACTTAAATTTCAGTTGACAAACAATGTTTTGGTACTTGCTGAGATTCCAATTCTGCTGTAAGCAGATGTCCCATACAGTTTTGGTAGTAGCCGAGATTCTAGTGGAATAAAATAGAATTGGGATTTCAATTGAAACTGAAACTCCAGGTGGTTTTTGGATATTTTGGTAGTAGCTGAGATTCATGGGGTTTGGATCCCAACTTAGAAGAAGATAACATCTTTGCTGTGGATGAGATCCTAGCTAAGCCAATAGGAACCAGGTGATGGTAGAAAATATTTTGATAGTAGCTGAAATTTCAGAGGTGAGCGGAATTTTTGGTAGTAGCTGAGATTCCAGCTGGTTATGCTCTACCTAATCGATAAGAAAAAAAAAAAAGTTAAATAAGATAAGAGATTACTTCCTCATACTAGATACACAATTTTAGAATTGAAAATAACATCACAAAAGGAGAACACTATTAGCTCCTAGACATTATTCCATAACCCATACACAATTTGATGGAATGAACCTTTCACAGACATACTTGTTCATAATCATGCACAGGATATTCATAACAATGTATTATTAGCTTTGATTATGTTTTCAAGAACTCAACATATAAACACATATAATGAATCACAAACAATTATTCCTCTAACCTTCAAATCTCAGCAAACCTCCACCATATTAGCCATATGCATGGCTTTTGGTAGTAGCTGAGATCCAGCTGCAACAAATACACAAAATAAATCATCAGCAATAAATCATCATTTCTTAACACGTAAAGAAGAAATCAACCATCCTATTTCTTACCACTACACAATTAGGGCTTATGAGATCCCAAAGTCCATCGATTGGTAGTAGCTGAGATTCCAGCTGCAATTTTAAACAAAAAGTATTACATATCAAATCCATTATAACAAAACCCCAACTCTGTATGATAATGTTAACCCACCACTGCAGTCAATTGTGAAACAATAGTGCAGAGTTCAAATTATTTAATCAAGAATATCAACTCATCAAATTCAAATAAAAAGAAATTCTTTTTTCACCTTTGTATAATTATTATATGTAATTGGAGATATAGATCTCCAAACATATTCATACTGGAAAATCCCTGCACCAAATAAAAAAAAACACATCATTTCTAACTCCAAACAAATGCAAAAGACAGATATTCAATTGTCTGAAAAACCAACCACTTATTTGGACAGAGAAATCAGGATCAAACATCATCTTCCTCATCGGAATATGACAAGACAGTAACACTTCATGTTCTGTGAGAAACCAATGTCCCACAGTTCGGCTCATAACTCATCCTACACTAACAGAACACAACACAACTACACAACCGAAACCAGAAATGAGAGTAGAGTTGGATTTGAAGAGAAATAACGAGCGGTTAGGGTTTTATAAATGCAGGAAAAAATATAATATAAAGCGACCGACTCTCTTTATCGTTAGGGATTTACTTTACTTGTGTCGTGTACCCCACCGCTTGGAAAGTGAAGTAGCGTGGGACCAAAGCCACAGAAAAGCCATGTGTAAAGATACGGTGGAGCGGACCTATAGGATCAACACCTTCGCTTGGAGTTTGTCGGGGAAATTACGAAATCAAAGACCTTGTTCGACAAGTTGTCTTTGAAGACTTGGATAAGTTTCACAGAAGTGGATTGCTATGTTGTCTGAATCTCGAACGTTCCAATTTGTTCACCTTGCCGCATAAGTTGTAGTTTATCACAAAGGTCCCCTGCTTTTTTAAAGAATATTCTTAACTTAAGAACTCACCCTATTTCTGCCTTTTTATCCTCGGCTTTAAAAATTGATTGTTTTTTCTTTTTCAATTTTTTTTTAAATTTTTATTTTTAATTTTTACATGTATAGAGAGAGTTCAACAGTTGAAGTGGCAGTCTTCTCCAACAATACTTTCAACCATTAAGGGAAACCGGGTTGGATTTAAAACAAACAACATATACACATTCTCAAGACAGCACTCAAGTTCTCAAATGCGATAACCAAATAAAAAGACAACAGCAAATATTACCCGCCACAAGACAGTGATAAAGGACAACATAAAACTAGTTTGAGGTATGAAACACACAACAAACTGAGAACATAAAGCAGATGCACAACCTGAATAATTGAAAACCATCCAAATACAAAGTAATTTTCACATAAATAGACAGAAGTTTTATGAAGTACAAAACAATCACCTGAAACAGGTTGTTTCAGGTTGCAACTTATTATACAACAACATGATATAGATTACATCTTATTACACATCACATACAGGTAGAAAATTTTCCATAGAATACATAATAACATGAAGCAGATTGCCAACTTAACCGATGCTACCCGTCTGTTAAGGTAGAAGATATTTTTCTGGAAGGAGAACTTGTGACTGATAAGATGGTAGGCAAATTGCCAACTTAAACAATGCCACCCGTCTGTTCGGGTAGAAGATAATCTTCTGGAGGAAGAAATGACTCATAAGAAAAACCATTGAGCAAGGCAGCAATGTCTTCTTCAAAATAAACAGAATCACCTGCAGAAAAGCTAGATGATCCAACAAAAGGAGAGTTTCCAGTTTCTTGGCAGCTCACGGAAGCCAAAGGGGAACCCCTCATGTTATGTACCTGCTCAATTTGAGAATGAGCAGGTACATACTCTTGACTACATACTTCATTTTGAAAAGTCATTTGTCCTTCATGGTCGGTGTCATTCTGAGAGAACGTCGTTGATCCTTCATGAGGAGTGAATGTAGTTGATCCTTCATGGTCGATATCATTTGGAGTGAATGCCATTGAACCTTCATGGTGGAAGCCATTTGGAGCGAACATCATTGTCCCTTCCTGGCAGAATCCAGTTGGAGCTGAAGTTATTGTTCCTTCATGGCTGAAGCCATTTAGAGCAGAAGTTATTGGTCCCTCATGGCCAAAGCCAATCGGAGCCAGACTCATTGGTCCTTGATGGCCGAAGCCATTTGAAGCATAAGTTATTGGCCATCCATGGCCGAAGCCATTTAGAGTACGACTCATTGGTTCTTGATGGTCGAAGCCAGTCATTGGTCCTTCATGGCCGATGCCATTTGAGGCAAGAATCATTGGTCCTTCATGGCCGAAGCCATTTGGAGCGAGAATCATTGGTCCTTCCTGGCCAAAGCCATTTGGCGCGGAAGTCATTGGTCTTACATTGTCCATATCATTTGGAGGTAGCTGAGTATACCAACCTAGAACTTGATTGGATACTTGCTGATCCTCCCTGTTACAAGAGTAAAATTTTTTTGGTAGTAGCTGAGAATTCCATTCTAGAACTCTACCACTTACTTGTTGACTTAATGGTTGACTTAATGGTTGAATTTCTTCAACATTTTGCCGATTTTCTTCAAAATTTTCAGTTCTAGGAACTGTGACAAATTGATCACTTTCGTGACCAGAATCATATTTTGGTAGTAGCTGAGATATTCTTCTACTAGACTTATCATGCTGAATTTTTCCATCATCCTGTAATACAAACAAATAGTAAGCATCCAACCTATAATAAACCTTTCTTTCAACTGTTTTCACAAACAAACACACATACAAAACCTTTCTCACCTGTAAAGCATCTTCATCCGAGTCATAATTTCCAGAATTAGATGCCATATCAGGAGTTAATAATATATCTTCATGATGACTTAAGAGTGGTTGATTTTTCACAGTTGGATTTTTCCTTACGCGGACTAGGACATAGTCCTTCTACACAAATGAAAAACACCAAATCAGATCACACCAATTCCATAATCAAGCTTCAAAATTTACATGATTTCCGCAGTACGTTAAAGTAAACAATACAAACACAGATAACATATGCAGCCACAAAGACAATCCGAACATTACAGATAGAATTAGCCAAACCAAAACACAAATTCGACAACCAATCAGCCAAACCTAAGACTCACTCAATCTATAAACAACAAAGCCAACCAATTACCAAGAACTCAATCAGCCAAACCTAAAAATCACTAAAACTATACGGAGAACACAAAATCTATAATTAGCACTACACAATTCACCAGTAGCATAACTGGGAAACATAATAAACCAAACCAAAAACAGAAACTTTTTACCAAACAAAACCAAACCATAAACAGAAAAAACCCGAATAGATTTTATACCTTAAAAGCAGACTGATCTGTAATACGAAACTCATGCATCACCCAATTGGTCTTATCCTTTTTAGCATTGCCATGGCCAAGATAGAAAACCAGAGTGTTCTTCTCACCAATCTTTTTCTTATTTTTGTCTTTAATATCACGCTTCCTCCCCGTGACCTTCCAGTTACCTGTATCTGGTTTGATCCTGCGATTGACTCGCTTACTATTCCTATACTTATAATCAGGAGCGCAGAAGAAGTGCCACTCTCCATCTTCAACTCGAACTGGTGACAGCCCTACATCAAAACACAACAATCAAATGAACTGAAAACTTGCTCAAAACGACGAATCGATCAGAGAGAAATTAAGCTTACCAGGTAACTCAAATGGTTCGTAATCGTAGATATTAATTTCTTTGATTTTCTTGACAGAGAAATTAGGATCGAGTCTTTTATTCTTCAGGTAATGATTGATCAATTCTTCATTAGTTGGGTGGAACCTGTACCCAACTATCGAGCTCTTCGAGCTCGTACTCATGATTCATTCGCTGAAGTAATTACTAACGACCAACCAAGCTCTAAAATGGTGGTTTGGTTTTAATGGGAAAGGTTTTGATGTGTGTGTGAAGTGTCGTGTGAGGGTTCTCTTCGTTTATATTCGATGAAGGAGTATTCTAGAAAATGTAGAGTTGCGTTCTTATCCTTAGATTTAATTTTTCATATAAAAATTTTATTTTTACAAATTACAATAGTATACTTTTTATATATACATTAAAATAAAAAAAGTAGAAGAGGAAAAAGAAAATTAGTCAAATTTCTTAGTGTAGGGTCTTCCCGAGTAAAAACGCGTCTTCAAAAAGATACGCGGTCTGCTGCTGAACCAATAACCTGCGATTCCTTGCTAGCTACTCAGAATTTGTTTGTTTAATTTTATTTGAAGTACAAAGATTAATTACAGTAAGTGGATACATATACTACTAAATCCGTAGCTTTATTTATATACAATATCAAACTGTCAAAACCGTCATTCTAACATACTTTACACTTTACTACTTCAATCGATGCTTGAATGTCACTGTCGGTCATCAGATTAGTTCCAAATCTTACCTTGGAGAAACATTAATACAATTTGACTTATTTTTTATAATCAAAATTGGTGTGCTGAGGTGGTTTATCCATGTGTGTTAATGTAGACACACGAACAAAGATGGTCCGTTATTGCTATTTGCTTCCCATTTTAGAATACATAACAAAAATCTTCTACACAGAGAATCTATCAACTCACATGAACACAATCCCAGAATGACTCCAACCAAAAGAATGATAACAATGATGGTTTCTTTTGTCTGTCCCTCCACCAAAAACCACAACTCAATTTTGAAAGACACATCTACAAAACCACAACGGTAAATAAGAAGAAGAAGATGATTTCTCAGTTCCATGTAAGCTATAAGAATTACAAAAAATAGTCTGGGGTCCTCCGTGTAGTATCAGGTTCGACCTGACGAGGTGCGGGATCGAACTGAAGAAAGTTCTGTTCCATGTTTTCCCCGATTTCAAGTATTGCTGCCATGTTTCCACACCGGTAGCAGTAGTTCGGTGCACTGAATACCGTCACCACATTCTTTTCCTGCAACAAAGGTCTGTCAATATGCGAAAAACTAAGAGGGAAATGAATCCAAACTAAGACCATGTGATTATAAGGTTATTATACCTGGCACCAATTATATCCTTCCATAACAAGTTGGTGAGCTCTAGAAATGAGAGTAAGACCATTAGTATGGTTGAATTGTGCGGCGATATCTTGACCAAATGTGTATCCAGCACCTCGAGGAGATATTCCCCAACCACAGCGGTCGTCAGGATCAGACCACAAGAGATCACACATAGGGCCTTCATGAGGAACCTAATTTCAAGCAATCAACAAAGGCATGTTAAGGAACCTGATGATGTTAGAGAATGTAATTCTGTGAGATAGCATGTTTTCATTCAGACCAGACCACAAAAGATCACATATTTGAGACTTCATCACGAGGAATCTAATCTCCTGACAATAAAGATTGCTAATGATCACAACTAGCCAATTGAATGAGATAACATGTTTTCATCTTTCTGATTATGCAGTATGTGATCACAAAGAATGTGTCATTCACAAGCTGATACTGCAATTCATTCTTTTAACAGCAGAACCATTATTGCCTATCATAGTCCACCAAATAGTTAATCATGACTAGTGTACATTTTATTGGATGCTCACACTATTGCATAAATAATAAAATATATTATCTTTTAAAGGGTCATGACATGGAGCAACGTTTTCAAGCTAATTTATACAAAGTTGAAATAACATGTTTATACAAAATCGTGACAATAAATAAATATACCTCCTGTATACGGTCCAGAGCGCGAATATTATCTAATGTGTCCAAAGATGGAGAGAGCCCACCATGCAAGCAGAAAACCTGGAAAATAAGAGCTTATGTCAGCATAAATGCACAGTTAGTAACAGAAAAAAGATTATGCTAGATTCCAAACCTGACTCTCAATGAGAGCTGTAAGAGGCAGATAATCAAAAAGATCAGTAAAATGCTTCCAAACATTGGCATTTCCATATTTTCTCAAGCATTCATCATAAAAGCCATACCTGAAAGGAACATTCATTTCAAATATTATTATAAACTTGATTTTGAAAAAAGGACTAAATGCAAAATATACCAATATAGCTAAAAAAAAAAAAAAAAAAAAAGAAAGAGAAAAGATTGTTTCCAATCAATGTCAGATATAACAATCTTGATTACTGATATCATTCATTAGCCATTCTCTTGGATAACAAACAGTTAAATGACTAAATCACATTTGTGGAAATAACATACAAGTTACTATACTTTAAGACACAACTTTCTACATTATACTAGCTAACAATATTATAGACAGCCAAAAACTCCAGAAACAAATTAAATTTACTCTAAGAACATGATAAGCATCAAGCAATTTTTAGAAATGAAACAAATGCTATAAACGAAACCAGAAGAAATTACTTCAAACCAAATTCATGTGCTAGTCATGAAGTGCAGATATATTACATTTTCCAGCTATCAATAATATAACAATTGAAATACTGCCAGTAGAACAGATATTCTTACACTTGGGTTATCTGACGACTCTCATGGTTTCCCCTTAGAATTGTTATTCTATCTCTATAACGAACTTTCAGAGCAACTAACAAAGTTACAGTCTCTACTGAGTAGTACCCACGATCTGCATATAATAAGAACATTATCAAAGGGAAGATCTTACAAGAAAATTGGATAAAGGTAAAGATTGCACAAATTTTTAAAGATAGTGACATAAAGCCAATGGTTTGATAAACATGGTAAAGTGATACCAGTTCTGCATGAAACAAAATGATGACTTTAGGAGTTGACTTAATTCCAAAATATTTAAACATCTTCTCATCAACAATTATAGTTCACCACACAATATTTTCAGAATTCCCTCCTTCCACAGATTTTATATTTCGCTTTATCACATACCTTATGTCAATCCATGCATTAACATGGATTTAATTACATCTAAAAGCTGGAGGAAGGGTATTGATCACTAAATTCTCAGTTGTCCTTTACAGGAGAGCTTTAACCGATCCCTCTCAGGAATCTCGTATAGTTATCCCAAGAAATAAAAATAAATAAGGTAGTTTAAAACTCTACATCTTTGCAATATCCTCAACCTGTAAATGCCCCTATGCATATCCTGTAACAAGAGCTCTCCATTACTTCAATATGACTAGAAATTATTTAAAATTCAATTCAACCCCATTATTTTAGCTTCTCAGTCAAATGAGCACTTAGATGTGCAGGTAGACACAGACTTAGCCACTAACTTAACTGAATTTGGATATTATTATTTTAGCACATGGACTTTCTTATAACAAACTAAATGATGCATCCATTAAACATCCAAATTTACTCAAATAGGAGGGGAAAAAAGTACAATTTAAACTGCTTTAACTCGGACTAACCAACAACCATGAGTAAAATTAAAAGCATGCTGTATAGAAGTTCTCATGTAATATACTGATTTGTCATCAATTCAATAAGAGAAACAACCTTGACCAGCACCAGTTATAAGCAATAACTTACAAGTAGTTCCTAGCATTATAGAATTCTCTTATCACATCATACATGTTAGCATCTTAAAACTATTGAAATCAACATCTCCCAACTCCATTCCATCAATCACACGACCCAAAAGGAAACCACCAAGATGCTACTAACCTACCACATGTTAGCAAACTCGACACCATACAAAACTTCCCTGTCCTCAAGGGAGAAAAATGTGCTCAGATATAACAAATTCACAAGCATACAGCATCATACGACACGAGATTTGTAGACCAAACACTATCCATTCCGCTCTCTGCCATAACTACGTCAAACACAACCCACCCCACCATCACATCTAACAATCCAACAATCAATAATACTCCCGATAATACAATAACAAATAGCTAATCCACCAAACGATTGTAATAATAAAATAAATCACCTAAAAATCAACATAAACTAGAATCAGTTAAGATTCGAGACATAGCGCGCCAACAAAAATGATACTGAAAACGCAATGCAAAGCGATTAAAAAAGCAACTGACCGACGTAATCTCCCATGAAAAGGTAATTAGTATCAGGAGCTTTGCCGCCAATCCGGAAGAGCTCGACGAGATCATGAAACTGTCCATGAATATCGCCGCAAACGGTGACCGGACACTTGACCGGTTGTACGTTCCACTCCTCGACAAGAATCGCCCTAGCTTGCTCACAGAGATTCTTAACCTCCGCCTCCGACAACGGCTTGCACTGCATCAAGTGCTCGATCTGACGGTCCAGATCGGCTTGCGACGGCATCGTGCTTCGGAGACTCGATTCGACCTTCTCTTAATAGACGACTTCGATTTTAACCACGATGCGCGAGCGTGTAGCAAAAAGAGGTGAAGAGCTTCAGGTCATGTTCTAGGGTTAGGGTTTGGAGAGAGAAAAAGAAAGAAATGAAGAAAGGAAAAGAGGGAGAGATTTGGTCCTCGAGCTCAGTTTGTACTGTTGTTGGTTACAGTTAGCATTATTTTTGTCATCAGAATATACAATTTTCATTTCAGGTCCTTATTTTTTCTTTTCTTTATTTTTCTTATTCCCTTCTAACTTTAGCATTTATGTAACACTGTTATTTTTCCAAGATTCATACTATTACATCCTTTTTAGAGTTTACTTATATCATTAATTAAATAATCTTACCTTTAAATATAAATAATAAATAATTATTATTTAAAATTTGAATATACTCAATGGATCTCGACTATGTATCTAACCTTTTATTTTAATTACTTTTATAAATAGATAGATCTAATTAAGAATAAATTTAGGACGAAAAAGTTAATTTTGTGGGTCAAAACACAAAATGGAAATATTGAGGGTGCTTATGATAAAAATTAAAAAAATCATTTGAGGTAGTGTAGAAAAATGTAATGCAACGCAATGAACCAGTGGGTTTGGTGACAGGCGGTGAAATTGATTCTCCAGCAACTGATTAACGGAGCGTGAACGTCACGTACTCTTCATACGACACCATGAGCAATATCAACACTACCCCAGATGAGCAGCAGCATCTAGACTCCATTTTCAAGCAGAAAAAGCTCCTGCGGTCAAAAGTCCGCAAGAGCCTCAAGTCCATGGACCCTTCCATCAGATCCAATGAAGGTCTTTACTTTTCTACTATATTCGTATACGTTGATTTCTTACTAGTTTTAGTGTAGATGATTCGTCTAAAAATCGGAAACAGTTCAATTTTTCTGCATGGGGAAAAATGTTGGCTTTTATTTGTTTTATAGTGTTTGTTTGTTTTGAATTCTCAGACATTGCAATTCAGAATATTGTCTTGGAAGCTCCGTGGTTTAGATCTTGTCAGAGATTGTGCGCATATATTAGCTGTAGTGCTTTGAGAGAAGTTGACACATCAATATTGTTGTCTGAGATTCTTCTGCAGGCTCCTGCCAATGGTATGATCTGTTTTTCTGTCTCAGGGGCTTGTGTTTTTTTGATGGGGAGAGATATAAAGTTGAAAGCTGAAAGTTTTGCCAAGTGGGGTTTCCTTGATCAATGAAAATTTTATGGATTAAAGATGTGTATAATGGTTGTTGATCTGTATTATGTAATGTATAAATTATAATCATACTGGTAATTAGTGTTTATGTTTGAGTGTTGCTTGCTTATGATGGTTTAATGGGGTGTTATTGGAAATTGAATAAAATAGTTGCATCTGTGCTTAGGTGGTGATTCCAACATGGTGAAGAAGCTTTATGTTCCGCGTGTGGAGGATAAGAATAGTAATATGAGAATGTTTCACATATCATGTATGGATGATCTTATTGCCAACTCAATGGATATTTTAGAACCCGCAGCGGTGGATGCCAATGGAAATGAACGTGAAGACGGTGAGTTGATACTTCAAAATGTCGGACAAGTGGTCTGTCACATCTGCTTGTCATTGCAAGAAAACTTTGAAGCTTTGCAGTGACTACTTCGCCTAGTTTAGACCGTATTTTTGTTTTTATGCTCGAGTTCATTAAAAACCATTCTGCTCTGTAACTTGCCATATCTTTGTGCTGGGATAGACTGCACAAGTGGTTTAGTACAATTTCTTCTTTTGTTTCTTTGCCTTTTTGACCAAGCATTTTGGAATCTGAAATTCTCTATTGCTTTAGTGATGCAGGCAGCTGAGCCAGTTGATTTGTTCCTCTTACCTGGTAAATTTCCCTGCTGTTCTTTTTCTTTTTCCTCGGTTCTCTGTTTTGCTCATTTGTTATTAGCAATTGGATTTTAACTGTAGTTGGTTATCTTCTTCACTTTTATCAGGTCTTGCATTTGATAAATCTGGAAGGCGTTTGGGTCGTGGGGGAGGGTAAGGTTCTTGGTCATCTTTTTCTGTAGTAAAACCGGTTAAGCCTTTGTGATCTTGTAAGTTGATGTATTCATTGGACATATAAGACCTAAATTGGCAAACATGTATTGTCAGCCAATAATTAGCGCACAGGTTTGTTCACATTATCCTCTTTATAGCTTCCCTCAAAGAAAAATTCAACAGTAAAATTGAGGCTGCTATTGTTAGATCTTGAGGGTGATATATCACTAAGATTGCTCAATTCAATAAACAGAAACTATCATAATTAAATCTTCTCGACAGACATCAATGCCTGCCATTGTGTCTTTGCTGTTCGTAAAGCATAGAGTAACTTTGTACCTGCTCTGTGTGTAAAACTCAAGTTTGGTAGTGCGTAAACTTGGGACGATTCCTTTTTTAATTTATATGGTAGTGATGCTTTGAGCTTGTTGTTACCATAAATGTAAATAGATTAGCTAAACTTAATAAATGTAGGGATGTGATTTTTGCTTCTTTTTTTTTTTCGCCCCTTGATTTGTTTGTTTGACATGCATTGCTATTCAAATCTTAACTACTAGAACAGACCTTCAAACTCCGTTTTGAAGCTACACCAATAATTTTGACAACTGTATCATTTAATTTACTCTGTCCAGCATTGTCCTTAACAAAAACGTCACTCCTTTTTTGAAGTTACTATGATACCTTCCTGAGGAAATACATAGAGCTTGCAAATCAGAAGAACTGGAAGCTACCACTCTTTGGTAAGGATTGCTTCTGTTTCTTTTCCCCTCATAATGAAAACACAAGTTCTATGCCTTAGTAATCAACTAACTTGGTTTTATTTCCTGTCTGTCTTCTGTCTGTGCTTTGTTTCTCAGTTGCTCTGTCGTATTCCCTTCAGATAATGGATGAAGAAGTTATACCACTCACTCCAAACGATGTGCCAGTAGACGCTCTTGTAACTGCTTCTGGCATAATACCTATTACCCAAACAGCCAAAGACAGGTTTCTCTAATTCTCTCTACTGTGTTTTCTGGATAAGTTTTCATTTGCTCATACAAGCAATTTGACTTCTGCAGAATGAAACTGTGATGTTGGACTTGGATAATTGACAGTGAAATGCTATTTTCAACTTATTGGGTAAAAATAATTAACTGCTTGGATTTAGCTGTCGGAAGAGTAATCTGATGTTGAATGCTTGATGTGAAAGAGGCTTGTAATGTTATATCATCTGAACAGAGGCTTTAAAATGTCATTTTCCAGTGATTAGAATTTGTATCATTGTCGAAGTGAATTAGTTCCCACTTCCCATAGGTGTGTTCAGTAGATTGAGAACAATATGCTTGAGATGTTACAATGAAAGTCTTTAAGTTGAAAAGAATTTGATCCAATCTGTTCCATTATTAATGAAAGATATCATCAACATTTGCAGTGAATAATTTCTTGAGTTTGCTGCTGGGTGATTTACTTTTCTCTCATTTTTTTCCCCACATTAATGGTGTTTGGTCATGATGTCAGACGATAGTCATTCTGAAGTATTCAATTGTGCATCAGGAATTCATGAATAGTAGCATTTACGTTCAGGGTCTCTTTCACTCATGGTAAGTGCTTAGCTAAGCTATGACTTTTGAGGCCATTTGAAGCAGGCCACAACTCCAGTTGCTGACAATTACTGGACTTGGTCATTTAAGTCCTTCCACCATGTTGCTTTTTAACTACTCATAAGAAATGATATCTGGATAATCATAAATTCAAATATTGTATATTAACTTATAATAAATCAGGTTGGCTTTACCAATTCTAAAGTGGTCACCAGATGTTCAGTACAACAAGTTATGATGGTATTCTGAAAATTTTCTATCAACTTCACACTAGTTTTGGTTAAAATATTTCTAAGATAAGAGGTTGACCAAGTCTAGAGGTGTTCAGATTTTATCAGGTTTGGTTTGTAATTTCAGTATTAATATCATTATTAGGTTGATACATACCATTATATGCAATTAAAATTTTGTTGACTTTACCAACCACAGAAAAAACAACTCCTCAGTCATTTTCTTGACCCAGTTATATCTTCTAGTACTTGGAATTTTAGCCCTTCCTAACCCAATATGATCAGGTAAAGTTTATCTATTTTTCTTCTTGCAGTCATTTTCTTGACCCGGTGCTTCCAGCTTTTCGAGATCGTTGATGGCTTTGACACTGCCGCAAACAAGTATATAAGTAAATGATCATTCAACATCAGAAGCACATTTAAAGCTTTCTTGAGCTGCAAGCCATGATTACTTCATCAGGTTCACCCTTTAACCTGCAACATTGCCTAGTAATTCTGCTGCTTCTTCCTTTCTACTCCCTTGCATACGATCCCCAAGCCTTGCAGGATTTTTGTGTCGCGAAGCTGAACACTTCTTTATCTGTCAATGGATTCCCTTGCAAACTAGAAGCAGAAACAACATCAGATGATTTCTATAAAGCCCTGAACAAAGAGGGAGACACAACAGGTTTCCTTGGATCATCTGTGACTCCAGCCAATGTTCTTGCTTTCCCAGGAGTGAACACTCTTGGAATTTCAATGAACCGTGTGGACTTCGCTCCTGGAGGACTCAACCCGCCTCACTCACACCCTCGCGCTACTGAGACCGTTCTTGTGATTTCTGGGAAGCTGCTTGTAGGATTCATATCAACAAACAATGTGTTCTACTCAAAAGTTTTGACATTTGGGGAGATATTTGTGATACCACAAGGACTTGTTCACTTCCAATTTAATGTTGGAAAAGGAAAAGCACTTGCTTTTACTTCTTTCAACAGTCAGTTACCTGGTGTTGTTGCTTCTTCAGTCACTCTATTTGGTTCACAACCATCAATTCCTAATGCAGTTCTCACCAAGGCCTTCCAAGTAGATGATGCAATCATCAATACCATCAAGTCCAAGTTTGGTTCTTGAGGTAATTGACCACATTCATATTCATGATTGTATAATAATTTTTAAAGCTTTTCATTCAAGGTATGTCAATGAGAACTCATAGTTTCCAACAATTCAGAAATTGTAAGGTTTGTTTATTCAAGTCATGAGAAATAAGTGTAATGTTTTCAAATGTCAACACTGCATTATTTGGTAAAGAAACAAAGTTATTGAATAACTGAATCCAACTCTAGAAAGTATTGTTTAGGAATTGACAAGAGTTCAATCAGATGATACATATTGATGATATGATGCATTTTCTACAAATGATGTAATCATACAAATTCAATAGCAGTTTTTGACATATAGGTAATGCCTCTTGAACTAAATGGTCAAACAAATGCAAATACTTTACTCCTTTTAGTGAAGATCACAAACAGAACTGACCTCTAAAACCAAAGGGTATTCTAAAATTATGTTCCTCTATCTAAACTTCCACCAATCTGCATGTGAAGCCATTCGGATTGTGATCCTGGAACAAATTCTCTCGCTGCTTGTGGACCAAATATCATTCCAGCATCAAATGGCTGTCCACCAAGCTAAAACACAGCAGAGAACAGTTACTTATACAGTAAAAGAATAACTTTTGGGCCAGAGTCAATAGAGCCAACCAATATAGGATGATCAAGAATATAATCAGTAGACAGAAGCACAAATTACAACCAAGAATTGTTATTTTCTGGTATGTATTGTAAGACAACTCAGAGCGAGTATACGGGAAGGTTAGCTTACGGGACAGACAACTGTAATAAGATTCTTTTTTGGTTCCTACCTAGGCAACTCATCATGTACCTACCTTAAAAATATTGCTAAGGATAAATCTAAAGTGTTTTAAAGCTTCATAGATGCATACTTCGATGCAATGCCATATTGAGCCGATGTGCTGACTACATGAGAAACTAGTTACTCCTATTCTATTTCATAAACAATCTATCTTTATTTGGGTTGAATAATTCAATTTAAACCGCTCATACTTAACCGTATAGTCTAAGTAACAATGTAAAAGCAATTGATGCCAGCAAAACTTACATCTTTTGAATGAAAGCCTTCGATGCTATGGTTCATGCTCATCCTTGAATTGACAGCTTCTAGTTTCATAGACAGGAACTACAAAAGAACAACAATATAGCCACATCAAGATTCAACAGCATCACAAAAGGTTTGTTTTGAAATGACTGCAAACAAATAGGTGGTAGTAGATACACACCTCAACTTGCCGCTGCAACGACTGTATGTAGTTAATTATTTCATCAAGCACAAGTGCTTTACCAATAACCTGAAGTGTGAAAAATACACAAATTAGATATTAGATAATTTCTTCTCTTCTTCGAAAACAATACTCTCTTAAGGATAAATCCGCTAACAAATTAAACAGTCAAAGCACAAGCAGTTAGCATCAGATACCTTATTACATCCAGGCACCAGATCCTGGAGAATCTTCATCCTCTCACTTATTTTTTCTCTCCTTGCCTGTCAAAAAAGGAAGTCCATTATTGACCAAGAAAAAGCCTCGCTCATGGTTTTACAGGACTCCAGAGAATCTACAATGAATTACCCTCTCTGCTAGACTGTGACTATCGGTTGCTTGTCCCCGTCTTGCTCTCACATGAATGTAGTCTTTAGGCGGCTCAGGTTTACTGTTTTGTTCAGAAGGTTTGCTACCCCCAACAGAACTTGCCTCAACTTCAGCCTTGCAACCACCATTTTCATTTTTAGATCCTGATGCTTTCATCCGTTTACCATTTGAATTGTGCTGTCACAAAATAAAAGATCAACCATTACAATCATTACTTAGAACCATGGAAAAAGATTAATAGTTTGTCTCTATCAACCAAACTATGCTAATACTCAATTGAAACCTAACTAAACTAACACTTGCAAACTCATCTGACAGTCAACACAACACAATACCCAGTTCTGCAGAAACAAGAAATGAAACCTATCAAAGCTTCAAGATAGACAGAGACAAGAGTTCTCATAACAAAACACCATGCAAATTACAAGAAATGAAGATGCTTTGCTGGTGAAATTAAGTAATACATCAAATAACTAGACAACAATCAAATGTACAAACCATCATAGAAGGAAATTAAAAATGAAAAATTGAATCTTTAACGGTAAAAAAGCCAACCTTAAAACAACCAAATCAACAAAAACCAAGTCAATCAAACTAGTCTTGCATACTACATTTTTCTCATCAATCAAATTACATAAATGCAGATAAGAAAATTGGACCCACCAAATCATTAGCACTGCTAGTAGTAGAAACAATCTTAGAAGACTCATCTTCTGAGCTAAAATCCCTTCTCTTTCTTCCCCCACCACCACTTTGTTCAGTTACAGTCGATTCCTCAACTGACCCATCACGTTGACCCGAACTCTCTCCAAACAAATGACCCATCCGGAGCCCCAGTTCAGCTCCACCACTTCCGTTGATAGGAAACGGCCAAATCTCCGCCAAACTGTAGGAAGATGGATTCGCTGCAGAGAAAGATGACTCATTTACTAGTGGAGGATCCATTTCTCACTATCCGGGTTCATTAAAACCGTGATGACCCGGATCCGAAGAAATATGTGAAGTGTGTGTGATTTAAAATTTGTGAGGGAATTGATGGATTATTTAAGAGGTTTTGATTTAAGAGAGGAAAGAAATGGACTTTGAAATCACACAAACAGAGCACGTAGAGACTGAGAGAGAAGAGTTTTGCCTTGCCAACTGAGCTAAACTGTGATCTTTTTTCTTGTCTGGAGAGAGATGCGTATTGCGCACACAAGCGCATTTTAGTCGGAAGCCTTTTAGTATTGTCTTCATGCTCAGTGTCATTATGAATATTTAAGAAAAGTAAAACTAATAATAACAAGTAAATTTAACTTACTTGATTGAGATCTTAATGAAATATTTTCCCATTATAACCCACTACTAATTATTTTAATTAATATATATTAAATGTGTATTCATTATTGGATCCTTGTCTATTGGAAAAATTATTGATATTAATTAGTTTATATTGATTTAAAAATTAAAACGGGGAAATTAAGGAAGGGAGTGCGCAATGCGCACATGGTACTTTCTAGAGACTTACTTACTGCTTCTGAAGACAAAAATGTTGAGTTGAGTATTTTAGTTTTGTAGGATCTATTGGACTCAGATTAGACACACTTACTGATGTACTTAAATAGTGTACTCGCTGTTAAAGCTGGACGCGTGTACAGTGAGGAGCGTGTACAGTGAGGATTTATCGTACTCTCACGAGCGAGTAGATTAAATCATGTACTCGAATGATTACAGTAGTTGACTTGTTGTCATGGGATCACGCGCGGTGGGAAACACACACACCTATTAACCCAGTTCAGCTTTGTCCTTTATTTATTTTTTTTATTTTAATTACAAGAAGATAAGTTATTATTACTATGCTTAGTTATGTGTTTTCATTGTACTTGTAAGTAAAAAATATCAAACCAAATTTTAATAAATTTAAATTTTCAATTCTAGTTATATGAAGCTTTCAATGGAAGCACCATCATATCACAATCCCTAACATATTCATTAAATATTTGTACATCACACGAAAAAGAAAATATTATTTTAATCTAAACAAACAAAAGCCGCTAGTGTTATGCCACTCTTTGTGCCTAACTTGACTACCAAAAATGAAAACCCTACTCTTCAATGACCAAATTCCAGTTAATCCAACAAAAGCTTCTTTATCATTTACCTTATCGAGATGAGAGTGATCTCTCAAACCCAAACACTTAAAACAAAACCCATTTCGACACGTTTCAAAGATTTAAATTTCATTTTGACAGTTTTTTGAAGTGTCACATCTATATATACATCACTTGTTTTGGGCACATGCTCATTATTTGGTATGGATTGTGATATGTGTTTACGTCTATGGTTTTGATGATTTACACGTTTTGTTGTAATGGTTGAGAAGGTTTTTATGTAAAATGGGTTTATTAGATCCGATTTAGTGGTTTGATGAGTATAAAAGGTGTAAGAGACTGGTACAAATTTAAAGTGTCTTTAATTAGATGCCTTAAAGTTCTTTTTGTGATATAAACTTTGCAAGTACAGATAAGTATGGTGTGATGCCAAGTAATATTGTCTCACTTATAAATAATTTATTCAAAACTAGATATGATTGAGTTTTGATATTTGTGTGGGTCCAATTGTAAATTGAGCTACTGAGCTTATATCGGCATGTTAAAGACCAGCCCAAGTTTATTAAGATCTGAAAAGCCCAATTTTGATTTGGCCCAAAAGACACAACTCAATGTTCAGCTTCCTCTGCAGAAGCTACTTTTTTGCTTAAATTTGTGCAGAAGCAACTTATTATGGACCTGTTTGGATTAATTTTTGACTTCCAACCGCGGAAAACTGATACCAGCGTTATTTGAATAATTATTAGATTCTAATCTCTAAAACAAACCCTTCCATAAAGTCACCAATACTAATTTGAAAACGATTTTTATTTTTTTCCCATCAGAAGCCAAAAGCCGGAGTAATTCCAAACATACCCTATCAATGTTAATATTACTCAGAAGCCATGATTCTTCATTTTATGTCCTGCAACTGAGCTTCTATGTTACCTCTCAATCACATAGACAGATGCTGCACATATAAGCACAAGTAGAAAGCTAGCAACTAAGCTTATGGAAAAGCTATCAATGGAGAGTCCAGATATATATGAATAGAAAGTGAAGACAGTGGACCTGGTTATGAAGACAGATATATGAAGAAGTGCTGGTAGTGTCAAATTAAATGCTATTTCAGGACATGACTCAGAAGAGAAACGTGAAATATTGACTAACTGATGAGCACTTGGACCCATATTTTCATATATGTTGTTTTAGGAGGATGGTGAGAGTCCACCGTCTTCACACTCCATTTCTTTTAAACCACAACACGCCACATCCTCCATTGCAATACCTGACACTAATATCAAACACTGTCTAATTTGTACACTTTTCCACTCTGAAACTTGGATTCTGGACAACATTATATGATAGTACACACAACTAGAAGAGAAAAAAAAGGCAAAAGAGTAGTCTCAAAGTGAGCTTTCAATTTCCAATGCAACTTTAATACCATGATGAACAGAAAGAGAGACAATTCTTCTTCTTCATCATCTTCTTCACATGTTCTAATACCAATATACAAAGAAAGTACAAATGAGACAAATTCAGCAAAACTGTTGATCAACTTTCTAAAGAGTTCTATATACTAAACCAGATAGCAGAAACTGCTTCTAACTTAATTGAAGTGAAATGATTCATCAACATCAATCTGCTTTTTGTACAGTGGTCTTAAACAAGAGTACATAAGTCTTCTGATCCATTGAGAAATAAAGAAACCCACCAACCGAATGTGTAACAAAAGAGCCAAAACTTGTCCCTACAATACAGTGCCAAGCCGGTCCATACACCCCATCAAACTCCTGCAAAGGAATCACAACCCCACAAATGTTATTACCAGTATTCAACATCCACTTCATTTCTATAACAATGAACTCAATATAATCAATCAAACAAGAACAAAGAACAAACATTCAAATCAAAGCAATTAATTAAGATTTTTTTACCTTCTTGAGAGTGAGTGCTAGAGCTTTAGCAGTGAATTTCTCCAAGCTATCAAAAGTCTTCCTTGCACAATCAACAGCATGGATCTGCATAAATGGTGGCATATCAACTGAAACCACTTTAACCCCACAATTTGCAAGAACATCAGCTAATTCCACTTGTGCTCCACAGAAGGATCTTCTTCTGTTCAAAGAAACAGAAACTCTTTTAGCTTCATGCCTTTCATGTCCTGATGAATCCTTCACATCTTTATCCTTCACAAAGATCATTTTTTTACCATCTCCATGACCTTCTTTCTTCTTAAAGGACCCACCTTTAGAAGACTTCTTCACAATATCTTTACAAGCAGATTCCTTTATCTTCTTCTTCTGAGTTTCCTCTTGCCCTTTACTCGATTTGACCAAAAACAGATTGGAAGAATCAGCATCAGCAGACCGATTCATAGCTTTTGCCTGCAAACGAATATCAACACCAGGTGTGAAGTGTTTCTTCTGTGTTGTACTATTGTTATAAAGACTCAATCTTGACAAATGGTGGCTGGTCTTGTAATACAAAGACTTCTTCGAATCTGGGTTTGTTTTCTGAGATGGGTTGTTGAGGTTGGGATCCATGATGGTGGATGATGGGCTGGAGTCTGGTTCTGGGTTTGGTCTGGTGCGTCTGTGACTGTGAATGATGGTGGTGTGGTTTTCCATGCTATTGAAGTTTGTGTTGTGGTGAGAGATAAGAGAAAAATGGGAAATGAAGGAGGAAAAAAAATTGTATTTATTTAATCTGTGAGTGTCGTTTCCGTTTGTATAGTTTTGTGTATGTGGGGTTGATTTGGATGGGGATTTGTGTGGTGAGATCTAGAGCTGTTTTGTTCTAACCCTGCAACTGTAGTTAGACGGTGATGGTGGTTTCCTTTGACCGTTGACTTGATCTGTTTATAGAGAGAAATAATCAGATGGTTTAGGTTCTATTGTACTATAAATATAAATCACAGTCATATCATTCTGGTCAAGCAATCTATGCAGCCCATACCTGAGGACAAAACTGGTCAAAAAGATGGAAAACATGGAAAAGCCGTTTGCACACCACCAACTCTTTTCATTTGAATTTACCATTATTACTTTTTCAAAAATCCATTCATGCATATAGATGTAGCTTAAATTTTTTATCAATGCCAAAACATCATATTTTCTCTCCATGTGCTGGCATTGAATCATCTTTTCACAGAAGCTTAGACTATTCAGAGTTCATGAATACACGAAATGCAGTTTTGCTACAGGTATAGCAAACAAAAAGACATAACATCCAGTTATAGGAAGAAGAGTAAGTTCAAAATCAAGTTTATGGTAGATTTTATTTATTTTATAGAATATATATATATATATATATATATATATATTTATTTATTTATTTACACGTTCTTCTACAGCTTTTCAATTGCTCCTTATTTATAATCATACAATTTTGTATTCATTGACTCAGGCAGTGCTCCTAGAGAAAAACAAACAAAAGTCACATGGCTGGAAACGAAAAGGACTTATAAATATGCATTTGGTTTTCTTATATGTTGAGTGTTGTATACAGCACATGCACGCTCAGTAGACCAAAATCGCATTAATACACAATAAGATTCTAGTGATTGCAGAGATATTTTTGCAAATTTTGAATGCAAATTTTGAATCCACTCACTGGTTTCCATCCTGGATAATGACCATCAAGTTAACCCTTTATAATACAGAATTGCCACATTTACTAAGTGCTCTAATGGATGCTTTTTTAATGTTTAAATAGTGATGAGAAATGTAGCTTTAAGCTATATCTTTGTGTACTGTATTTTACATGAATCTGAATCTATAAGAACACAATTCTAAATTAAATGGGTTGGTTTTTGAAAGAAAGAAAGGATGGATATTGAACATAAACTATCACCGTTCCTTCAAACAGAGATATGCAGGTGGAATTCATACCAATATACAAAGATATGAGTGTCTAAGAATGTGATTCATACCAGTATAAAATAACTGTAGCAGAGTAACTACAAAATCAGATACTTTTATCTTACCTCTGTAAGGAGAATAGACCATGATGCTAGTTGTTGTAGATTCTTAAGCAATGGGATGTTGAGTGAGCTTCTATGTATATATATACAATTGTGTCACCTGACGCTGCAGGTGAAGGAGAAGATGCAAGAAGTTTGTTTCTACTGTAGACAATGTTGTTGGATTTTCAAGATGCCTTTGGTGGGTTGTAGAAGCAAAAGAGATGTGCAAAAGAGATGTGCCGCCCACCAAGCTAGTTTGACAAAGATGTGATTCCTAAGTGCAAGAACAACTAAAAGCCAATACATACATTAGTACATCATGAAACAAAACTAAACCTATTGAAAAGTAGGTGATCGAGTTAGGTGTTTAAATAGTCTCTAATTACATATAGGCTGATAAAATAAAGTGCAAGAGAAAAGACATTTGCTTAACAGGTAGGTACTTAAAAAGACTCCACTTTGTATTCAGAAAAGGAAGTTCTACTCTTAAAGAAAGCATAAAGCTACATTTTTGTGACACTATCTCAGCTCATCTCTATAGGTCTCATCATAAGTTGCTCAAGATCGGACAGTAAATAAATATCCAATTTAACACCAAGAAACCTCCCATAATATTGGCAAAACATGTTTAGAATCTACCCATTACCAGCCTAAAATGCATAATATGGCAAAAGACATACCTTATCTTATACTATGCTACTCATCCTAAGCAGATGAGGACACTCAACACTTTAAATTCTGCTTTTTGGCTATCAAACTCATAAGCTTCTCCTCAACTTCACATTTCCTCTTCACTTTGGCCTATAAGGAAGCTGCAGAAGCTACTGGTAAAACGTTCCTCGTTAAGGAAACACACAAACTCAGCACCCAAACCAAAATCAGCACCCAAACCAAAATCAATCTACACAACAACTATCGATTTCACTACAAATTCTATACACATTCATCAAATCAACAACCATTCTAACTGCCTGTTTGAGATTGCCTATCGTGTTGGTTTTCCGTAGCTATTTTCCAGCCTAAAGCACTTTTGAAACACCGGTGAAAACTGGTAACTGGTTACAAATCCAATATGCTAAAAAGTACTTATATAAGTCATTCCAAACAAGCTTTGAACTTAAACTAAAGAAGTTATCTACACACAATCACAAAACTCAACCATATAAATGAGTAGGTAGATGAAAGACCTACCTGTTTGAGCCGTCTCCACTTCGCTTACCCCAGATGATTTTTTTTTTTTCCCTTGAACAAAATAATCTTTCTTCAATTCATCCATTTGGGCCCGGGACCAGGCCCAGGCCCAAAATAATCCATTCAATGATAATACCCAACTTCGTTTTCGCAAACAAAAACAAGTCAAACGAAGATCACATGAAAAGAGCCGATAACGACATCATCTATACCAACCTAACCTAAGTTGGCTACTTCGATGGACCCACCACCACCAACTTACATTAAAAAAAAAAAAACATTGGACGTGTTTGGGGTGGGTATTTGATTTGGCCCATCGTTCTCAATTTAGGGCATCTTCCTCTCTCAAGTTGCCAAAAGCCATCTCGATTCTTCTATTTAACAAAGCATAACATCCCTCTGCTCCACTTCGCGATCTCCGCTCTATACATATTTTTTTCTCTTCTCTCTCAGAAATCCCCTTATTCTTCTCTCCTGTTCGCTAGGTATTGCTCTTCTCACTATTCTCTACTCTACGTCTCAACTTCACTTATCTTCATTTCGTGCTTACTCCTCTCGCTGTCTTTCATGCATCTTGCACATCTTTTGCATTTTTCTCTTTATTTTTGCTTTGAAATTGTTTCTGCTGTGTGGTTAGATTCTAGTATTGATTATATGATCATCGTTTGATTTTGTTTGATCTTTTTTGTAAAGATCAGTCTTTTATCCTGTTTGCATGTGCTGAAAAGCAATCCGATCAGATCATTTATTAGGTTCGACGACTTTCTGTTTTTGTTCTTGCTGTGGTTTGCTAAGTTTGTTGTTTATTACTGATGAATCTTGAATTTTTGTCTATAGAGTTGGTATCTTCTCTAGTTTAGGCTTTTGTAATTTGAAAATAATAGCTTGTAAGCTCAGTTGCTAATTTAAGATAGTCAAGCAGGGCTTGCTTATTATACTGAGTTCTGATATGTATTGTTTCTGTTTTCAGTGCCTTCTTAGGAGGTGCATATCTCGTGTTATATCATATTATCTGAAGTTTAAGCTACACATGCGTTTTGTATTTCAATGAGTGACTTTTTATTGGGGTTTAATACTGGGTTTGGTGTCAGCTTGTGCACAAAGTACTGTCTTTTAGGAGTTATGGATTGTTGTTTATTGAAGATGTTTCTGGATCTTACATCCCCACAAATGTAGATATTACTAACCAAGTTATAATTGTAAGTTGATTGAACTGATGGAGCCTCGAGTGAAGAGCAGAGAGCCATTAGCTTGCTCTTCTCATTGTGCTCCGAACATGAAATTTGCCATGTTGTGATCGGAGATGGATGGTTGGTTCCATTTTCTTTTTAAGTTTCAACAAGGTGGACAAACCTAATGTCACTCAATCAGGACTGGATGGTCTGGTCACATCAGAGTATGATGTTAAGAGTTTGATATGACTTCTACATTTCTATGCGCACTATAAATCAGCCTCTTTTCTGTTATTTTTATACAAGCCTTGTCCCACATTTTCTGGACTTATCTGCCCATCTTTGCTTGATAGGATAAAAGTTTATTTACCAAGTATCCTTATCAATATATAGTTCAATTCGGTTCTGTAAATTAAAGTGTTTAGCATTCATCTAACTTCTGCTGGCTCCCTATTGACCTGATATATGGTTGTTCTAATTGTACAGGCTTAAAGATGTCGACCGTGACATTTAGCTCACCATCTGCAGTTCAAGCTGCTGCACCAAAGAAAATCTGTAGCAGCTTCGTCAAGACCCCATCTAGTCTTGGATCTGTTAAAAGCAGCATGTGGAAGTCTCTCGGCCTGAAATGCTCACCTAATTACGGAGCATCTATGATGGCAACATACAAAATTAAGCTGGTTGGACCTGATGGGGTTGAGAATGAGTTTGAAGCTTCTGATGACACATACATCCTTGATGCGGCCGAAGAAGCAGGTGTTGAGCTGCCCTATTCATGCCGAGCTGGTGCTTGTTCAACTTGTGCTGGGAAGATAGTGTCTGGAACAGTTGACCAATCTGATAACTCTTACCTCGATGACAATCAAATGAATCAGGGTTTTCTGCTGACCTGCGTGTCATATCCAACCAGCGACTGTGTTATTCATACTCACAAGGAAGGGGAGCTGTACTGAGGGGTCTTTTGTTTAAGCTTTCATCATCTGGTGTTATGTTGCTGTACTGTAGGGCTTTTCTAGAGTCTTGTATGTCATCACATGAATTGCAACTTCATTAAGTAGTTTATGTTCATGATTGTGTGTCTCGTGGACGGCCTGGCAAACAAATTCAATTTGAAATTGCGAGGCCAGTGAGTTGGTGTTCATACTTGCTAGTTCCCACATCCAATAAGACAACAATATTGGAACGGTTGTGTAAAATTTGATTAATTAAAATGATTAGACAAACAGTTGCGTTGGCTTAAAACCAAATATAGGATTGAATACACAGTTTTACCATTTCCCTGTACAACACAAGTGCAGCTAATAATTGCAAAATCAGGTATTTGCCTTCCATCAAGTACAAAGAATAGAAGATTATGCTACTTAGTTTAATTAAATAATAATAATAATAATAATAATAATAAAGGATGATGCTACTTCTTCATGATAGCATATGTTTACATTTCTAAATATGCATGTTTCTAATTCCATGGACTGGGTTGCCGAGCTTCTCTAAATACAGATGTGCCACCTGATGCTGCAGGTGAAGGGGAGGATGCAACATAGTTTGTTCCTGATATAGATACTGCAGGTGGATTTCCAGGATGCCCTTGATGGGTTGTAGGAGCAAAACGAGATGGAGATGGACTGCCAGTGATCACCAAGCTAGATCGAGAGGGGTAGGATACCTATAAGCAAGAAGAAAAATAGAAAGTGAACACATATTTATCAGCATGTATTGTAATGAAAAGAAGCATAGGAAGAAAACTGTAATGGAATACATACATGTGAGATGAGAAATACAGTTTTAAGAGCTATAACACAGTGTTTGGGATAAACTAGATGTCTGGTATCTAACAAATTTACATTTCTACCAATATAATAAACTACAATCAGGTAAGTGACATCTACAGTCTACTTAACAGGTAAGCTATATATTCAGGACACTGATGTTGAGAATATTTTCCAATTCTCAGAGATAGCATAAAAGCTACATCTTTGTGACACCAACTCAACTCATCACTACTGGCCACACCATGAATTGCTGAGGAAGAACAGGAAGTATGAAGATAATGACGCGTCAATAAATGTGCACCCAATTCTTTTGTATTAAGAAACCAGTGTATATTCAGTTAAATACCAAAACCCTCAACAAGAAGTATAAGTGAAAGATGTTTGTAATCCATTCATAAGAAGTTTAAAGCGTGCAATTTTGCCAGAATCAATATTGAGCAGCTTAGTTTATCCATCCCAAACATGGAAGAAAGATTAACTTCTTATTACAGTAAGATTACAAATGCTTCCCAATAACAAGCACATACTCTCATTATAGATCAGATTAATAGTAGAACATTTTTATATTTTCTGAGTACACTCATTTTGTCAATTATAGGATCTCAGTTCCCTAGGAAATTAAAGAAGCGGAAGAAAAAATCATTCAATATGTTAAACATCCAACATGATCCCATCATATAACATTCCCAAAACAAAAGAAAATAAACAAAGATAAAGCTGTAACATGCATTAATACTTGATTAATGACAATTGATTTAGCTTACCACATTGTGCTGCAAGTATGTAGGCCTCCTGAGAGGAGATTCTGAAGAAGGTGACATGCTGCTCATCCTAAGCGGATGGCGAGACTGAACATTTTGGTTCGAAGCATCTTCCATTTCTACCCCTTCCATATCCCCACCAACATTTGCCTCGGAGCCAGTTCTGGGTGTTGTAGCATGCCTAGTCATCAATCCAGAGTCATTTGTGGTATCCACCTGAAGTAGAACAGGCGGCCGAGTCGTCAATCCTTGTACACTCCGTCTCTTAATTTCTTCCTCAGCTTTCAATATCTGTCAAAAACCACCAGTTTCCCTGAATTTTTTGAACTTCCGCTCTCAAATCAACAAGGTAGGTCAAAATAGCCAAAACTTATATTTAGAACCAAAATATAGAAAGCTATCAAAGCTTACTTGCTTCAAAGCTTGTACTAGATTATGCTTTTTTGCTGTCAAACTTTTATGCTTCTCCTCCATTTCCCGTTTCTTCTTCTCTTTAGCCTCTAACTCCTCTACTTTCTGACTTGCCTAGCAAGTATACACAAACAATAGCTGAAAATCCATACATGAAGAAAAAAACACAAAGTCCGTATTTCAAAATCCATCTACAGTACCACAAACAAACTCAAAAACACACCACAAAATCAAATTAAAAAACACATCATTCACATCAAACACAAACTATAAATCCAATCATACTCCAATTTCATAACCATATTCAACAAAACAGCTCCTAACCAACCCAAACTCACAATACCACACAATTCTGCACACATTCATCAAACCAACAATTCCAGAGAAGCGATCCATTCCACCCATACACACAATCAAGCAACTCAACAGTAAATAATCAGCTAAAAATAATTTGAAATACCTGCTTCCCATCAATTAACTCGTCGTCAACCATTTTCTCAGCCACCTCCACTTTCTCATCTTTGTCAATCGGCTTATCAACGCAATTAGGTTCCTCGATGTCCTTTTCTTCTTTAACAACACAATCTTCCTTCAATTCCTCCAATTGAGCGTCCTTCAATTCCTCCAATTGAGTCTCAGGCTTAGGACGAACGATAGGCTCGTTAATTTTCTCCGGTTCCTGTTCGCTAGGTTTAGGGTTAGCGGACTCATGATTAATCAGTGGTCTGTTCTGGAGCGAAGTTAATTTGTCGCCGTATAGAGCTTTGTTACGGCGATTTAAAAGGGTTTTGAAGTCTTTTGGAGATATTTTACGTGTTGGTAGCTGCAATCGACGTGGTATCTCCGTCGGAACCCTGTGGAGGTTCCCTCTGTACAACGATATCGCCACCATGTTTTTTCACATATATCGTCTCTCTATTTTTCTTCTCATCTAAGTGTTATATATATCATCAACTAATACGACGTCGTTTTGACATCCTTAGCTTATGTAATTATTGCAATAATAATTTAATAAAAATAAATAATTATACTAATACAAATCAGAAACTTGAAACCGTTATTTTATGATTATTTGATTAAAACTAAACTACAAGTTTTAGATTATTTGATATTCCATCAACATTGTCTCAATTGTAGAAGCATGGATCCTCCAAGAGATGAGGAAACTCAAGGAACATATCATTTTCTTGGTCAATCAAAGCTTCAACAAATGAACTTGTATCTCCAACTGTGTTGTTTGTCTCAATGTGACTACTCTCATTGTTATTCAGATCAGATGGTACCACATCCTGAGCCTTGTTTGTCAAGTCATCTGAAGAATATTCATTCCGCGGATCAGTACACAGAATGGTATCTTCATCAAGAAGAAAATCCTCCCAGCAGAAACTCAATGGCGACTTCTCCTGTCCTGCAGTTGAACATGTAGAGGATGATGAGGACGGCGAAGATGAAGTAGAGAATGAGCCTTCATTGCAGTACTGAGGCGACATTGTGATCTCATGATTGGAAGCTTCAGTCACAAGCTTTATAGCTTGGAGCTGAGTCAGCAGATCGACTGAATCATTAACATTGTTTTCATCACCAGAACCTGAACCTGTTTGAGATGGAATCATCATTTCATTTGAGAATCCTGATAGTTGATAGAATGGTTCGGATTTTCCTGAAATGAATGCGTTCTTCATGTCTTTGTTCAGTGATCCGATTCTGTTTCCAGGCTTGCAGAGTCCGCCTATGTTGCCATAATCGACTAGGATTTGCGAAAATGGTCTGTGTGTTACTGGATCTATTCCCATCTCAGTTAGCTTCTTTTTTAGCTTTGTGTTCCAGTAATTCTTCACATCATTGTCTGTCCTTCCTGGAAGCTGTTGCGCAATAATTGCCCACCTGGAAACATCAAACATTGAACATTAAAGATCAAAGAATCAATCATGTTTGCTGCTTATTGACATTGTAGACTCAATGATACCTGCTACCAATAGCGGCATGAAGCCTGATGATCAGCTCCTCTTCTTCAGGTGTGAAATTGTCATGTTTCAGGTCTGGTCTTAGGTAATTAGTCCATCTAAGTCTGCAACTCTTTCCACATCTCCTTAGTCCTACATTTCGCCCATTTGCATATATCAGTTAACAAGCTAAATTAGTACACAACATCAGAAAACAAAACAAACCTGCTTTTTGGGGGACAGAAGTCCAGTTACCAGCTCCATGTTTAGAGACATAAGCCAAGATCTTAGCGTCTTCCTCTGCAGTCCAAACGCCTCTTTTCACATTCAGCTTGTCACAGCAAGGAGGTCTCACCATTTTATTAACCTCTTGATCCAGATTTAATCAAAAAATTAATGAAGAAAACAGAATACAAATTGATAGATATAGAATTGTTAAGGAAAATGTTATGAGACTTGTTTGGCAATTAATGCAATTTGAGAGGTGAGGAAGGAGGTGTAACAAGTGTGGAGGCAAGAAAAGCATGTAGTTTAAATTAAATCTGCATGATGAATTACATTTTCATGTTGTTACATGATTCCTTTTTATAATTTTCATTTACAGATTATATATTCATACACTTTGCATCCAAAATATTATCAAAATAGGTTTGAATCGGGTGGATTTTCTGGTTAAATTTAGAATAAAACTAAGTGAAATTGAGATGATAAACAATTCGTTATATTCATTGATCAGATGCTTCTGCTAAAGAAAATGACTTCTGTTTAAGTTATAGATTAATCACAAAATATGACTTTAACAGTTTAAGAAAGTATAGCTGCATTCATCATATATGCATGTTATTGATATATATAGCTGGAAGTTCATTTTTGACATGTAAAGTGGCTTGACCTGGAAGTTATGTCAAACCAAACCACCCCAACTATTAATTCCAAGGCAAGTTATTAAAGTTGTGGACACTCTAGAATCTGTACTCTAGCTTCAAATCAACCATGATTTAGATTCCATTTAAGATCTGAAATCTACACATTTGCCTCAATTTGAAATAATAGACACTAGAATCTGTAAAAAGATAATGTATACAAAAACTGAATAATCAACTTGGCCTGCTCAAATACTGCAATATTTGCTCACAAGTTGCTGTCAGGTTCCCATATCTTCCTCTGCTAAAATCAAAAACCCCATTACATGTTAAACAAAACAGGTCCAAAATCTGCATTATACACTACCATATATACTATTTGATCACAATGTCCTGATTACATTACAAATGCCAAACATAGAATTATCTACAGACATTGATAATATTCCAATTCAATATAAAAATAACATTATTGTATTGGAGAGAAAAGCTAAGAGGAATAATTATTTAATAATTAAATAATTAATTAGTCAATTTATTTAAGGACAAAAATCACATGTGGCGCACAGCTAAATTAAGCTTTTGGTATATACTTTCCAGACTAAGAGACAGATATAAATAGCCGTCCCCTCTACAATTTTCTGTCAATTCCATTGATAAAATATACACCAACTTCCCCTACAACACATATATTTATTTATTTTTAATTTAATACAGATGATAAACTTTGGTGTATAGTTAAGAAAATATTCAATTTTCCAATTTTCAGATAGTGACACATTGACATAATCGAACTTATAGTTAATATGCGTCACATAATCATAAGCTAAATACTTTATTAATATAAATTGACTTGTAAAAGCTCATAGGACGGTGCAGTTAATACAATTATAAAGTTATTTACTTATTTTTATTTTGATTAATAAGTAAATAAAAAGTTGACATGTATGCTTATGCACGAAGTAACGGTTCGATTTAGCTTGAAAACAAATTTTTTCAAGCCATTTCACATCAACTTTTCAAGTCTAAAACCGTGTCTAGGCATTCAGAAGTCAAAATACTACACAATTATGGAATTGAACATTAACCACTTCGAAATAGATATCTAGTTTGGTCCACCACGTAATTAAATTCATTCTCATGTAAATACTAAATATATTTACAAGTGATTAATTAGACTAATTATTTGCTAAATATGGTAAATACAAAATAATGATTTGATGAAAAGAAAATCTAAGCGGTTTGATAAGAAGAGAAAAAGAATCTAGAGATGCATGTAAGTGAAGTTCAAATGTTTGACACATCACCGGATTCGTCGAACTCGAGTTTTAACTCCGACACGTAAGTGGTTCAGTTTTTGTAAAAATTTGAATATTGATTTATCTTTTATTCAAATAAAAATCGATTCGAAGAGGACCGTTTGAAAAGAAAATAAAAATAAAAATAATTCTTTATAAAGATTTGATTCCAAATAAAATAAATTTTAGAGGACCGACAAAAACAACAACAAAAGAGCTGGGTTTCGTCTCTCTTTCTTCTTAACAAGCTTCTGTTCTCGACTCTGTGTGCTCTTCTTTTGATCGACGACACAGAGACAGAGAGAGATTTCGTGTTCTTGTAGAAGTTTGAATCTTTGATTCGGGTTAGATTCGGGTCTGTTTTGGATTTTGTTTTTGTTAAGATGAGGAAGACGAAAATGGTAGTGAAATCGTGTAGAGATGACAAAATGGAGATTTTAGTGTCTCTGATGAGGAAAAGATCCGTACAAGTTACGTTCTTTATTGGTGTTTGTTACTTGTGTTTGGTGGGTTTCGAGATTCCATTTGTTTTCACAACTGATTTAAGTTCTTTATCGTCGTCGTCGGAGGGTTTGGCTCGGCCACGTGAGTTGCTCGATTCGAAAGAGGATTTACACGTCAAGAGAGCTCCGTCGCGGCCTTTAAAGAATTGGGTTTTAACGGAATCGGAATCGGGTTCGGGTTCACCGACGCCGACCCGACCCGGTAAGTCTACGGTGGTGACCGAGTCTAAAGGTAGAAACTTACTTCTTTCTGGTTTGTCTTTTGACTCGGGGAGTTTCGAGTCGGGTAAAGATGAGTCCGGGATCGTGGAGCTTCACAAGACTGCTAGAACCGCGTACAACGTCGGCAAAAAGCTTTGGAGAGAGGTTATTGATTCGGGGAAGAAAGTGGAACTCGGGTTGGGTAAACCCGAGAATGTATCCGAATCGTGTGTGCATTCGATTTCGTTATCCGGGTCGGATTTTATTGGTAATGGGAGTGTGATGATATTGCCTTGTGGTTTGACGTTGGGATCACATGTAACGGTGGTTGGGAAACCGAAACGAGCTCATTCCGAGGGTGATTCGGATATTGCTTTGGTTAGAGAAGGTGAGGAAACTTTGGTTTCTCAGTTTAAAGTTGAGTTGCAGGGGTTGAAGATTGTGGAAGGTGAGGACCCGCCCCGGATTCTGCATTTCAACCCGAGGTTGAAAGGAGACTGGAGTGGGAAACCGGTGATTGAACAGAATACTTGTTATAGGATGCAATGGGGGTCTGCTTTGCGCTGTGAAGGTTGGAAGTCTAGAGCTGATGAAGAGACTGGTTAGTGCTTGATTGTTTGTTTATGAATTTTGTTGCTTTTTCATTTGTTAGAGGTTGTGATTGATTGTTATTGGTTTGTGTATAGTTGATGGGCAAGTTAAGTGTGAGAAATGGATACGTGATGATGATGATCAATCAGAACAGTCTAAAGCTACATGGTGGTTGAAGCGGCTTATAGGTCGGACAAAGAAAGTGACTGTTGACTGGCCGTTTCCATTTGCGGAGGAGAAGCTATTTGTGTTGACGCTTAGTGCTGGTTTGGAGGGTTATCATGTGACTGTTGATGGGAAGCATATTACTTCTTTCCCTTATAGAACTGTGAGTGATTGCTTATTTACTGATGATGTGATGAATGTGGTAGATGAATAGGTTTTAGTTGTGCTTATGGTTGTGTTTGTTTGATAATGTTGTGTTAGGGATTTACTCTTGAGGATGCAACTGGGCTAACATTGAGTGGGGATGTTGATGTGCATTCTATATTTGCTGCTTCTTTGCCTACTTCGCATCCTAGTTATGCGCCACAGACCCATTTAGAGATGTCGGATAGATGGAAGGCTGCACCTGTTTTTGGAGAATATGTGGAGCTTTTCATTGGCATCCTTTCGGCTGGCAACCATTTTGCTGAGCGCATGGCTGTGAGGAAGTCTTGGATGCAGCATGATCTTATTAAGTCTTCACATGTCGTAGCTCGCTTCTTTGTAGCATTGGTATGCATAGAAACATTTTATTGGTTTGGTGAACTTATACTATTATTAATGCAAAGAATATTAACACATTCCTTCTCTGAACAGAGTGCCAGGAAGGAAGTGAACATTGAATTGAAGAAAGAAGCTGAATTCTTCGGGGACATTGTGATAGTTCCTTACTTGGATAATTACGATCTTGTTGTGTTGAAAACTGTTGCAATATGTGAATATGGGGTGAGTAAAAAGAATGCTTAAAGAAATTTGTGGATGAATGATTGATCATTCATAACATTCTATGGTTTGGTTGTTTGCAGGCTCGCAAAGTGTCTGCAAAGTACATTATGAAGTGTGACGATGATACATTCGTAAGAGTGGATGCAGTTCTCAGCGAAGCAATGAAAGTACAGGATGACAGAAGCTTTTACATTGGAAACATTAACTACTACCATAAGCCTCTGCGATATGGAAAATGGGCAGTGACATATGAGGTATAATCACATACACAGAGATATAATCTCACCAACATTGCTCCATATAGTGTCATCTCATCTCATGTTTATATCATGCAATTTTTCAGGAGTGGCCAGAGGAAGACTATCCTCCTTACGCAAACGGCCCAGGCTACATTCTATCATCAGACATAGCTAAATCGATAGTCAATGAATTCGAAAACCATAAATTAAGAGTAAGTGAAGTCTCTTCTTCACTCATTTATCTATCTCCATTGCTGATTTAAAGTTGATGATAATCATATTTTGATTCTGTCCGATGAGCAGCTGTTCAAGATGGAAGATGTGAGCATGGGAATGTGGGTAGAGAAGTTCAACAGCAGCTCGAAACCAGTGGAGTATCTGCACAGCTTGAAGTTCTGTCAATTTGGGTGTATTCCAGATTACTATACAGCTCATTACCAGTCTCCTAGGCAGATGATGTGCATGTGGGACAAATTGCAGACTAAAGGGAGACCTCTATGTTGCAATATGAGATGATGATAATTTTGATTGTTTGGAATAATTTGGTGACAAATTTTTGTTTAGCTAGCATTTATTTATTTGTACATTCTCCTCCACTCATATGCTGTAATCTAATCTCTTCCTTCCTTCTCCAACTTTGTTTCCTTTTCAAATTCCTTCATTGTTTCATGCCCAAATTTAAGTAAAGCTCAGTATCAGGTATTCACTAATAGAGTGAATGTGATTAAAGTATACCAATTTCAACTCCTTCAGGTATCTTCAATTGGTTGACAACAAATGCTTTGACATCTTCTTTCTTCTGGAAATTTTTTCAGCTCCAAGGAAGAAGCTGATGTAAATCTTGTGTTGAACCATACATCTGCAACATGGAAAATAAATCAATTAAAATCATATAATCAAAATATTAAGAAGAAGGTACAAGATAAGATTAATTATTGATCACTTACCTCTTACAGAAAGCTTGTACAGGAATGGACAGGCCATGAGAGTTGGAATCATATGTTAAAAGGTCACCATCAATAGACAAATTTCTTAATTTAAGCAATGTAAGACCAGGTGGGAATAGTGTATGATCCTGTACAGGACTCAGTAACCTCTTGAGTTATCTTTAAATTGTATAAACATAGATTTTTCAAAGATCCAACTCTAGTATCTGAACTTGCTTAGTGAAAGCTGTGTGGATCCAGTTGGTGAGTTCGGTTGTGTGTTTATTGCCTAAATGGAATGAGATTGTGAAGTGTTGTACGGAATTACAGGTATATAGGAGACTTGTCCTGGAAGCTTCTTGAAGAGTTAATAATGAAATACTAATATTCATTGGACAATAATAGGTAACTGCAAATTTTGTTATTATGATGATTGAAGGATCATAACATCAACTTGTTCAGGTATGTTTAAGCTTTTTACAGATGTCTTGAGACCTTCTTCGCATCTAAGATTTTCACATCCATCAAGATTACAATTGACCACAACTTTCTCTAGTACAGGAGCTTTTTCGACCAAGAAGGAAACCAAATCACTATCGGATTCATGAAGCAGTGGCCCATCAAAGACGACTTCCAACACTTTAACGTGTTGAAAAAGAAGCTGATCCAAATCTGGTTTCTGACAATAATTTGAGAAATCCATCTGCATTAATTCAGAAACAAAAATCATTTAAACACAGTAGAACAAACAATATGAAAAATTCATTATTCACTATTGATTATCTCACTCACTCACCTCTAAAGTAAGTTTGTACAGGAATGGACAGGCCTGGAGTATAGGAACCAAATGTGAGATCTCATACATGAACGTCGGATGAATAGTCAAGTTTCTCAATTTAGGCAATGTAACATGTGAAAACACTGTATCATCCTGAAACCAAAACAACAAATTCAGACATATCAGACACCATTTCTTGACATAACACAATCTCGAAACCAAAACAATAAAGAATAAACACAAACCTGAACTTGGAAGTCAAAACTCAGATAAAGAGACTCCAATTGAGAAAAATATCTACCAAACGGATTCAGAACATTCTTTAACAGAACATGTTTACTACAACCGATAGATAGATTCACTAACGAACCAACATCATCAATCACCATCATCGTATCACGACCATAATACTTGAAAGACAAAAGTCCCGGAGCAGATATCGATATTTTGTTGACATCACAGTCGTCGATTTCAAGATACTTCAATGGAATTGAAGAACTTTTGATCTTTAACCTTGATAAAGTCTTGGAGCCAGAGACTGTCAAGAGTTCAAGATTCGGACAGTTGTAGATAAAAAACTCGACAACCTGTTGATTGATATTGATTTTGTAAAGACAGAGATTCCTCAGAGACGGAATCTTGGAAGTGTTGAGAAACTGGTTGTAGTAATCAATCGGAAAATCGAGTTCATGAGATGGATAATAAGCGAAAGTAATCGGACGGAAGTCCAATTCCAGAACCTGAACTTGTTTAGTGAGAGCTGTGTGGATCCAATGTGTGATATCGGGTGTGTGTTTGTTACACAAATCGAATGCGATTCTGAAGTGGTTGATGAATTCGGATGTGTGTGATTGGTCCAAGACTCTGTTGACCCAGGTGACGTATTCGGAAGCTGATTTGTCTGCTTTGGTGTTCCATTCTGAGATTGTTTTGGCTTTGATGGTCTGCATTGGCTCGGTGGAGTCGAATAGGAGATTTGGTGTGTAAGAAGTCCACAGGTATCTCCATTTTTTTGAAACAAGACTTGTCCTGGCGGCTTCCTGGAGAGTGAGTCTTGAAAAGATGTTGACGATGATATCGTCTGGAAATTGAGTGATGCAGAAGTCGGAAGAGTTTGAAGTCTGTCGTTTTCGTTTCATGGTTTTTCTTTTTTCTACTTGGTGTTTTTGGGTTGTTTGTATTTGTAGCTTTTCAGTTAAGAGACTTGTTTCCTTTTTTGATACATGGAATGTTATTTGTTTCCTAATTGTAATAGGAAAAAAATATTGATAAGATGTTGGAATTCGCAATCGAATATTATTATTACATAAAATTTAAAATAAATAGATAAATAAATAAATAATCGAATCCATCGCTAACACTTTAAGCTGTTGAAAAACACATTTGGAGGAAGTTGATAAGACTATCAATAATAACTAACTCAAAGCTTCATCAACTGATCGCACTGTAAGCTTATTTACGAATGGACAAGAAACGTAATAGTAATATTCCCTATTGGGTTTATTGATTGGGCCGGATCTTTAAAGGGCTTGCTAATTGGGCCCATATTTAATGGGCTTGTTTATTGGGCTTGAACCTTGAGGTATTTTTGTTTAAACGGAATCGGAAACAGCTTCGTTATGTTTTTGTATGTTATTATGGATCACACGTAAGATAAAAAGAGTGACGTCGTTATTATGAGGAAAGCATGCAACAAAAGTCAAAATCATATGACCAGAAGACCCGCTTGTAATAAGTCACAATATTCACCCCATAAGTAAGCTTGTATGACAATACCATATTAATATTATAAATATCAAAAGTGCATATAAAAATCAATATATATATATATATATATATAATTGAGTTGTAATTATTAAAAATATAAAAGCATTAAAGTGGTACTTGACCATTTTATTAAAATAGTTTTTTTTTTTCTCATTCTAAAAGATATTGTTTTTTAAAAAATTATAATAATTTATATTTTTTAATTTTTTTAATAAATAAATTTAAATGGTATACGAAAATTTTAGTATTTATTTTTAATAAATTAATTTAATATGGTGTTTTTTTAATTATATTTTGATTCAAATTCTATATTTAATCATATTATTTCTAATATTTTCTTTTAAATATAGGTTTTATAAGAGATTATTTTTAAACATCTTAATTAATAGATATAAAAGATAAGAGCATATCTAAAAAAAATTCTCATTCTATAAAATATTTAAAATTATTAACAAATAATTCAATATAATTAGTTTGTTTAATCATAAATATTTCAACATACATTTCGTCCATAATTCAAAGATCTAACAAAGAAATTCATATCTTTCATGTAAATTATATGAGTCATTCTATTTATATGAAATGTGTTAGGTGTACCAACCTAAGAATGGTTTCTTCTATTATCTAATTAAACATTTTGGTCTAAATTAATACATAGTCAAAAAGAAAAATAGCAATCATATATAATATTATAAAAGGGAATTTTATATTAATTTACAAAATATTTTTTTATTATAATTTTATCATTATTTAAAAGAAAACCTAACATTTAATTCTTACTTACTTTCCTAAAATAAAAAATATATTTTATTCTACCTACTATAAATTATTATTAAAATTCAATTAAATATAAATTAAAAATTACCAAATATCTTAATACATCCAAAAATATTTAATTATATCATAAATAATTTATTAAATAAAAAATTAATATATATTTAACTGGGTTTAAATTTAATATATCATATTCTTAAAAAAAAATACAACTAAATATTTGTGATGACCTTTTAAACTTCAAAATATAATTATAATTATAAGTTTGTTTTAAAAATTTTACAAAAATCAACTTTTAAAATTTTAGTTTTCACTCTATTGCCCTAGTTTTCTAAAATATCCTGAACTATATTTATAGTATGTGAATGATATATAGAGTGAAATTTTAATTTTTAAAATTTTATTTTTGTAACTTTTAAAAATAAATCTATAATTAAATACTTAAATTTTTTGGATATTAAAAAATTAAATATATTTTATAATAAATTTTACAATTAAAATAAAATATTCTTATCAAACTAAGAATATGAGTAAATAAGTGGTGAGAGAGATGTTATAAATACTCTTATTTTATTTTATTTTTTTATTAGTATTTTAATAAAACAAATTAAAAATAAAATTATCAAATTGGTCCTTAAATTATTTTTTTGTGAAAGTGGTCCTTCAAAAGTTTAACCAAATAAATAAAAAGATTTGTCCATTTAGTCTTTAAATTATTTTATGCTCAATTATATTGATTTTTAGAAATTGAATCACCTCATCAGTAATAATATATTTCTTTTATATAAATTTAATTTATATTATAAAATTAAATAAATTTAAAAAAATAAATATATATATCATATTAAATTTTATATGACATCACTTTAAAATAAAATAATAATTAATTAGATGATGTCAACTCATCATTTAAATAGATGTTATATAAAAAAAAAATGTTAATTGCTGTCTGCATATTAAACATTTTATTTTTTATTTTTTACTTACTTAAATGTATATAATTAACTACAACATCATATAATTTAAACTATTTAAATTTTAAAAAAAATAAACAATTATATTTTAATTATTCCATTGAATTTTTTTTAATAATAATTTAATTAATATTCAGAGTTTAAGTAAATTATTTTTAATAATTTATTTATAAAAAAACTAATTAAAATAGCTTTCACACAGATACTAATCAACTTCTATTTATTTTTTAAAAATGTTATTTTATATTAAAATTTTATTTAAATTATAAATAAATAACTCAATCGAACAAGGTTTTAGTTTTTAATGGCTAATTAGTTGATTATTTTCTGTTCTCCCCCAAAAATTTGACCTTGAATCTATATTTCAAATAGATAAATTAATATAGTTTATTTGATTTAAAACTGCTTTTATCAATTTTTTTTCTTTTAAATATAATATATAATTCTTCAAATTATATTACATTTGTAAATAAATAAAAAACATTAACTAAGTTAATGTTTTATATATTTTTTTTCTATAAATGTGAATAATTTTTTATTTTTTATTTTTAAACTAATAACATTCAAATAAATAGAGGGAATGCTTTATATATATATATATATATATATATATATATATATATATATATACACGCTTAGTTTTTATGGATGAAATTAAAAAATGAAAAAATCTTCATTATTTTTTTTATAAATAAAATTGCATATATTATTACAATGGTATTATATTACTTATAAAATGATTTGATAAAAAATTATATATAATTTTTTAAAGGATGAATCATCTTTTAAAAAACATCGGTGACGCAAAAAATATATAAAATTCAAGTTGAAAAGTAAATTTAAAGTATAAATAAAAAATTAAAATAAATAATATAATCGTTGCATCTAAATTACTTTTTAAAATTTCATCTATATAAATATTTTGTTTTTTTTTTTTAAATATTTTTTGTTTTCACTTTTATTAATTTTAAAAATCAAAATAATAAAATTATTTAAATTTATAGAATAAAAGAACCTAATTTAAAATTTTTAAAAAGAAATAACATTAATAAAGTATAATATATATATACACTCGAATCTTTCTTTAATGTTAGCGTTTTTATCTCACTATTTTTTTTTTCTATTATTATATTCACAGACTCTTATATTCAACTATATAAAAAAAATAACAAAATTCACTTGACCGGTATAGATTTATAGTATATGAATTATTTTAATACTCTAAATAAAATATGTATAATCTAGTATTATTTATGCAACATTTTTATTAATATATTAGTTATTAAATATTAAAATTTATTTTATGTTTAAATGTAATTATAGTAGTTGTTTGAACTTTTAATTTTAACATTCTTTTAAAAGGATGAATTTTATACCATGTTTTATTTAAATTATAAACAATTTGCAGTTAAAGATAATTAAAACAATATATAAAAAATGTTATAATATTTTGTAAAATGAAGTGTGTGTTTGAAAAAACTTTTCAATTAATGATTCAAATAACTTTTAGATTATATATTAACTTGTTTAAAAATGTATGTTTGGTAACCGCATTTAAAATAGTGTTTAACATTTCAATTAGTATTTAAGATAGTGTTTAGTGTTTGCTATCAAAGATAGCTTTCCATCCAAACGTTAATAGCGATTTATTTTATTAACTTTTATTTTATAATTAATTACATTATTATCTTCTAAATTATATTTATATCTATAATAAATTTTAGTAATTTTATATCCAACAGCTAATTTAAAAACTAAAATCAATACCAAACGTTTAATACAACAGCTAACAGCTAACTTTACCGTTAATTAAAATTATCTGAAACGCTAATCTATCAACTAATTGAAAAACTAATGTCAAACATACTCTAATATTAAAGCCAATAAAAATAATAAAAATTAAACATTAAAAATTAGGTTAACTCATAAATAATTATCTAAATAAATAATATTAAATAATTTGATAATAAAATAATAAAACAAAAAATCATACGTGTGATTAGTAACAAGATAAAACTGCAATAAATAAATGTTAAGAGTCTGGTGACGCTACTCTTAAAACAACCAAACCAGAGCAGTCACCTCCTCCTTCTCCTCTGTTGCCTGTCTGTACGTGAAGAAGGAATTCACTGAAACGGACCAAAATGGCGGACACGTACTGTCCTGACTGTAAGCGTCAGGCGGAGGTGGTGTTCGATCACTCAGCCGGCGACACCATTTGCTCAGAGTGTGGACTCATCCTGGGGACTCACTCCGTCGACGACACTCCCGAGTGGCGTACATTCGTCAACGACCCTAAGGAAGACAACCCCGTTCGCGTTGGAGAGCCCTACAACCCTCTCCTCCCAATTGGTGGACTCTCAACCGTCATTTCCAAAGGAAATGAGCCTTCTTCTAAGCATCTTACGGGTTCTCTGTACAGGTGTGAGAACAAAAGTGGCTCTAATCCTGATAGGAGTCTCGTTAACGCTTATGTTTCGATTTCGTCTTTGTCTGAGAGGTATAATTGTGTGTGTGTGATTTTTTTTATTTTATGTTGCTGTGGTTGATTATGATTTTGGAATTGAGTTTGTGGTTTTGATTGTTGTTGTTGAATGGAATTGAATTGTGTGTGTGAAGTTATTGTTTTGTTGTAATTTAGTGTGGTGTGGTGGGGTTGCTGGTTAGGTAGAGTAAAGAGTGAAGTGAGGTTTGTGAAGTAAAAGTGTCCTATGAGTTTATTAGAATAGGATATCTTGTGGGACATGGCTTTGAGTTTTGATTTTTGAAATCACTTTACCTGCTGATAAATATATGTATGTTTATTTTTTTGTATGGTTTTTAGGTTTAGATTGTATCAGAACAGTTTAGAGTTATTGATGAGAATGTGAGCATGTACTCTGATGTTTTTGTTTGGGTCCTGTTGGATATTACTAGGTCTTGTGAATTTGAGATTGGTACTGTTGAGACTTAATGGATTGTGTTTTATTTGGTGAAAAGGAATGTTGACTACATGGTTGGACTGTGTACCTTTTAATTTGAAAATATGTGTCTGGATTCTTCCATCAAGCATTTTGTTTGTCTATTTTGTTCATCTTCAAATTTTTGTAATTTCATTTTACATTTTAATGGTAGATCTCATTTTCATTTTGTTGTTATTTAATTAAGATTACTGATGTAATTCATTTGGCGTTTCAGGTTGGGGCTTGTTAGAACGACTAAGGTATTTTACTTTATTGTGAATGTCATTTACCACTTGTATAATATGTTCACTGTATTGTCACAGTATAAGTGCGTTCGTGTGCATGTTATGTGATGTTGTTGTAAACTGATGCTACTATGTTTGTAATAATTGTTTATGTTGTTTGATTATTCTCAAGTTGTGCTGGATTGTATTGGATGTATGTATTTAACTGGTCAGAAAATTGATAATTGAGGTTACGAAGACTTGCATGGATAGTTGTAAGTAGGTTTATTGACTTAGTTTAGGAAAGAGTTAGAAAAACACGCGATTATGACATGTTCATTGAACTGAACTTCCTAATCAAGAGGGTAATTAGGTTTAGAATGTGAAAGGCTCAACTTGGAAGTTAAAAAGGTAAATTTCCATCTCTGGCTTGAATAACCGCTTTTCCGATGGGTGTGACATCATGCGTGCATTATAATTTATAATGTTACTACATTAACCAGGAGAATATATAAGGATGAGCTTGAGAATTAAATGTCTTAAGATTCATATTTGGAGTTGATGTAGTCTGAATGTGTTCAATGCATGTAAAAGTGTGATCTAAGCTTTATTTTTGTAATGAAATTTGCTCAGACCAGACTCAGTGAATGTTAATTATTGAGAGACAAATGAGAAGATGTAGTTTATCAGTTTTGATTTTGTGCATTTATTGGTCTAAATTTCATTTAGGATCATATCACATCTGCTGCGGATTCTATTTGTTGGTTAGGGAAAAATACTTTGCAATATTTTTATCTGGTGCAATCTTGATTTTGTGAAAACTTAATAATTTGACTGTCAGGATCGAGCCAATGAAATCTATAAGAAGGTGGAGGATTATAAACCTCTAAAAGGACGGAATCAAGAAGCAATTGTGGCTGCTTGTCTCTACATTGCATGTCGACAAGAAAACAAACCCCGTACTGTGAAAGGTAAAGAGCATCACTCTCAACAACTTTCTTGATCTCTCTGTGTAATAAGGTCCCTGTACTAACTGCCTAGTTATCAACCAGAAATTTGTTCTGTTGTCCACGGAGCAACAAAGAAAGAGATAGGACGTGCCAAAGAGCTTATTGTGAAGCACTTAAAGGTGGAGATGGGACAATCTATGGAAATGGGAACCATACATGCTTCAAACTATCTGGTGAGTTTGTGTTAACGGTGTCAATGCTTTGTTCTCCCTATTTGTCTTTACTTTTTCATGATTCATCAACTATTAAAGGGAGTTATTTATACAATTCCTATCTTCAATCTACAGAGGCGATTCTGTTCCAACCTTGGCATGACCTATCAAGATGTCAAGGCAGCACAAGAAGCTGTGCAGAAATCTGAAGAGCTTGACATAAGGTCAGTTATGATATTCTATCTTGCAAAATCTGAAGTTCTAACTTACAGTTTTGTTTTTCCATTTTCTTGATTTTGTTTGTTAGATCATTTAGATAAATTAGATATCCTCAAATTTGTTGATTTCTATGTGCATATGTTAAGTTTGTCCTTTATAAACATTTTAATCTATTATTAGGGAAGAGAAAATGGAGGGACTTATAATAGGGTATTAAGAATATTTTCTTTTTCTTAAGATGCATAATTAACTCGTGTGCTCTTTTAAGTATGAGGTGCTCCCTTTATTGGTCTATAGGCTGTAATAATGAGCAAGCACGTTGCCTTAAGAATATATTAGGAGTGACAAATAATCAATGAAACTATGGATAACTTTTTGTTTTGTATTACTTTTTTAAGGTTTAGGAGTATAGTTGTAGAATCCATATCGAAGCAAATTGACTGGTTACTTTATGTTCATCTTTTCAAATTGTTGTGGCTGACTCCTCAATTCTATCTTTAATGATCCATTCCACTTTGAAAATGATTCTTTTCCCCTTGTGCAGAAGAAGTCCAATCTCGGTGGCGGCAGCTGTTATCTACCTCATCACTCAATTATCAACTGACACAAAGACTCTTAAAGGTTAGAATCCATAAACTCTTTCCAAATTTATGAACTACAACAAATACTCAATACCCTCTTTGCTGCAGATATTTCCGTTGTCACCAGAGTAGCAGAATGCACCATCAAAAATTCGTGCAAGGATCTCAATCCATATTTATCTCGCATTATCCCGGACTGGTTTGCCAATGAAGAAGATATCAAGAAACTGCAGACCTAAGGTGATGGTTATGATCACATGTAGCCTCTAGTTCTTCATTAGACATTAGTGATTCAATTACTTGCATCGCCTAGTCCTTTGTAAGTAAATTCCATTTTATTTGCCTATACCTTCAGCTAGTACAAATTACCTCACATAGTAAACTAGCTTTAATGGATTATCATTTTTTTTAATAGACCACACATATCAAGTCAAAATTTTCTTTGGCTTGATCCATATCCAAATGGGGGGATGATATTAAATTACCATCACTTAATGACTGAAGAAATTTTATGCTCTTTTCCTTCACTTGTCTTTATCTTATGATCCAATAGATTGTATTATGCTAATCCAATCAGGTCACATGCATAAAATATTAGGTACAATAGTGTAAAGAATTTACAATAGATATTTTTAGGAAAAGAATTAGAAGATAAAGTGTGTAGTTAATTTGTATATACTATAAATCATAAATTTTAGTGAACCCTCACAATCAGTTTATAATTATTAAAAGATCTCGTGAACGTTGAATATGTTTGTGGTGGGTATCTTTCTTCTTTCTCTTCTCTGGCATTTCTGTTTTATTCCTCCTGAGTAGAAAGAAAATGAAATGAGAGAGAGTGGCCAGGGATGAATTTGAGAAAAGGTTGAGAAAAATAATATAGTATCAATAATTGCCATGTACTTGATGCCACGTGAGTGAAATGACTGGACCATTTGTCTTTTTCAGAAGATGACAAGTGACAAATGTGACTGATCCCATGGATAATGGCTCTTATGTTAGGTACCTATGTAAATTATATAATTGCAAACCCCATGTGTCACTATTGTTAAAAGATTTCAGCTAAAGCCTAGACTAGATAAGTCACCTCACAGTGGACCACTTACATCCTGATAATACATTTTACAGAAACTAAAACTGTTCTCTTCTAGTAGTATATCAATAAGGTTTGCTTTTTCATTTGTAGGGTACCCTTTGGATGATTGTTAAGGTTAAAGTAGAAACTACTTGATTTTGGCCTTAGTCAGCTTGAAAAGGTCGTATCTTTATTGATAAATTAGGGTTTTCCTTGGTATGATATGATTAACTGTGAAGTCTCATCTGATCTGGGTTTTATGTGTGTAAATCATTGATTGATGATTTCCCCAGTTTTTATTTTTGCATTTTCATATGCTGCTGATAAAGACAAGACTTTACATGACTGGTGGTGAAGAAGCTTTTTGAACTGAGTTCATGGAGAATGACTAAGCAACTATCCATTGAAATGACCCCATGACCTGTCCAGAACTTTTTGTCAATTTGGGTTGAAGACAATCAACTTCACAAAGTATCAAAACAAACATAAAATGGATTTGAAAAATCAACTTCACTAAGTTCTCCCACCACTTGTGCTTCTTTCGTGCGCATGGTCCTACCTTTTTTTTTCTAGTGACTTACAAATATACAATCTCATTTGAGCTAAAAGCTTACCACTAAGCCTAGACAGCACAGAAAAGCTATTCTGCATTTGACCCAGAAAACCTCAAAAAGATAGACTTATATCCCCAGGAAGCTCTGCATACCATTCTCTTCTCAAAGCAGCAAGAACATCATGGTGCCACTACCAGGAACAATGACAGAGATGTGGACAACAATGGGTTCAACACTAGCTAGTTTCATGTTCATATGGGCAATAATAAGACAGTACTGTCCATATGAACTGAGACGCTACTTTGAGAAATACACAAACAGGATCATGGGGTTCTTTTATCCCTACATCAAGATTTCAATCCATGAGTTTACTGGTGACAGACTCAAGAGAAGTGAAGCCTATGCTGCTGTTGAGGCCTACTTGAGTGTTAATTCTTCAAAGAGTGCTAAAAGACTCAAAGCTGAGATGGGAAGAGACAGCAACAACTTGGTGTATAGTATGGATGAGTATGAGAGAGTGACTGATGAGTTTAATGGAGCTAAAATCTGGTGGGTATCAAGCAAAATTGTATCACCTACAAGGCCTATGTCATACTACCCTGAACAGGAGAAGAGATTCTACAGGCTTACATTTCACAAGCGGTTCAGAGAGATGGTGACTAATACTTATCTGGAGCATGTAATGAAGGAAGGAAGAGACATTAAGATGAAGAACAGGCAGAGGAAGCTTTACACCAACAGCCCTGGTTACAAATGGCCTAGTTACAAACAAACCATGTGGAGTCACATTGTGTTTGAACATCCTGCTACATTCGAAACAATGGCTTTGGAGCCGGAGAAGAAGCAGGAGATCATTGAGGATCTATTGACATTCAGTAAGAGTAAAGAGTTCTATTCCAGGATTGGTAAAGCTTGGAAAAGAGGGTATCTTCTATATGGTCCTCCAGGAACTGGGAAATCTACTATGATTGCTGCAATGGCCAATTTGTTGAACTATGATGTGTATGATCTTGAACTCACTGCAGTGAAGGATAACACTGAACTGAGGAAGCTTTTGATTGAAACAACAAGTAAATCAATAATTGTGATTGAAGATATAGACTGTTCACTTGATCTAACAGGGCAGAGGAAGAAGAAAGCAGAGAAGTCTTCATGCTCAGATGATGAAAAGGAGAGAAAAGAAATGAAGGAAGAGAGCAGCACTAGTAACAACAGCAGCAAGGTTACACTTTCAGGACTGTTGAATTTCATTGATGGTTTATGGTCTGCTTGTGGTGGGGAGAGATTGATTGTCTTCACAACCAATTATGTCGAGAAGCTTGATCCTGCTTTGATAAGGCGAGGCAGAATGGATAAACATATAGAGCTTTCTTATTGCAGCTTCAAAGGGTTCAAAGTTCTTGCAAGGAACTATCTGAAAGTGGATTATCATCCATTGTTTGATAGAGTTCAGAATCTGATTGAAGAGATAAGTATAACACCAGCTGATGTTGCAGAGAATCTGATGCCTAAATCTCCATCTGATGATGTGGAGAAATGCCTGTTGGGTTTGATTCAAGCACTTGAGGAAGCCAAAGAAGAAAGTGAAAAGAAAAAAGCTGAGGATTCTGTGGTGGAAGATGATGGGGTGGTGATCAAGGAAAATGGTGTTGTTGATCATCATGCTAATGGAAACACAGAAACAGATTAAATGTTTGGAACCATTTTATATATTCTTACAAGGATATATCTTATCCTATTCTAGGGGGTAACTGGAGCTATTTACATTGTGATCAATAGTACTAAATAATAAGCAATAGTATGGAGAAGCATGATTATAATATTATTTTATTTGGCTCTATTTATTCCTCTTGTCACTTGGATTTATAAAATGACAACACCCAAAATCAAACTACTTGACACTGACTATCTACTACCTAAAAATTTCCATCTATCGGCAACTCCAAAATATGCACATTTGCTTCATCAAGCTCTACAGACCACTTGGATCTTTAGCCCTTTAATTTTTCTCCACACCTTCGCCAGACTTTTGTAATTTTCCATCATGTCCATGACTTCTTTAATTTGTCGTCCAGCTCCCCTAGCAATCCGCATCATTCGTGACTCGTTTATCAGCTTGGGGCTTGAACTATCCCACTCTGTCAAAAGTCGAGGGTATTATTACATTACAAAGACATCAATTTAAAAGCAAGCTGTTCCATTCAGCGAAGCTACGTAGAATAAAGAAAGACCACAGCTTTTGCTAACCTTCATACGTCATGGAATCCATTATAGTCATATAGCGCTTGAGCTTAGCCTGTTTTCCCTCTTCCTGACCTTTTTGCAGCAGTTCAGCACTGAATCCAGAAAGCATAGAGAGAACCTGCACGACTGTAAATTACACCATCTAATTGCACAGATGAATCATATGTCACTTCAATCAAATGCACACACATAGTGCATGAGAGATTATATTCCATAAATAACAATGTGTAAGTGATTTTAAAATAATTTCTCTACAGCAATGACATCAGCAAGGAGCTGATTCAAAGGAAATAAAATCCCCATATAGATGGGGATAGAGGAAAGTTATTCATGTGCTCCAGGGAAGAACATGAATGGCGAACCTTTCTGCATGGCAATATTTTACTTAAGCAAGAATTCTCACCTTATGCCTGATATAACAATTAGATCAATCCAGGAAGCATATAACACCATTTATTGCAAGTGTAGTATAAATTTGAAATAATAAAGACTCCTCTATCTTACAAAACCACTTTTCTTGTATGTATGTGTATGATGTGTTTCTGTCCTATATTCTCTCAATCTTTAAGTACTCCTGGTTTGTGGTGGTGATAAATAGAACTACAACGGCTTTATAACACAACATAACAGAGAGTGCCATAGTAATTATGCAGCGGGACATTTTCCACGACACCATTCTAAATTTTTATTTCTAAACAAGAGAATTTATAAACTATCCATCCTTTTTTAAATAGGAAACAAGGTTAAACCGCATTCAAGCTATCTTCCCACAGTATGATCCCAGCCAACAATCAAATCAAACAAAAATCCAAATAACTTCACAAAATGCTAAAACGAAGAGTACATATTTATCACAAAAATAAAATAAAATCAAACAAATAGTTGGATAAATACCCTGGCCAAAATTAGGACCCAGCTTGAGAGTGTCCTGAAATTGCTCATACATATTACTTAAAGTAAAGTTTCCTCCAGAGAGATTCCGCAGAAGTTCAGGCTGTTGACCCATTGGAACCACTTCATGAACTGTGTCCATAAAACCAGACCAGGCACCCATGCCTAAATTGGAATGCAATGAAGAAAGTCAAAGATTGCAAACATGAGTTATACAAAATTCTGTGATTAAAGAAACTCACGGATGTCAAAATAATAATAATAAGTATAATAATTAAGCACCACAGAGCATACCAAGAAGACGGCTGACAAATGGTTTAATATCAAATACTTTAAATTCATACATGTGCTCTCCAGTACCAACGAATATCACAGGACTCTTAGTTGCAGCAACTCTGCAAATACAAACACAAATAGTGTTGAAGGATTGAATGGCAATACAGGAAACACAATTATAGCTCTTAAAAATTAGGGAAAAGTCCGAGCAGCTTGTTTTCTTTTCTTAATCAAAATGATGTCCTATATAGCTATAAACATAACATGTGAGAGAATTCTGTAAATATAAGTAAAGCTAGTATGCAAAGATCCCTGGCATGGGACTGCTTACAAATAACACCAAAAGTTGAGAGCTCAGAACGAAATCTTATGACTAGGCATAATTTTAGTGTCAGTGAATCTTCATTCTTTCAGAAGTTTTAAATGCATTCACTGCAGGCAAGACCCTTGCACGTGACTTAGATCACTAGATTATCCAGCAACTACATTCATATTTTGAAAGTTTTAAAGTTCAATAAATGTAAAGACACAGCACTGAGTAATAAGCAATCTATTTTCCCTCAGGTTTTTGGTAAAGTATGGGTGGCAGCAGCAGGATGTAATTAAATGGGAAAATCATTGCTTCAGAAAAAGAAAACAGGAAGTGATACACCGTTTATTCCATTTTATCAGGGCAATCAATTTATTATGTAATTATTTGAGACAAAATATGTAAAGATATAACAAAATAACCAAAATGTTGTCGCCGCAAACACAAAATACAAAATGACTTCAGACATCACAATAAGTCACTTATTATGTACATTAGGGGTCAGCTCTATTTCTTTGTACATATTCATTACCCAAAAACATGTGGCTCCGCAGAAGAATAAAAGAACCAAAGGAGTTTGCGACTAAAGCACAAAATTCAATAGCCTACCAAATGCATAATTGAAGCCCAATTTATCCAACCTCCACAAAACATACAGAAGTTTATATATATTCAATAAAAATGGAACAATTCATATAAAATAATCAAAGAAAAATAAAACTTACGCACTAAGAGCACCACCACCCTTGGCATGACCATCCAATTTACTTATAATCACGGCTCCAACAGAGACACTTTGCTTGAATGCTTGAGCTTGATCAAAAGCAGCTTGACCGATACTGCTGTCCATAACAAATATGACAAGGTCTGGTTTCTGTAGCATTTTAAGAAGTAAGCAAGAGAAGGAGAGATACATTAGCTAGATATCAGCAGAAGACCGACAAAAGCACGAAAAACCAACTCAAAAGAATACCGTTGCTTCATAAACTTGACGCATTTCTTCAAAACGAGCAGCTTCCTGTTTGTGGCATCCACCAGTATCAACAATTATGAGATCACAATTTTCCTTTTTAAATCTTTCAACACCTTCCATGGCAATTCTAACAGGATCCGACTCTGTACAACTGTAATAATAGCCTAGGAGTTAACTGAAAAGAGATTGGAATTATAATTCTTTACTTGAAATATATAATGCTAGATCTATTTATGTTTAAATGCATAAAGTATCACAATGTAAATCAGTTATACATGCTGCCAATAAAATTATAAATCTTTCAATCATTCTAAAAACTCAGTTCAGCCAAGTAAGATTCACCCTCAACAAAACACATAATTTATTCATACTCTTAAGTTCCCCAATACTTATTGATGCTAAACACCTGGAACCAGTAGTTCCAATTTCCAGCCACTCTCATAACTTTTCTTTCAGACACCCTTTCACAAACTATCAGGAACTCCTGCTAAATCAGTAGAAACATACCTTACCTTCCATAAAAGGGAATTTCAGCTTTGATAGCATCCTGCTTCAACTGATCAAAAGCACCAGCCTTAAAAGTATCAGCACATACAAGAGCCGGCTTCCAACCTTTTTTCTGATGATAATAAGCATACTTAGTACAAGTTGTTGTCTTACCAGACCCTGCATTGATCACAAAAACATCCCTAAATAAAACACCCAATAACATATCATCTCACAGCAAACCAACAACAGATAACACCATAACTCATAAATACAAACCACAAGAAAATCGCAGAACAATCTCATGTAGCCAAATCAAAGTACCTTGCAGACCAACGAACATGACAACGCTCGGTTTCCCTATCTTTGGCTCATAAGAAGGCTTCCCAGGATCCAACATACGACAGAGCTCGTCAAATATCGCCTATAAAATAAAAATTAACATTCCATATCAACATTCCATATGAGCCAGCAGAAAACACACACAAATGAAAAGATAAGTTGTTAGTAACCCGTCGGATGATCCGGTGCTTGTTGTGACCGGCGGCGAGATTCTCGAGGTTGAGGATTTTCTTGATGTTAGTCTCCAAATCGCGGACGATCTCGAATTGGACATCGGATTGGAGAAGAGCGCGTGTGATCTCGATTAAGAATTCGTTCAATACCTTGTCTCCGTCGATGGTGGTGGCATTGCTCATCCGCTGTAGCGCGGGAGATACTCCGTGCTAATTGTGCTAAGACCATCCTCGCTGATGGATTTTCTAGGTTAGGTTTTCTTGTACCGCCAACTTTTTTGAAGTTGGTACAAAGAGAAATTTAAATTTAGCATTGATTAAGAATGACTTTATATTTATTTGATATAAATAACAACTGGAAAAAAATAAACAATAGACGGAAATGTTGAAACAAATAGTGGACCCCACCCTTATTTAAATAAATTCCCGCGCAACTATATGAAAGTGGATTATCATCCATTGTTTGATAGAGTTCAGAATCTGATTCAAGAGATAAATATACATGGAGAAAATGGACCCTTATTTAAATAAATTCCAAACGTATTGAGAAAGTTCGTGATAGTATTTTAAAAGCTCTTCCTAATCTTGCTTTAGGTAAGTTAAAAGCTATTTTCAGAAATTTAATATTTTTATTTTTATTAAGATGAGTTTCTAGAATATTGGAAATAATTTTGACAATTTATTTAAATACCATCTGAAATAACTTTTAAAAGTCGAAAGTCAAAAACACAATTTATCTAAATAGATACAAACTCATACCATTTCCATAGACAAGCTTCGATCATAAGACACAAGTTGAGATTTGATATCTTGATATGATTCATATAACTTGTCCTGATAATAGACTTATTCTATATTAAATTATATGTATTTAAGATTTAATATCCTGATATTAATTATATAAGTCGTTCTAACCATAAATTTACTCCATAAAGTATTAAATTATATGTATTTAAGATTTAATATCCTTATATTAATTATATAAGTCGTTCTAACAACAGATTTACTCCATAAAATTGCGATATAAATTTTTGACATTTGGTATGTTGATATTAGTTATATCAGGAAGTTCTAATATTAAACTTACTATGTGTATATTTCATACCCAGTAGCTAATCCTTTCAAGAATCCACTCATCAAAAGCTTATCCACCATTAATATTTGGAATGATTTTATTTTTAGTCATTTCAAACTTTAAATTAAGTTTTTAAGTCACTAATGATTTTATTTTGATTAAAATCATTCTAATTAATAATTCATCTCAATAATTTTTTTTATGCGTAATATAAAAATATCAAATCAATTTTTTTAAAAAAATCTAATTGCACGATGTAATAATATTGCTTTTAATTTTAATTTGCCTTATGATAGTATTCTTTTAATTTTAGTTCGTCTCAATAGTATTATATTTGAGACAAATAAACAATATAGGTAATTTTTTTAAAAGAATCTACAAAAATTAGAAAATGAAAGAATGATATTAACTTACCGAAACAATGAAAATTAATGGAAACAATCAAGGTAAAATTAAAAATAAAAATTGTTGAAAAAATAATTGTTCATGAAAATACCGGAGAGAAGGAAGCGTTTGAATGATAATGGTTATGAGGTCTTTTTAAAACGTCATATTAAATTTTTGATTAACTATTAAATTAGTATTTTAAATAATGGTAGTAGTTAACTGTTATACTAGATTTTAAATTAGGATTGAATATTTGGTATCAATTTTTAATTTTTAAATTGGCTTTTAGATATAAAACTATTGAAATTTATTATAAATATAAATACAAATCAAAAGATAATGACATATTTAATTATAAAAATAATTAATAAAATAAATAATTATTGGCGTTTGGAAAAGCTATCCTGATAGCTCAACGCTAATTGCAACCTTCAACGTTATTTTAAACTTTGTTACAAGTATAAATTTTTTAAAAAAATTAATTTGCCATATAAATGTTATTGAAGTGTTAATTTAAAATCTATTTTAAACACACACTAATTGAAATAGCATTTTCAAATGTCATTTTAAAATTTATTTGAAACTTTAAGTGTTGTTTTAAAGCTAGATTTCAAAGACTTAAAATAAATAAATAAATAATAATAATAGGTTATTTTCATTTTTGTTATTTTATAACTTTTATTTACATCATATAGTCCAACTTTAAAAGTTTTATAAAAATAATCTTTCAAACTTTCACTTTTAAAAAATGAACCAAATTGACCATTTTATCATTTTATGAAGATCTTTTACACTGATCTAGAGGACCTTCATATATGTGATGGTCTATTTTTGAAAATCAAAGTTTGAGTGGCACAAAAATAAAAATAAACTTTTATTGGTTTAATTTTGAAAATTTAAACTTTATTTGGTTTATTTTACATAATTTTTCCTATAATAAATTCAAACTCTATTCAACAATCTAAACACTAATTTAAAATATTTACACATGGCATACTAAGACTATGCTTAGCATCAATATCGTTATTAACCGCATCTAACTTTTTAAATAACATTTTTTAATAAATAATATTTGGTAATTTATAAAACTCAAAAGACATAACAGACATTAAATAAATATATTATTATTACTTTTAATTAAAACTAATCTAATCAACATTAAAATATTGTTAAAAAAATCATAAAAATAAATAAAATCAATTAACATATTATTTTATTAAAAAATAAAATATTTCTAAATTTTAATAAGAAATGATGGTTCAATTTGTGTATAATGGATAATTACCCTTCTTCTGAAGTGAAGGTGCTGCGCGCTTAGCGGTTGAAATCAAGATTTAGTGCTCGTTTGGTACGTAGGACAGGATAGAATTGGATTGGATGACATAGGATGACATGGGGTGGGGTGGGATGATATAGGATGAAATAAATTTTAATGTCATCCCATGTTTGGTGTCTCATAGGATTGGATAGGATAATAATTACTAAATAAATATTAATAATCGCAAATAAAATAATAATATGATAGTAATAACTGAATAAAACATTAATAAAAAATAAAATAATAAAATAATAGTAATAAATGAATAAATAATACTAATATAATAATAAATAAAATAATAATTATTATAAATGAATAAAAAATAATAATAGTAATAATAATAGTATTAATATATATAAATAAATAATAATAAATAAAATAATAATAAAATGAATAAATAAATAGTAATAAAATGATATTAATATAATATTAATTAATTAATTAATTAATTAATTAGCAATGATAAATGAATAAATAATAATAAAATAATACATATATAATAATAAATAATAAAATAATAATATGAATTGAATAAATAATAATAATAATAATAATAATAATAATAATAAAAGATAATGAATAAATAATGATATTTAGGTGGGTGAGAGACAAAGCAGGGAGGATAAATAAAATATCCCATGTTGGAGATGTGATGGAAAATTGTAGGATAAGGGAGGATAATTTGTGATGGGATAATTTAATGAAACCTATCCTAGCAGCACCAAACATGGGATGGGATAAATTTTTTAAATTATCCCATCCAATCCTATCCTAGTCCGGCGTACCAAACGTGACCTTAATGTTGAGAATGATAGGATAAATTTCACACGGTCGATTGGGCCTACCTTTTAGGCTTGCAGTAAAGTGGCCTAGTCCGTTAAATAACTAACTCATTATGCGATGGAAGGGTTAGATAGTATAATTGATTTGAGCTCTGTTTATGCCTCTATATATATAAGAGCATCTCTAGTGGAATGTGAATATATTGGTTTGCACATCCATGTGGACATTCTGAATTTTTTATTTAAAAAATCCACTCTAATGGCGATGTGAATTTATAATGTTCGGGTGATGTGGCAGAAAAAATAATAGAGGGTGTGGAGTAGAGTTTCTATTTTCCACGTCCTAGTCGACGGTGTCAATCAGCAATTTTAATATTTTAAAATTGAAATTACTATATTTTTATTTAAATTATAAATTAAAAAGGAAATAAAAAATTAGTTCTAATTAATTATAAATTAGGAAAATCCAAATAAACAATAACCACTGTGAGCTATTTTTATTTTTTTTCTTCAAAACTATTATTTTTGACGCATCATTATCTGCACCCTCTATTTATCATGTTATATATGTCTCAATTCACTAAACCAGCTCTAAGTATGTGATTGTGATGGGTCGTTTGATTAAATATTATTTCAAATAAATAATCCAATAAGTATATTATAATTTAAAAATAAAAAATTAGAAAGCATGAGCCAATAAGGTTTCATTATTTAGTGAGGAGAGGACAGAAAAGGAATCATTCTCTTACCCCTTGTTTGGATGGAAGGTTTTTGGTGGTGTGGTTTGGTTAGAACCAAACCGCACCATGTTTGGTTGCACTTCCATCCATATTTTCATGGTCCTCCATGGTTCACCATGGTTTAATTTGTGACATTTTTTTCAACCACCAAATCGGTGTGTTGACATGTTTTAAATATTTTTTATTCTCAAACTAGACTTATAATATTTTTTAATTACAAAATTATCCTTTAGTCTTTTAGATTTGCATTCGATTAAAATTACAAATATAAATCACGAAGACTCAATTTCAACACAACATTCAAAGTGCTTCTCGATTTTGAAATTGAGTTCTCGTTATCGGTTTCTCTTTTTCTTTTTCTTTTTTTTTTTAAATTTTTGTCTGATTGCATATTAGTTCTTAGAAACATTTATGTTATGAATTTTTGAATTATTCATGTTTGAAATTTGTTTTTACTGTGATGATAAGAATTAGAGAAATTTGACAATAATAATTATTGTTTAAATATAAAATTATTATTTCTACTATTTTAATTATGTTTGTTAAGGAATATGTAAAATTTTTATATTATCGATTGTTGTATTTTAGTGGCTTAATATTAGTTTCTTTTTTTTTTTTTTTTAAATTTTTTGCCATATTATATGTGATTATGAAAAAATAATTATTTAAAAATTAAAAATTAAGTATAAGATATGAAAGGATATTATTGTCATTTACATATAGTTAAGCCATATCATACTCCCAAACCAAACAAAAATAAAAATTCTATAGTGCTAACCATACTTTATAAAATCATATATCCAAACACGATTTGATGGTTCCAACCATACCATATTAAACTGTACTATATTAAACCATACTTTATAAAACCATATTGGAAGTCATCCAAACAAGGGGTTACGCGGAGGCGGTTTTGTGTGCTCTATAAATAACTAACGCATCACTCTCAGCAGCACTGCAATTTTATTTATTCTTTTAAAAAAAATTTAAAAAAAAAATCATGGGGTTGGGAACGTGTTGGAGAAAATTGCTATGGGCGTGTTTTTGACTTTCGTTACCTTCTTTTCAGTCGCCATAGTATTATTGCGATGGCGATTCATAAAGATAATGAAGACTCGTAAGAATCGCAAGCCGACTCGAACGATTCCATGGCTCCTGGTACCAGAAGAAGAAGAAGGCAATGGACGGAAACTCATGGATATCTCAAATTCAGATGTGAGTCGTACTCTCCACGACATCAATTTGAATGACACTAAATGCTATTCCTCAGCCGGCTGGCTTCTAGTCGTCGGTAAGAATTTGAACTTGTTCCTCTGGAGTCCGTTTCTAGGTATGAGACAAAATCTGCCAAGCGTCTACCGATTTGAAGATTGGGAAACCTAGCACAAAACTTTGTTAAATATGCAACTTCAATTCATTAAGAAATTCATTTTTTCTGGTAAGTCAACACGGGACTTAGTTCTGATGGTTATTTACGGGAAGAACTCGAAAGTGGCGTTTTATAGACCAGGTGGATTACATTAGATTCATGCGGTGTAATGAATTCGGATCTCTTATGTTATCAAAATCAGTTTTACGCTGTAAATACACTAGGTGAAATCATTATTCATCGCATCAACATAGACAGAGACGGCGGGGATATTAAGCAAGTTGCGGATTTGTCTTGTGAGCGTCTGACAAACAAATGTGCTCGGAAGGTCTACTTGGTTGAATTGGATGGAAAGTTGCTTGTGATCTCGCGTCAAGGACTGTCCGTTCAATCTGATTTTACATATGGAACCAATGGCTTTCAAATTTTTGAGGTCAATTTAATGAGGAATAAGTGGACGGAAATCAAAGATCTGGGTGATAAGGCTGTTTTCGTGGGTGATAATTCTTCATTCTCTGTCACCGTCGGAGACAGTAACTCGATACTCAAGCGGAATTCTATATACTTCACCGATTGTGCTGAATTTCGATATGACCCTACCGAGGTTGGAAAAGATATTGGGATTTATCATCTGGGCGATCGAACTATTCAACCTTTTATTCAACTTGATTCTGAATTGATTGACCCTGTTTCTCCACATATATGGGTTGAGCAGCGGGTCGTCGTCGTTTAATGTTCCTTTTTCTTTTTGTTTTTTTATTTTCTTTTCCCTTTTTTTATTTTTTATTTTTTTTATTTTCTTTTCCTTTCATTTATGTTTGAAATCTAATGGACAGTTTTGTTTTTTTCCTAGTTGATTCGATTTTCTTTTCTGAGAGTATTTATTTATATCATAAAATTTAAATATTAACATATATATATATTTATAAATCATAAATATGATATAATTCAACCAACTAAGAAATACATACATTCATCATCACAGGCTCATTCAACCAACCAAGAAATACATACATAAAAGGCTGATTCAACCAACTAAGAAATATTCATTCAACCAAATAAGAAATACATACATACATCCATTATCGCTCATAAAATACATATATACATACATCCATCATCATCACAGGCTCATTCAACCAACTAAGAAATACATACATCCATCGTCATCACCGGCACATAAAAAATACATACATACATCCATTATCGCTCATAAGAAATACATACACTTGATTTGTCTTTTTGTTTTTTTCGTTTCTCAATGTAAATAATGCAACAGTTGAGCTTTCCATAGATTGGACTGCAGATTTATCCAATGCATGTGCTAGTATTTTTCATGGATTGCAGTTTGATTAGTTTTTTTAATTCGTTGAAGTTTATTTGATTTAGAGTTATTAGGTACAATTTAGTTTCACCTGTAGTACATTTATCCAAAGCCAATCCGTATTCATAAAATGTTGTAGAAGCATGGGCCAGTCAGAACATGACCTGTAAATTTAGGTGGGCTTCAATATGTGGGCTAATATGAATTGGGTCAGGTCTACTACTTGACAAACTATACATAATAGAGGAGCTATATTACCACCCCAGCCATTTGTATATGCATCCCAATTTCCATTTAACATTTCAAAGTTCCAAAATGACCTAACCTCACCGTATTTTATTTGTGGAAAAAAAATAGAACAATACCATATTAGTTAATATAAATAGTTTTAATTATATTAATATAATTTATAATAAATATATAATTATTTTTCAGTTTATTAATTATTTTTTATTTTCAATCTTTTCTATTAATTAATTATTTTTATTTATTTATTTATAATAAATAACAGTTTAAATTGTAAAAATAAAAAATAAAAAAATTATAATAAATTTGATAATAAAATATAATATTGCAAATATTTATATAAATAAATTAATTTAATTTAAATTTTATAAATTATTTATTAAATATATTAATCAATTTAAATAATTTTTAAAATACAAAAAATAATAAAATACGATGAATTTATTTTAATAATTGTTGACTTATTAAAGAATACTAAAGAGGGATAATATTGCCAATATTTCATTAAAGGGGTGTATAAACAGTTTATTTGGGGCATCACCCCTCTACATAATATTATGTACCACACTCTAACCTCGTGTTCTTGTGGAAAATCCTCAGTGCCAATAACAATACTTGCCTTCCAGGTTGAAGAATCCAACAAGACTCAGCACATAAAGTCCATTTAGCTCATAAATGTAGATTAAAATTAAAATTTAGTTATATTTTGAAAATTTTACTTCATTAAATTTATGAAATATATGTATTATAGTTGTAGTTTACAAATTTACCAAACCTACAATATAATTGGTCAATCCTATTTATAAATTGATCCAATATTTTATGTAATGTCATGGTTTAAAGGGTGGATTCCACCAACCCTTATACTTGTCACAGTGCATGTGTTAGATAATTAGAAAAGTGATAACTACCTTCACATTTTACCTATAAATAGAGAAGAAGGCAATGAGAAAAACTTGCCAATTCACTTTCTAATTTCTTTCTCTCTCTCTCTCTAGTAGTATCATCTCTCTAGATTGTGTAAGTTATTCTTGTATGTTGGTTCTGGTTTGGTTTCATAACACGTTATCAGCACGAGTATGCTCTCTGGTTGCCGTCTAGACGAATCCTCCAAATCAGAAAGTGATTGGTAATGATGTTTTGATTATACTGAGATGCTGCTGGATTATATTGAAAAATTGAGATATTGGCCTGGAACCATAAAAAGAAAAAAAAAATGGAGAATTGATAGAAAATAGGGAAATGAAAATTGATAGAAAAGAAAAAGAAAGGGAATTATTTGGTGTTTGAAAAGTGGAATTGTTCATCTTAAGATATGAAAAAAAATATGTATATTAATTGAGATGAAAATAAAATTGATTCCATCAAGTGAGTTGGCCTTAGATTATTGAATTAATATGGAAATTGGTTGAGAAATGGAATTCATATATTGGGTATATGGAAATAATGAATGATGATAAAGTTTCCTGTGAAAGAAATTATTTTTGAGATGAAAATTTCTGATGTTCAAATTATTATTTGTTATAGAGGGAGAAACAAAAATGACAAAAGAAGATGACATCTATTGTATTTAAATTTTGTCATATGAAATTTATTGACCAAGAAGATGGTTAAATTTATTTATCCAGGAAAAGATAAATGATTGAATATGAAGAAGGTTGATTATGTGGAAAGTTTAAAATATATATGGAAAATTATTGAAATGTTGATGTGGAATTTTGAAAAGAAAAGAGGAATTATTCAATTTGGGTGATTGAATTGAATTGATTTGGACCATATAGAAATTATATTTGATTATTTTGAGAGTTGAAATATTTATCCAGAAGATATCATTATTCCAGAAAATCTTGTGTGAAGTTTGGCGTTGCCAACTCAAGATAGAAAATTGATCCAAATATATATGTATATATTTTTGTTGCATCATTAATCTTTATTTAGAGCATACGCAATGCATTTTAATTTAATTGTCAATTTATTTACTTGTGTTTATTATTTTAGTTATTGGTATGGACACCTAAGAAGTGTCGAAAATTGGAATATTGAAATGGCTCTAGATTTATCTGAGAAAAATTATATTGATTTAAATGGATGAGTATGGAAATGGAAATAATGAGATTACTCTCCAACCCAGATCATAATCCTGATTATTTGAAAGTGAAAAAAGATCCAATTAAGAAATGAGCCTAGAAAAATCTCAACAATGAATATTTGAATAAATATAGTTTATTGAGATGGAATCTCTGAGATTAAATTATGTAAATCATGAGGAGGTTATATGATAAATTCATGATGGGATATAATTGCATGGATATATTTTTCGACTTAGTATATTGATGTATTTATTGATTAAAGTCAGGAAAATTGGAAAATTCTGATATGTGGCTTTGTTTATTTGGATAGGATATGGAAATTCCAGGAAATATGGCAGAAATATGTTTGATTGATAGTGCTACAACCCATTCTATCCTCCGAGATAAAAAATATTTCCTGAACATATCAGAATATAAGGCTCGAATAAATACCATATTTGGTTCTGCTGATTTAATTGAGGGATATGGAAAAGTTATAATGCTATTAGAAAAGGGAACGAAAATATGTATCCATAATGCATTATATTGGAGTAATTCGAAACGAAATTTGCTGAGTTTTAAAGATATCAGGAAAAATTGATACCATATTGAGACAGTGAATGAACAAAATATGGAGTATTTGTATATTACGTCTATTATTTTTTGACAGAAAATTATTCTGAAAAAACTCCATACATTATCATCTGGTTTATATTTTACGAAAATATCTTCAATAGAAGCTTACACTGTAATGAATAAGAAAATAACTGACCCTAAACTTTTTCAATTATGGCATGATAGACTTGGCCATCCTGGGTCCACGATGATGCGTAGAATTGTTGAGAATTCTAATGGACATCCATTGAACGATTTGAAAATATTGATATCAAAAGATAGTTTTTGTACTGCTTGTACTCAGGGAAATTGATAGTTAGACCATCCCTATTAAAGATAAATGTTGAGTGTCCATCATTTTTGGAAAGAATTCAAGGGGATATTTGTGGACCAATTCATCCACCAAGTGGGACATTTAAATATTTTGTGGTGTTGATTGACGCATCTGCAAGATGGTCACATGTATGTTTATTATCAACACGGAATGTGGAGTTTGCTAAGTTGCTTGCCCAAATAATAAGGTTGAGAGCATAATTCCCAGATTAGGAATATTCGTTTGGATAATGCTGGTGAATTTGCATCAAGGGTTTTTGATGATTATTACATGTCAATTGGTATAAATGTTGAACATTCAGTACCCCATATTTATACCCAGAATGGATTAGCGGAATCTTTTATTGAAAGGCTTTAAATGATTGCCCGAACGTTGTTGTTACGAACTCAATTACCGATTTCCGCTTGGGGTCATGCAATATTACATGCAGCCACACTGATACGCCCAAGACCCACTGCATATCATGAATATTCTCCGTTACAGTTGGTAACTGGAAATAAACCAGATATATCTCATTTGAAAACTTTTGGTTGTGCTGTATATGTTCCCATAGCACCCCCTCAGAGAACCAAAATGGGACCACAAAGTCGTTTGGGAATTTATGTTGGATATAATTCACCATCCATAATTAGATATCTGGAACCCATGATGGGCGATATGTTTACTGGAAGATTTGCAGATTGCCATTTTAATGAAGAATTATTCCCACGACTTGGAAAGATTGAACCTTCAAATGTTGGTAAAAATGAACTCGTTTGGAACAGTAAAAGGATGCATTATCTGGATCCACGTACTGGTCAAAGTGAAAATGAAGTACGTAGGATAATTCATTTACAAACAGTTGCGAACCGTTTACCAAATAGTTTTGTTGATGCTGCTAAAGTTACAAAATCTCATATACCAGCATGTAATGCACCAGCTCGATTGGATGTGCCTACTGAGAAATAAAATAGATGGTAACTGGTGAGGCATCTGAAATCCAAAGAAAATGTGGTAGACCTGTTGGGTCCAAAGATATTGTACCACGAAAACGAAAAGTTAGAATCGAGAATACTATTGATATAGTACCTCCGAAAGATACTAATCAAATTTACAAATTGTGGAAGTTGAAAATCCAACTCAGGAAAATACCTATGAGGAGGTAAATGTATCCAAGAATGAAGAAATATCCATTAACTATACAAAAGAAATTTGGAACCGTGAAAACTTTGTTGTTGATAATATGTTTTCATATGTAGTAGTTATTGATGTGATGAATGATGATTATGAACCTCAATCCATAAATGATTGTAGGGAACGAAATGACTGGTCAAAATGGAAAGAAGCAATCCAGGCAGAATTAAGTTCATTGAATAAACGGAACGTTTTTTGACCCATTATTGAAACACCAAAAGGTGTTAATCCAGTTGGTTATAAATGGTATTCGTTCAAAAGCGAAATGAGAAAAACAAAATTGTGAGATATAAAGCCCGATTGGTTGCTCAGGGTTTCTCACAAAGGCTTGAGATTGATTTTGATGAAACGTATTCACCTGCACTTTCCGGTTTTTGATTGGATTGGCCAAAGAAAGGAATCTGGAAATGAGGTTAATGGATGTGGTAACTGCATATCTATACGGTTCCCTAGATACAGAAATCTTCATGAAATTTCCAGAAGGATTAAAAATTCCTGAAATTAATAAACCTCGAGGGTTGTACTCAGTGAAATTACAAAGGTCGCTATATGGATTAAAACAGTCTGGACGAATGTGGTATAATCGTCTGAGTGAATACTTAATTAAGGAAGGGTACATTAATGATATTATTTGTCCATGTGTGTTCATTAGAAAATCGGGATCTGGATTTGCAATAGTAGCAGTCTATGTTGATGATATGAACTTGATTGGAACCCAAAATGAAATCCAAGAGACTGCTGAATATTTGATAAGAGAATTTGAAATGAAAGACTTAGGGAAAACAAAATATTGTCTGGGATTAGAAATTGAACATAGAAATAATGGAATTCTGATCTATCAGAAAACTTATACAGAAAATATCTTAAAAAGATTGAATTTGGAAAAATGTCATCCATTAAGCACCCCGATGGTCGTTCGTTCTCTTGATCCCAAAAAGGATCCATTCAGACCCAAAGATGATGATGAACATGTTTTGGATTCTAGAACACCATACTTGAGTGCAATTGGTGCCCTTCTATATCTAGCCCAATGTACGAGACCAGACATTGCTTTTGCTGTAAATTTATTGGCTAGATACAGTTCTGCCCCGACTTGTCGTCACTGGAATGGAATTAAAATATTCTCAGATATCTTCGGGGAACTATTGATTTAGGACTGTTTTATTCGAATTCAGATAATCCTTCTGGGTTGGTTGGTTATGCTGATGCCGGATATCTTTCGGATCCACACAAAGCTCGTTCTCAATCTGGATATATTTTTACATATAATGGCACAGCTATCTCCTGGAGATCTATAAAGCAACTTTGGTTGCTACATCTTTAAATCATGTTGAAATATTGGCGTTGCATGAAGCCAGTCGAGAATGTGTCTGGTTGAGATCGGTTATATATCATATCCAGAGTTCATGTGGTATCCCACAAACATCAAACGAGCCAACAATTCTTTACGAAGATAACGCTGCTTGTATCGCCCAAGTGAGAGGTGGTTATATCAAAGGGGATAGAACGAAGCACATATCTCCCAAATATTTCTACACCCACGAGCTCCAAGAATCTAGACAACTCGATGTGAAGCAGATTCGATCTTCAAACAATTTGGCTGATTTACTGACAAAGTCTTTACCAATATCCACTCTCGAAAAGTTGCTTCACGGAATCGGAATGCGAAGACTCTCCAATTTAGGTGATTAATTTATGGGTATCTTCATCAGGGGGAGTTTAATGTCTGGATTCAACTGTACTCTTTTTCCCTTATCCAGTTTTTGTCCCACTGGGTTTTTCTGGTAAGGTTTTTAACGAGGCAATAAATTGGTGAAATCCAAGGGGGAGTGTTATGTAATGTAATGGTTTAAGAGGTGGATTCCACCAACCCTTATACTTGTCACAATGCATGTGTTAGATAACTAGAAAAGTGACAAGTACCCTCACATTTTGCCTATAAATAGAGAAGAAGACAATGAAAAAAACTTGCCAATTCACTTTCTAATTTCTTCCTCTCTCTAGTAGTCATCTCTCTATATTGTGTAAGTTATTCTTGTATGTTGGTTCTGGTTTGGTTTCATAACATCATATAAATTTTAATGCATAAGTGTCTACAAACATATACATGTAATTAGTTACTCGAGGTAAGATGTATTTATTTAAATTAGAATAATTTTACAAAATTTTATTTTATTAATTTATTTTTAAATAGTTTGATGGTTAATCTAAATAATTTAAATTAGAAAATTGTGTGTAAATATAAAATATTATATGCACATATTATGGTGGAAGAATAGTCCAATGGATTATATATATATATATTATTTAAGATAATATATACTCTTATTATATTTATATAATTAATATCTCATCATAAAATTATTTAGTATATTTTTTTCTTTAGTTTTACATTTGAAATTGATTTTAATTTATTGTTATTTTTAAAATATGTTTCAATTAAGTGAAAGTTAATTCCATTTTAGTGTATGTAATTTCAGTTTTATTATGAAAATTAGTTTAAAAATAAATTTATTTGGTGAATTTTTTTAATTATAAATAAATAACCAAGCATAAATTTCTATTCAAACTCAAATATTAACTAAAATAATATTTATTATGATATTAAATAATAACAACCACCTAATATATCAGGAGGAAAATATGACGTTAATGTTTCACAGATATGCCACCTATTATAAATTTCAAAGTAAAATCAAGATATATAAAATTAGAGGTAAGCAGATTCCATATCTATTAATGTGAAGTGGGTGCTTATTGAAATATTAGGTACATACTAAGATATTTGAAATGAGTGGAAGGAAAATTAAAATTCCTTCTCCTCAAATCATAGGAAATTATGAATAAAATATTCAAATAGATAAATTATACAATATTTTATATTGTTACTAGTTTCTCTAAATAAAAATGTAAAATATATTTTTATTTTAAAAAATAATTTAATAATTAATTTGTATTTAATTAAAATATTTATATTTTTTAAGTGAGAATATATTATTAGAGATTTTAAGAGGATGTGTATAGCACATTTGTCAACGTCTGATAAATATAAAATCTTTAATATAATAGATTTCGAGATAGCTTTCTCTTTTGGCTTTATTATTAAAAATTGAATTAATAAGTTCAATCTTTTAGTTTCTATGATAATTTTAATTTTTCTCAATAAAGTTGATTTCCAAACTTCTAAAATTTGGAAGGAATATTTTAGGCAAGTTCATCCAGCAAACTATTTAAATATAATTTTGAAATTATTAATTTAACTTTAAACTTCACGTGAATTAATCATTTTCATTTTAAAATTTGACATGATATTTCATGATACAACCCATTTGAGTCTAAACAAATCTCTTTAAAAGACAAAATTATATATTCTGAATAAATGTATTCAACTATTATAATATCAGGATTAATAATTTTAGTTAGCCATAAATTCTAAACAAATTTAATAGTTCATAATTTCAAATTATTTTTTTTTTATATCGCCTTATAATAATCCTATTTTCCATATGAATCAGACTAGATGCGAAGCTAGCTCATATAAGAGGGGTTGCATAACTTAAACTTTATTAAAAGTACAACTTTGACGCTCTTCGTGCTTCTTTAAGTAGGTAGAACCTTAAAATATCTCATTAAATAACCAAATAATATTTAATGATTGTACATTAAAATGCTCGATAGATAGTTGTGGGGCATTTAAATATACTCGTTACTTTTATATAATAAATATATGGTATTTTTACACGTTACTGAATCGTTTTTCTATACTTATAAAAAAATGTTGGAATTCAAACCATGGTTCTTAATATTTTAAATTCCTTGGTAACAAACAAACCTAGCATTAATGTTACATAATAAAATGCATATTTTGAAATTTGTTATCATTCTTAATAATTTTAATCCATTCATAGACCGAGTTTCAAAAAATGTCAATTAACACGCTCATAAAAGCATGAGCTATGTTCAGATGATAGAAGTCTATGTGTATGGAAATCTCAATTTATTTAGTTATGTTGCATATTGATGACTGTGTAGTTGTGAGAAAAAAAAATCACTCTCTATCCTTATTATTTTTTGGAAAATGGAATAGGGAGGTAGGTTAGAAAGGAAAAATTACAGTCTCTCTTCTCATGTTAAGGATAGGGAGAGAGGGTTGGAGAATGGCTAAAGTAATCTCCAACGGGGTGCCCAAACCAGATGCTTAGAGGAGAGAGAGAGGAGTATTGAGGAATGTTGCTAATATAGGTGGATGCTGGAAGTAAATGTTTCGAGGAGAGAAAAAGAGAGATGCTCGCCGAAGCATCGTTGCTTAAGAAAAAGGAAAAAAGAAGAAGAGAGAGAATATAATTTATTTTAGTAATTGAATGGTAAGATGTCATTTGTCTATCTATATTTTTTTATATAAATAAATAATTACATTTAATGGGATGTAGGACCCATTTGAGCATCTCACTTAGATGATATCATTGTAGAATACAGATGGTACATAAAATGCTAGAATTAACTTCTTCTTTTTTTTTTTAAATTTTATGTAGGATCCACCCATGAGCATCCAAGAGTAGCAGGGGTGGAACCAGAAAAATGCTAAAACGATGTCAACAATATAAAAAGAAAAGAAATTTACATTCAATAATGGAGTGAAATTAAATGAGTCAATTATGGTAGTAGAGTGGACCACCGGTGATGAGTCAGTGGTTACGTCACTGTCTAAGAGTGGGTGTGGGCGACCTAGACCTGAAAATTGTCCATACAATACTTAACCAATTCTGCTACCACGATTATATGTTTTATTATGCTATTGAACGTTATATATACAATTAGAGTTTCCTGAAGAGTAGATGCTACCACTGTGGATGCTCTAAGGCTTTCTCCAACTCACCCCTCTCTATCCTTACTATAAGGAATGAAGGTGAATTTTTTCATCCAATCAAATTGCCTATTCCAATTTCCTACAAAAATATAAGGAGAGAGATTATAATATTTTACAAGTCCCTCCCTATAAATAGGGTTCCATTTTGACCCCTCCCTATTTACACTTTTTAACTTTTAAAATTATAAATGTGACCCGCAACTTCTATTAATTATATTTTCTACCCAATCCATTTATATGTCTATTCATTATTTGATTTATAACTGATTTTATAAAATAAATATTATAAAAATAAGAATTAATTTATTAAACAATAAAGAATAACTTTAATTGAAATTCAATATTGATATATATGATTTTTAAAAATTAAAATTGTTAATTATTGATACAGATAACAAATAAATTATTTTAATAATAATAAACTAAATTTTAAGTAAAAATATATTTTAAATAAATTTAAAATTAAAATACATCAACTTGAACATATTCATAGAAGTACGAGTACAACATAAAAATTATATATATATATATATCTAATTCGTTAGACCCTCTGTGATCCGCGTTCCCGATTCTTCGATCCACGGTTCGATTGCGTACCAAATCGCTTGAGAACGGGATCCGATTATATGGAACCAAATTTTAATGTAGCTAATAAGGAAAAGGAATATTGAAAGGATCGAAGTAATAAAGTTTGATTATTAAATACACATTTAATAGGAGAAAACATTGAGAATGAACAAAAATATTATACATTTAATAGGAAAAAAACATTGAGAGAATAAGTAGCATAATAAAATTTTACTATTAAAAATTGTGTAACTGATATCTATTATATTGTTCACCAACTCAAGCTCTATTTAGTCACTTTTTACCTTGAATTAGCAATCATGGTGATCCAAATTATCGATTATTTCGGGATCAATGGTCAAGTAGTCAAAATGAAGAAAATTTGGACATAAAGCTGTAGATTCGAGAAAAAGGGAGTTCAAGCATTTAAGGAGAGCAGGAATTGAGAGAAAGGAAGGCCAAGGAGTATCCTCGTGCCCTAGTCAGCGCCCTGGCTACAGAAGACCAGGCCGCCAGAATCACGACCAGGGCGCCAAAATTGGCACCGTAGGCGAACCGCGCTGACGTGTGTCGAATCCATCAAAGATAAAATAGATAATCCTTCTAAATACTAAAAACAGTAGTAAACAGGGTCGAACCATAGAGAACGATATAATCAATTTAATTCCGTGAATAACCGGTGAAGTAATGGAGATTTTGGAATTGATAGGCAAAATAAACTAAATTAAAATTGTAGGACAGTAAATCAATAGAAGAAACAATCCAGCAAAGTCTATAGTCAATTATCGTGTTGATCATCGAATCTAAGTGTAATTATTTCAATTCAGTAACCATAGTTATAGCAGTTGACGTCGCGCCTAACCGCCTAATCTTCCCTTAGCTATTAGACTAACCGGACAAGCGCCTTCTAATTAGTCCCTAACCTAATCAGTAACCCCGACAAGCGCCTGACAGGTTCAACTGTAGATTGCTTTAAGAAATAGAAAGACCTATGGTCATAGCTAACAAATCAACAAAGCGCGTTCATTATCCTATGATCACAACTTCACACAGCACGACGTATCACACTGTTTGCTACCTGTGTTAACTTAATTAAACGATTACGTATTTAATCTTGTTAACTAGCGATGTATTAACCTAATTGATCAATTAACTGGCCAAATTAACTAATCAAGTAAATAAACACATTCAACCAAAACCATTAACAACAATAAAGCGATGAATACTGCAGAAATAAATATTAAAGCACAAATCTCACAACACGAATAATTAAACTAATAAACTTTACTGGATATACTAACTTAGCTAGCTATGATCATAGCTAGCATCATTGTTATTAATTCAACGTTCAAATCTAAAATGGAGAAACTAAATAAACTTCAGAACTCATAAAGTAAAATTGAGCTCCCTTTACATTGTATTGGAAACACTTATTTAAACTTAAAAACTAAAGATAGAAAAATCAGGAGAGATCAAATATCTCCCAATAAAATCTAACTTAAAGTTTAAAACTCAAAAGCAAAAACTGACAAATCGTTGATAAGAAAAATTGATTCTTCAGATCCTTGAACTTTGACTTAGTGGACTTTGAATTGACAAATTATCTCTGCAGCACTCATAAACCTTCAAATTTGTGATTTGATCCACAAACTGCACAAAAATATCAAATAAAGCAATTAAGTACTAAAATCATCAATTTAGCCCAACAATAATAGGAGAAATTAACTTTAAATATTGCATATTTTGCACTCCTTCATGCGCCCTGGTCAGCGCCCTGGATACAAAAGACAAGGCCGCCAGCATCACGACCAGGGCGCCAAAATTAGCACCGTAGGCGAACCGCGCCCTGGTAAGCGCCCTGGCTACACTCACCATGCCGCCAACCACGCCGCCGAAAATGGAACCGCAGCTGCAACCCCGCTCTGGCCCGCGCCCTGACTTCTCTTACCAAGCCGCCGACCAGGCCGCCCATGAAGATGAACAGACGCCGCGCCCTGACTTCTTATACCAGGCCGCCGACTAGGGCGTCCAGAACCGAAAAATGGTGGTTTTTGGCTGTCTAGAATGGTATTTTTGGGAGAAAAGTCTCTAGGGTATAAAAAGAAAGTGATAGGGTTTTTGAAGGGATTTTTAGCTGGACTACCTAGAACATTAGAGTGTGGAAGAAAAGAGGAACAAGGGAAGAAGAGAAGGAGGCTACCTACAAGAAATCTACCAAGAGAAGAAGTGCAAAAGTTCAAGAAGGGATTCAACTCAAGTCATAAAGCCATCATTTCTCCTTTGGTTTAGTTGTTCCCTAACCTTATTACGTATCTTTTGGGTAGAGATTTTGTTAGTAGAATAATGAATAGCTAGAACTCTTTTGGGATTTCTAGACCCTTAGCTAATGTGATGTTGTTTTCCTTGGATATGAATGAATGATTTTGCTTACAATTTTCAAATGAATTTTCCTTGAGGCTTGTTAGATCTTGATCAACTCTAATTTGATTTATTGGTATAGGCTAGCTTGGAAGAGTGACTAATGTTAGATTTATATTCATGTGTCTTAATGAATAGTTGCTTAGACATAAGAACTAGGAATTAAGTGATTGATGATGGGGAACTTCATAAGCTAACCTTACACTTAAGTGACATAAGTGGGGAATAGGGTAGATAAGCTACTTGTGTGGAAGCATTAAGTGGTAATTTAATCTTGAGATCATTTGGTGGTAATTGACATTATTTGGGTGACAAGGTTACATTAGCAAGGAGATAGGAACCCCTTCGTACCAATTTTCCAACCCATTTTGTTAAGACAATAGTTTAGTGACCTTAATTATTCTCAACTCAACTAAATTTAGATACATGACTTGATTAAACCGATTGATTATTGATTATTTCTAACTCGCCAATCCCTGTGGATCGATTTTTATTACTTGACGACATAGTGTGCACTTGCACTAGATTACATTGGAATTTCATCCTGTCAGTAACATTGTCTTTTAGTAAATTATTTTTAGCAAATATTCAACTCCTATTGTTTACCATTAATACTTTTTGAAATTTAAAAAGATTTTTTTACCACTAATAAATCTTGAAATTTGAAAAGTTACTTTATAATTAATAATTCTTGGAAATTTGGAGAAGTTAGAATAACTATATATTTTTATTCCAAGCTATAGGGTAAAATTAAACTCTTTATTTTGAAGCTACGATGTTCGGAAAAAGAAAAAGAATATATGAAGAAAAAAAGGCAATAAGAAAATATTCAATATATTCCTAATAATAGTGATGATGATAAGATTGATTGTGACATTGGAGGAGCTTATACCGAGGAGATCACTTCCCAATCCAATTCAACACATCCTCTAACTCAAACAAAAGGGAGCGATTCAAATTCAAAGCCGCAACTAGATGAGATTATTATTTTAGGATTATATGACAGCAAGAATGCAGGAGGAGCAAAAAAAAAAAAGGGATTGTAAACATTGTAATAGTAGCTTCACAAGCCCTTATACTAGGATCCACTACCATTTTTTTTATGTTCTTGGAGGAGTCAATACGCAAATCAAGAGATGTCCAGCATTGTTGAAAAATCGGGAAACTCTTTCAAAAATTAGAGACAAAGTCCAGCAAGTTGAGCAACAAGGTATCTTCTTATCTCTAAAAAACACAAAATTGATTAGAAAGAGGCAAGTGGCTGTAAAAAATACTTTGGAAAATTCTTTTATGATAATGGACAGAGACGTGGTTATTTGAAGATTATGAGAGGATTATGTGCTAATGGAAATCCTTTTAATGTTCAAAGGAATCTGAAGTTTATTGAAATTGTATTAGCAATTAATAAGGCACCCTCTAGTTATAAACCATGAAAAAGTTAGGACTTCACTCTTAGATGAGTGTAAGAAAAATGTTGAAAAAGAGTTAACACTAGTGAAGGGGACTTGGTACGCACAAGGAGTCTTGGTGGTTTCAGATGGTTGGAGTAACACAAAACAAAATCTGTTGATTAATGTCTTAGCGGTAAATAGGGCCTGTTTTGGCTTCTGGCTTCTGAAAGCTGTTTCAGATGGTGTTTGGGTAACTGGTAAAAGTGCTTCTACTCTCTCAGAAGCTCTTCCAGATGAAGTAAAAAATATTAGTTTCCTAGATATGACTTCTACTTCTCTTCTTCTATAGACAGAACTCAAAAGCAGAAGCAATTCCAAACAGGCTCATAGTAGAGGTGCTACTTTTATGTATGCTAATGACTTTTCTAGAGTTCAAAAAATAGGTCGTACAATTTTTGAGTATTTCTTGCCAGCAATAGATGAAATAGAACCATCCAATGTTCTCAAAGTGATAATAGATAATGCTAGGAATTCTATGGTTGCTAGTAAAGAGATAGAGAAAACACATAAACATATTTTTTGGTCCCCTTGTGTTATGCATACACTAAATCTTATTTTAAAGATTTTGCAGAGAATTTTTCTTTGTTAAGAGACACGTGTAAGAGGGGGAAAGTCATTGTGAAATATTTCATTAATCACACACATGCTTTGGCTTTGTTTCGAGAATCGTCGAATTTGGAGCTGCTTAAAGTTGACAAGACACGATTTGCTTCTTATTACATACTTTTGAAACGTTTGTTTGAATGCAGAGAAGATCTCATCAAAATAGTCTGTCTTCCTAAATGGAAAAACAAATTACAAAACAGTGATGCATAAACTCGAGTAAATATCATCTCAATTGCTAATACGGTCAATGATGACTTGTTTTGGGAAGAAGTTGAATATATAATACAGATTACAAAACCTCTGTATTTGATTATCAAGTTTAGTGATGGTGATGGTCCTAAAATGGAGGAAGTATATGAAAATATGGATAACATGCTTGGTGAATTGCAATACATAATGAAAGACAACAAGCGTTTGAAGGATTATCCAAAGATGAAACAACTTGTGTTGGATATGTGAGAAAAAACGAATATCCCTATGCATAGTCTAGGTTTCGCGCTACCCTAGATTTTATAACCTTACTTATCTAAGTGAGTTGGCTACTGGTGTAACAGAGAGAAGAGTACCTAATTTAGACAAATAGGTGATCATGGGTGTTTTCAAAGCATTTCAAAATATTTCTACATGTCTTGAAGAGGAAAAACTTTTAGGAGAAGAATAAACTAGGTTTCATATGAAGAAGGTTTTGTATGCAGTGTTAAGTGCACAAGAAGATGATGTCTATATGGATCCTATTGATTGGTGGTCCACTTACGGTTCTGAAACTCCAAACTTGTTTGAAGTTGCTAAGAATGTATTATCTCAACCTATTAGTAGCTCTTCTGCAGAAAGAAATTGGAGTGTATACTCTTATGTACATAGTGTGAAAAGAAATAAGCTAAATTTGTGCAAGGGCAGATAAATTAATGTACATTCATTCCTATATCCATCTTGTATCACATTTTAGTAAGAGTTATGTAGATGGACCACACAAGTATTGAGATATCGATCTAGAGAATTTTTTACTAGAAGATTCAATATTGAGGATGCAAGATATGAGAAATAGAATGAGATGATGAAGTTGTTAGCAAATTATTAAGAAGAACTATTTTATTTTCCCTTGTCTTTTTTATTTGATTCTCGTATGGTATTTTACTTTCATACGTATTTTAATTTTATGAGGGATGCTAATTTACTTGACTTTTATTTAGAGTATTATAGTATTTAAATTGAAGCTTTATATCAATTGGATAGTTAGTATGATTATTTTTACATTAACGATCCGAACAAAAATTATTATCGAATTACGATCCTATCTAGTGTACCAACAAGATATACTCTACCGTATCGTCGGGATCGCTGCCAAGTGACATTCCACGATCCCAAATTCGTTCTGCAACCGGATCGTTCCACGATCCAGGTAACTAACTAACTATATATATATACATATGAAAAAATTTTATTTTTGGTCTTTTATAACTTTTATTTACACTATATAGTCCAATTTTAAAAACTTCACAAAAATAATCTTTAAAACTCTTTCAAAAACAGCCTATCACAGATTGTGAAGAGACCCTTCACAAACTGTGACGAACTATTTTTGAAAATCAAAATTTGAATGGATTAAAAATATATGTGAAACTTTTTTAAATTAGTTTTGAAATTTTAAACTTTATTCGGGCTATTTTATATAATTTTCCATATATATATATATATAAAGTTACATAAAACCACAATTATAAATTAATAAAAATAAAAATACATTTAATATAATTATATTAAATTAATTAATTATTTCAATACTAATTCCAATAATTATTTAATAACACCATACAATTATAAAATAGTATAATTAATAAAATGTAATATAAATATTTATTTTTTTCCCTCCCCTCTTATAAGGAAGATATAGGTTAGAATAAAATTGAGAAAAAATAAAATATTTATTCTAAAATTATAATGATAGCTCTTTAATTTGAGGATGGAGGATGGCGAGGGTTGGAGTTGGCCAAGAGGATCGATTAACTCTGAATCAACTTCAATAAAAGATTCAAGGGTATCATCTTTTACATCACATATTCCTACGTCTTTTCCAACTACGGAGGGATCATATTTGTATCCAAGTATAAGAAAAAATTGACAAAAACTAATGTGTCTCCCAAATCTGTAATCTTTTTGCAATCATTATTTTTAAAATCAACTTCAAAAAATTTGAATGATTCTGTTCCATAGCCAAAATCAAATTTAATACAAACACTTTCTCTGGAGATCATCAACAATTTTTCATCCATCTTCACTAAGTATAATTTCTCTACACATCTATTTTGTAAAGAATCATACGAGAGAATATAAGCTTAGTTAACTATATAAAGTGAACCATGTACATGCTTAAGTAACCTGAATAATATTAATTTGATTTCGGATATTTACCGCGTAAAGATAATCTTAATAGCAAATTACATGGACACAATATGTGCCACAAACATATAGTGTGATAAAAGTTACATTGCCAAATTAAGTTTTTCCTTATAAATACTCAAGATTAGAAAAAATAAAATAAGTTCACACTGGGGTCGGAGCCCCTCCCAAATTTTTTCTTTTTTTTTCTCACATTATAAACTCAATAATTTTAGTTTCACAAACAATTCAAAACAAAATAACATATTGTCTTTTAATTAACCATTTTTTCTTCAAATGATATATAGGGCCACTTGGTATTCCGTCACGGCAACTTGCTTTTAAAACTCATTCTATTATAATAAGATTCACACACATTGTATTGTTATAATGCAGGTGGAAATAGAGGTCATGAAAGTTTGTTTACGTACATAAAATTCAATAAAATAACTACTTAGTGCTTGCTTCTAACTTTTTTTTTTTTTTTCAAATACTACAAATGCCCCACCCCATTCTATTACGGTGAATTGAGATTGCGAGGGAAGAGAAACTAGGTCCGTCCTACCACGGTAGCTGCTGAAGTGACATGCTCAATTATAAATAAACTTGGGATGTGCTCATTTATTTTTTTAATTTATAATATTTTATTTACATTGTATACACATTAACTTCTAACTAATGTTGATAAAATTTTATTAATTTTATTAATTTATAATAATATTATATTTAAATATAATAATTTTATATCTTAAACTCTAAAACAAAAATAGAATATAAAAATTGGTAAATGTATAAAACTCACACCGTTAAATTTATTATATTTTATTTTATTTTATAAGTTAAAAAATAAAACTATTAATATTTCCTTTGCAAAAATTAAAAACAAGTTATTTAATCCAAAATTAATCATAATAAATAAATAAAAATAATAAAATTTGTAAATATTAAAAATTACCATAAATAACATTTACAAATAAATGTTTATGATCCATCTAAAGTTAAGACACAAAGGGTCTCTCATTTATAGAAGAATATGGTTCAAATTCGGCCCTTAGTGCTGCAAGCTATTTATTGGAGTGTAGGTAATGGAAGACGGATTCAATTTTGGAACCACCCATGGATTGCTGATTTGGGTCCTTTGCACCAATTTGCATCAACCCAAATTCCAATTGCTTTACGTAATGCTTCATTATGTGATTTTATGGGTTCAAATAATATTTGGAGATGTCATATGTTCTCGGATCTTTTACCAGTACAGATCATGCAGCGAATCGCGTCCAGTTATGTGCATTTTTTTGTGAAAATTGAGGATATGCCGTTTTGGAAATTTTCTGCAAATTGTGCATTTTCTATTAGATCTACTTATAATTGTTTGATGGATCCTGATACTCACCATCATAAGAGGGTGTGGGAGCTAATTTGGAAATGGAAAGGACCTCCAAGAGTGCAAAGTTTTTTGTGGCTTGTTGTGCACAACCGATTACTTACAAATTTAGAGAGGTGTAGGCGTCATTTTGGTTCCAATTCAATCTGTAGTGGTTGTAACCTATAGGATGAATCTGTCATGCATGTGCTTCGTGATTGCTCATTAGCGAGAGATATCTGGTTGCCTTTTATCCGGCTTTTTGGTCTCAATAATTTTTTTATACCCCCTTGGTTGATGATTGGGTGGAACAGAACATGTTAAAAGCAAAATGTGTTAATGATCTTGAATGGAAAGATATTTTTGCAATAATATGCTGGAAGTTTTGAGCATGGTGAAACAAAACCATATTTGAGCCTGACTTTGTGGTCCCCAAAGATATATTTTCCTTTCTATGGATGTTATCAAAGCAATTCATGGGAGATGTAGTTGTGGATGGTGTATCTGATGTGGTGCCTGTAGTTATGAGATGGACACCACATTCTTTAGATTGGGTGAAGCTGAACACGGATGGATTTGTCCTTGATAATACTTTTGTTGCTGCTGCTGGGGGAGTTATAAGAGATGCTTTTGGCATTTGGAAAGGAGGTTATTCGTGCAATGCTGGGGTTTGTTCTGTTTTATAGGCGGAACTCTGGGCTTTAATTCATGGATTAGAATTTACTTGGGAAGCTGGCTTCCGAAAGGTGTTAGTGAATATGGATAGCTTATGTGCTGTGACTTTGGTTTCCAAGACCATGAATCAAGGTTCTTCTTATGCAAGTCTTGTTTCGCAAATTCGGGTAATGATGAATAGAGATTGGGTTGTACAGATTGTGCATGCTCATCGTGAAACAAATAAAGTTGCTGATTGTCTTGCTGCTATGAGTCATATGCTTGAATTTGGTGTTCATGTATTTCATTCTATGCCTCCTCAAGTGTCCTTATTAATGTTTAATGATTCTTGGGGTGTTGGAGATGTGAGACTCCAAAATGTATGATATTTATTCTTTTTAATAAAGAGCTCTTTTCCTTAAAAAAAAAAAACATTTACAACATGAAAGATAAATATATCGAGATTTCATTCCTATGAAAAGAATCTCTCCACAGGGACAAAATGTACTTAATGTGAAAATGTGGAAGACCACTATCCAAATGGAAAATCATTTAGTGAAAGTCGTGGTGCATCCTAAAATATATTGAAAAAAGTTTAAATTAAAAAAAATAATAACAAAGTTACTCGACAAAATATATATATATATATATAATATAATATAATATATAATATGATGAATAAGCCAAATGGTTAACATAGTTAAATGGTGGGTAGAAAAAAAAAGATGGATTTGGTGGTGGTAAAACATGAGTATTTTTCTGCATATATATATATATATAAAACTATATTATTGTTAGAAATATAATACTTCTTCCGTTTCCTTTTACTTGCAACATTTCAGCTGGACACATTGTCCCATACTTAACTTTAAACGCAAATATCTTTAATAATATATCACTAAAAATCATATAAATTTAATTTTTTGAAAATAGACGTCAAGACGAATAAAACAAGACCTCACTTGACTATATTTTTCTTTATACATAAAGAATAACATATTAAAGAAGATTAACTAATGAATAATATTCCAATGTTGCAAGTAAATGAAAACGGAGGAAGTATATAATACACTGTTTTATGCATATTAATTTACTTTTACTTGCTTTCTTAATGCGTTTTTTCTAGAATGCTCTTCAATCTATAATTTGTTTGTCTTTTAGTCTTGACAACATGTGAGTTTAATATAGGTGTGTTAGAAAACACATCATAACAAAGTTCCCGATCCACATTCTTTGACATTTCCAATAAACTTATAGTTTCTATATCTTATTCAAGTAATTCCATTGCTTCAACTAATTTCTCTTTCAAAATTTTAGTTCTATGACTAGTCAATGAAGCTACGTTATACACATTACTTCTTTCATGCATTAACTTACTGAGGCGTATGGTATGAAGAGAACTTTCATCCTCACTTACCTCAGTTGATTTGCCACAACTCAAGAAAATCCATTTCTTTACATCTTTGGTCTATATTTTCAATATGTATTGCTCGGGAATATGAGTTAGATTTTGTAAATCAAATACTTTCCATGCATGACGACATAATAATCCTATGACTCAAATAACTTGCAGGTACATAAGATATCACAAGCCATGAGAAAAAAATTCACTTCAAACATCTTTTGTGGACCTTCCTCCATTGTCTCATAAATATCAAATATGTTATCTATATAAAAAATTTTCATCCTCACTCCTATACTACGCAACACTTGTTTCTAAAAAAGTTTTAACATTTTAACAGTATACACATGAGCTCCATGAATTAAAAATCCAGTATCTATTTTAAGATATGATACACCTTTTCACAACGATAATCTTCCTCCAATTAAGCTAACCTCATCTCATTTATTTTTTTTCCATAATGGTGGACGAATTGAATAAGATCCATTATTTTAGTGGAAATTTGATGAAAAATATTATTTACACTCTCACTTCGTTGGATAGACATAATATTGGTTGAAAAAATATCCAAACTAAAAGCATGAGACCATTTTTCTCAAAATGATTTCAATCTTCCAAGCCAAGCATGATTTTGTAGATTATATTCTTTGATCATATCATCCTAAGATTCTTCAAATTCTTATACATCACTACACCTATGGAAACACTTGTTAAATTCTTATTTCCATAATGATTTGCAAGATGTTAAGTGGCATTTTTTGCAATATGGCAAGTGCATAAACGGATGGTATGTGTCCTTAAAAACTATCCTAATAGCATTATCCATTGCTTTATCTTCACTGGTAAAGATTATTTTTAAATGTTTATTTCTTATCGACACCAAAAATGACTTAAATAACCAAACAAATGATTTAGTACTTTCATCGAGTAAAAAAATGCATCCAAACAAAACATTTTTCCAATGATGGTTAACACCAACTATAAAGGAGCACAAATCAAGTTATACTTATTTTTTCTAAAGGTAGTATCGAAACATACTACACACCAAAACATTCATAGCCTAAACTTGATGTACTATCTCTTCAAAATAAAATTTGCTATGTGATTATTTTGATCAACTTGAATTGTGTAAAAAAATTAGCACCCGAGTACAACAAAATTGCAGGAACCCTTTTTAAGCACCTCATCCAAAAACTTGATGCATATTTTCTTTAATAGCGGAGAGAACTTTATCAATAATAAAATTATAAAAATGGATTTAGAACATAAATATACCACCAACACAGACAAATTTTTGTTAAACTACTCATAGCTTTAACCAATTTTTTAAATAGACAGAGAAAACAATTTCTACATATACTTTGAATCTATGATGACAAATGAAGGATGACACATTACAATAACTTAAATGTACTTAGGCTTTACTTAACTATGGAAGAAAATGAGTATGATATTAGTTACATCAAACAATAAGAAGTAATTGTGGAAAAAATTAAGATGATATTAGTTAAATCAAACAATAAGAAGCAGCATGATGAATATAATTACTTATAAATTTAAATGATATTTAGTTGAAGATGCATAATAATATTACAAGATTTGCCGAATGACAGTCAAAATGTTGTATGTGAAGTATATAAGAAGACATCTCAAAACCCCAGTGGTGACTTCCTGTGCAACCAAACCTAGTTTGTACCTCGTCCGCAGTGCAGACACTTCCTGCATTTCGTATAATTTCATAAACTTGATTTAAGTATCCAATCACCTAATTCCACCGCTCTTCTAACTTCTACAGTTAGTGATGTCCAACATAAACCAAAATTGTTAATATCAACCAGGATTGCTAAAAACAATAAACATGTTGAATTGAAGATGATGATTCTACAACAACCTAAATTATTTTGACTATAAAACACATTAGATACAATAATTAGCACTCTAGTAATACTATTATAATCTATTTGAGATCAAGCAAAAAAAAAAACTACTTGGTATTGTTCTAATAATATATACGTTCTTTCATGTTCTAATTGAATTGGTTGTGAAACCCTTCACAAGTCGGTCCATGCTAATTCGTAGCTGAAGATCAAGAATTGGAGAACATATTAAACCAAAAAAAGAGTCATTACTCAAAATAGCCAATTCCTTGAAATTTTTTGCATAGATCCCTAAATATATTACATAATTGAAAAACCTCAAAAATAGAAACCAAATAAGAAGTAAAATGACAAATTCTAATTACCCTAACGAAATCATATGAATAGATATAAAAAATAAGTAGAGACAGGCTAAAAAGTATTTACAAAATCCCTCTTGGAAATTTCATCAAACACCTTGTGTAACGTCCTGGGCCGGGGCCCAGTTGGTTACCGTGTACACCCGGATAAACCCGAATCGTACACTGTGCACGCCCGGTTAAACCCGAATCGTACACCAATCAATACCGATATAATCGTTACACAATCGGATATCGTGGATCCCACCCACTTTATTTCGCCTCCACCAGCACTCAAACTCACAACCTCAGGGATATATAAATTGTGAATTGTATCGGTATTGATTGGTGTACGATTCGGGTTTAACCGGGTGTGCACAATGTACGATTCGGATTTATCCGGGTGTACACGGTAACCAACTGGGCCCCGGCCCAGGATGTTACATTAAAAAGACGCATTTTTAACTCTGATACCAACAAATGTAACGTCCAACCCCCGGCCACGGCGGAGCCGCGAACGGAAGCCGGAACGCCAGATTAACAATCAATACGTTCATTCTTTAATGCGGAATATAAGTATTAATATTAGATTTGTCAATTACAAAATAATCATCCTGTTTCCAAAAATAATTACATAATCCAGATAATTCATTTGGAAATAAACCTGTTCGCAAATATATCAATCATCCAAATAATAGTTCAAAATCTCCCAATAATTATCCGAAAATATTAAGTACTCAAGTACTTTAAAAAGACTTACAAATCCCATAACAGTTGTCTTAAAACATTACAAACTGAAATACTTAAAAAAAGGGTCTACATGTCTTTCAAAAACTAATCAAAATACAAGAAGAAGGCAGCTCTCAGTAGTGTTCCAAAAATATGAAAGGAAAATGCAATGAGACCTTCAATCTGCTCGATCACCTGTTTCACATTTCGATAGATAGACAAGAAAATGGAAGAAAAACAACGTCAGACTATCGATGTCTGGTTAGTAAGTCATACTCCAACATACACACACAATGCATCTGATTAAACATTCAATGATGAGAAGGCACGCAAATGCACCTAAATCTAGCAATCAAGGGAAGAGAATACAATCCCACCCAAGTCTAACGCCATTTCGGTTCAATAAAGTGAGATAGTCCACTAAATCTGATTTTATTCATTAGGTGTGTTCAATATTATCAATGTCCAATTATGATCTCAAACTTTGTTTAGGAATCCCCCAAAACAATTAATTAATCACTAGCAATCATCACACAATATCAATCAATTTATATTTCCAGTTTTATTGACTGCCACTAATCTAGGATCAATAATGAAACGGGGCCAATTAGGCCGAAGCCACCAATATGGTCCGAAGACCAAGATCCGTAGAGCCGTGTATTCCCACTCGGGACGGACTACTACCTTAGAATCCCATCAATTAGGTCCGAAGACCACCAATAACAATATGCCCGCAGGCGGTGGTGCCGTCACACCCAATAGGAGTCGTCACTCAATTTTTCAATGTGGTTAGCTAAACCAAAGATCCTATTTTGCTAAATAGGTTAAGATATCTCGGGTACCCCTAATGACATGTCACTCTATCATTACTTTCAACCATAGCTAGGGCAATCATTATTCAGTAGTTAGGTGATCAAACACACAATTCTTCATTTAACAATTCAACAATCTCATTATTACAATCCATTGGCTTTCAATCAATATGCGAGAGGTACTTTACTAGTGCCTTATCCAATTATTTCCAGCTCTAGCTAACCAAAGCCTAAGTCTAACATGCAATAGACTCACTAATAGTTCTATATCAGCAATAACCAGCAATACGACAAACAATATCACTCTATCATTTACTATCCAATCCTATCCAATTGTCAATTCAAGTGATTATCTTATTAACCAGTTTAATGCACAATTCATAAAACAAACAACATCCAATATGGAGTTCAAGACGACGTTGCTAACCTTTTTTCCGACGACAATTAGCTAGGCGTCACCGGTACGTTCTACAGCACCTTCCGCTTCGCCTAACAAGGAACAAGAAACGATAACTCGATTAGGAAATCGATCGAATACGTAGGACACAATAATCGAAACCTATTCTAATCGCGAAGAGACGCCAAACGAACGAGCAATAAACGTTGACGATAACACGAATACACTAAAACCCAATCCAATCATCAACAATATACTATCCAAATCAATTATCCCCAAATCCTAGGGGTTCCAACAAACCCTAACCAATCCATCATTAGAGACGATAACGATTACACCATAAACCAACATCAATCATGCTTATACTAATAGCGTAGAAGATAAAGGTCGATTGGAGACTTACCGGAGACAATCAACCAGAGAGATTGTGAGGATACGGAGAGAACAAACACTTGCGAGATGAGAGGTTGCGAATGAAGAAGATTCGGCCAATTTAGGTTTTAAAAACCCGATTTCGGTGGTTGGCGACAAGGCTGGCGACATAGTCCTTATGTCGCCAAAGCGCACCGAGAGAAACACTTCAATATTGCAGAATTCGCTCGCTGGCGACAAGGCTGGCGACATAGCCCCTTGTCGCCAGCGCTGGCGACAAGCCTGGCTACATAAAGCTTATGTAGCCAGCGGCCAGTGTTGCGCACTTCTATTCCTTCTTTTGTTCCGCTTCGTTTTCGCTTCGGTTTTCGAAATACAAACATTACAATGCCATTAAACATTCTTAGAGCAATCCAAAGATGAATAATACCAATTCAATATTCAAGAACTTTCAAAAGTTACATGAAAAGAATCAATATCTCGAAAAATCCACTTTAATCCAAAAGCTATAAACGTTTAGCCCCAAAATTGGGACGTTACACCTTGCGTGCTGAGACCATGTTGCCAACTTCAACATAAGAATTCATCATGTTCCCGTATCTAAAATAAAAAAAATTCAAATTAAAAATTAAATAAATCAATTGCAAGAACGTAAAGTTAGAGTTTCACTTAAACAAACCGTCAACTACAACATGCATCAGCACTGAAGAAAGACATATATTAATGACAATGACATTTACACTTTTCCAATAAAATGTTAGAACTCTTATTTAACTTCATCATCATTCCACTTGATTATTCGCCTTCATGAGAAATGATTGATTGAGTATATATAAGATGGAGAAGTGATTGATTATTTCTCCTATGTAATGAGTTTAATGAGAGAATGAGAAATAGGAGAAGAAAGGAAATGGACGTAGATGGAGAATAGGAAGAGAAAGATAAAGTGAGATGGAGAAAAAAAAAGAGAGTAAGTGGTGCAAATCGAAAAAATGAAGAGAAATACAAAATAATTCATAAATTTCATATGACATTAGATATGGTATGTCAATGTTCTTGGATCTCTCACCTGACGTATTATAAGTGGATAACAAATGACACGTGACTGTCACTTGTCCAATTCTCAAGTAAGATAAACTACTTAACCTTTAAGTTATTATGCTTTTTTTTATTATTTTTTTTATTTTATATATATATATAATTTCATTTTTTATTTGAATTTATAGAATATAAAATTATTAATTTATATAAAAAAATCTCTTAGACTAATAATGGAACCGGACCATTGGAGATGAGAGGTTCCCGTCCTACATTTTTTAACTTGTTACGGTAATAGTAGAAAATCATAGTAAGAGAATTCTAAACATCAGAATTCCCTTATTTTATTTTATTTTAGAATTTATAGTCAAATTTATAGCCATTTCGACCGATAAATAAATTCTGAATAGAGATTTCATGAGATAATATTTTTGATTTATTATTAATATTTTTGATTTATTATTATTTTTAACTATATTTATTTTAATTATACTGTATTTATATCAAATTTTTTAATTTTAAAAAATATTATAAAAAATATCTAATTCATTATTAGAATTTTATCAGTCTCGAGCTAATTTTTTAAGAAAATTAAAATTATGACCTTGGCATGAATTGACTTTTATTCATTATTTATTTAGCTCCCTAACATAGCAACCTCACTTATTGAGATTTTAAAAAAAAAATGAATTTGGTCCATGTTACTTGATGCGTGAGTTTCATTTGATGCACCAAATGACAAGTTAATTAAAGACGAAGAAATGAATGCTGGGCTGGATCAACTCAAGCTCAGGTCCACCAATACAGACCGGCCCATATAAAATATGGGCTTTGCATTGTATCTCATGTCAGGTATATATAACTCGATCCATTGAAGGGATGACAGCAATCGTGAAATCGTATTTACTCGTCTCGTATCAAATTCTGTAAACTACACCTCCGATTCAACAATTTTCAAATCAATTCAGGAAGAAGAAGAAGAATAGAGGCTGCTTATTGTATTTGAAGGAGAAGATGAAGACGACGAAAGGAGGCAAAGTTATGAACCCTACCGATGCCTATCGCAAGGAGCTTCGGAAAAAGGAATTAAAAAGGGTACTCTTCTGTTTCAATCTTTAATGTTTTACTTCTTTGCATTGTTTGATGATGGATAAGGGTTTAAGATTCCCGAATTATTCTCGTTTTTTATTCTTTTTGTTTTCAAAATATCCAGTTCTAGGTGCGGCATTCCGGATAAATTGAGTAGGTTTTGATTGTTAGGGTTAAGTAATTAATCGGTTAACTATTTCTCCTAGCTTGAAATTTGTTACACAATCTTAGTATCTTGGTTTGGATATCGATTAAACGAGATTAATTTGGTGTTTTACTGATATACTAGTGTTCGCTGGGATTTTTTATTTTTTTTATTATTTATTTATTTATTTATTAATATTATCTGTGTAAGAGTGTTCAGTAGGTCTTTTGGTGCGTTCTGGGTTTGATGAAAGAGGTCAAATATCTCAGACTTTGAGTTGTTTTGGTTTTGACAGAACAAGAAAGAACGAAAGAAGGTGCGGGAGGTAGGGATTTTGAAGAAGGATCCTGATGCAATCAAGGATCAGATTGAGAAGTTAGAAATGATGAGTAAGCAATCATCTCTTCCTTTGATTTAGTTATTTGAATATTGTGCTGACCTTTTTATTATTAGTTGTGGTGATAATTTCCTAGCTTTTTAGTTACTGCTGACGATTTTATTGTAAATTTGATTTGGGATGGGATGCTACATTCATGTTGGAAAAAGAACTGGGTGCTTCCAAAGCTTACTTTTGTACTCTGCTTGTTTTTTTAGAGCCCATTTTTATTGTTTTTCTTTTTCCTATCCTTTTCTGTTGCCTTCCTCTGTCTCATTTTTGGTTTAAGCAGCTCAGTTAATGGTTATTCTAAGTGATCATTGTGTCCCTGATCGCTGCTAGCTGATTGTTATTTCAAATTAGTTACATGGTGGGAGCACAAAGCAATCTGAGTTACCGCACATAGAGTCAGATAAAGTATGTTAATAAGTTTCATTGTTTTTTTGGTTTGTTACACTAGTTTGGAAAAAAAAATTGCTCTCAAAGGCAATTGGGGATGATAGCTGGATTGAACTTTGAAACTATATCTGATGTGTCATGTGCCAAAGCTCTTTGTGATACTGCCGTTTTGTTTAATATTGGCAGTTGCTGCTAGATGCTTACATTATAATTTATTGAGATTTGATGCCATCCTTTCTAATGTTAATTTACATGAAGTTTGGATGGTCAGCTTTTTCTCACTAGATTTACCATCATGCGAGATGCATTGTTTCAGAGGCTGATGGTGCTCTGGATAAAGCAAGGAAACATAAGAAGAGACAACTCGAGGACACACTTAATCTTGTTTTGAAGAAAAGGAAGGTACTGATCATTAGCACTTAAATGTTTCACCACCTTGTTCTATAGATGATCTTGATCTACATAAAATTTTGCTTTGCAAGTATGACTAGAACTGATAAGAGTTCATTTTTACTAGTTTATTTTTGTTTTGAGTTGTTGGATGCTGCATTAATAAGTAACTGCGAGTATAACTCTGTAAAAATATAAATAAAAATCTGGGACTCTATATCTGATTACTTTTATCAGCATTTTATATTTGTTTTATGTCCTACCGTCTGAACAGGAACTCCAGGAGAAAATGAAGGAAAAGGGTGAGACCCCAGTTATGTTCAGGTAACCTATTTTTATTTATGTTGTTGAACTTATAGATTCAGATTCGGCATGTCAAATTTACTTAGATTCTGTACTTTTTCTTTTATCCCAGTCATCTGGGACCTCCCCGAAGGAGGACAAGCGCTGAAGAAGAAGAGAGGTCAAAACACCCTAAACCAGAAGTAAGATAGTCTATTTTGTGCTATTCTACTTTTGTTATGGAATTTAGGGTCTTTTATGTACTTATAATGCTGGTCTGCCAGGACTCTGCTTACTATCACCCTACTTTGAATCCTACTGGAGCTCCACCGCCTGGAAAGCCTCCTATGTATCTGTCCTCAATAGGTCTGTTTCTTCTCCTCCTTTTGTGATGTTAAATTATGTTGTAACCAAGTTTGACCTTCAATACCTGTTTTACTCCCTGTTGTTGAAGTTTGCTTTGATTTTGGTTTGCAGGACCTAGAATTCCCCTATCAACTGATGCAGCATCATCATCAGTAACAGAGTCAGATGATGTTTCTTTATCTGTACCACTTCCACCTCCACCACCACCATTGCCTGAAAATGCTGGAGTGGTTTCTGCCGATGGTTCTGTTGTGCCTGCCTCTTTGCCTCTACCTCCTCCACCTCCGATGCCTTCTAATTCCAACGGTACTAACTCAGCTATGTCCTTGCCTCCACCTCCTTTACCACCACCACCTCCTGGGCCACCTCCGAAAGAACAAGGCGCCATTCATCCACCTCTTCCTCCACCTCCACCCCTCCACCAATTAGCACAGCCACCTCCTCCTGGTATTAATGGAGTCGAAAGTGAAAGAAATCCATCTGCATTTCAGGATGACTCAACTTCCAAGGTAGTAGATTATTTAAGCTGATTCTTGTTAGGTTTTTTTTTTATTATTTATTTTTTAAAAATTTTATTTTTATTATTTTATTTTATTAATTTTTTTTTTTCTTTTCATTTTACCTCTTAAAAGTTGTTAATGTTGATCATATTTGGATGTTTATAATTGGTAGTTCTATGAAGGTATTTCTGTAAATGTGAAAGTGATAATCCTTCCATTATTTACATGTTAAGGTATCTTCTTTGCTTCCGCCGCCCCCTCCTCCTCTACCTGGGATGATAGCGAAGTTAGTGAGTAACGAGTCTGAAAGCACTACATCTGAAGCTGATGGCAATAATTCTACAGCTACTAAGGATCTTACTAATATGGTGCCACCACCGCCACCTCCAAGGCAGCAGCCTTCAGGGCCTGGCCTTCCCCCTATGCCAACTGTACAACCTGATGTATTACCTCCTGGAATTGCACGCTTTCCTCCGCCTCCACCTCCACCTCCACTTGATATGCATCCACCGTTACCTGCTCCTGGGATTCCAGGTGGAGCCCCTCATCCTGGAATGATGGTTCCACTGGTTCCTAGGCCACCATTTGGTCCCCCACCTGGACCACCTCCGATGATGAGACCACCACTTCCGCCTGGTCCTCCTCCTAGCTTACAACAAGATGTTGAATATCCTTTAAATAGACCGAGTGTGCCTCAGAAACCATCTTATGTGAAATCTGCTGCTTCAACTGTTGTTAAGAGGCCGCTAGCCCAACACACCCCAGAACTTACAGCTATGGTTAGTACTTCTTTATTTATATTTTGGAACCTACATCATTGTTTGAAGATATCTAACTTATGTTTTACTTGCTGTATATAAATCTAGCTTGTAGGTTATCATTTTTATTCTCTGTTGATAAGTAGTACATTAGGTGTGAACTTGTTATGGTCTTTTGTTTAGATTTTGATAACCATTTTCTTGTTTTTTGGGCATTTGAGTAACCTGTCTTGAATGAGTGGTTTTTAATTGTTGGATAAATAAATGTATTAGTATAATAGTATTCAGTACTATCTTCTAAGTCATACACCAGTGTCAACATGGGAAACTTTCCATATTGCAATTGTTTTGACACATTAAACTCTTAGAAACCTTGTTACTGGAAATCACAGTTTTTGGTATGGGTTATCCACTACAAAGTTGTCATGGTGTGTTTTGATGAATTCCCGTGGATTCTAGTTTGTTCAAGTTGGAAAGTCACAGTAACCTGCCTTCCTTGACAAGAGCCTTTGAAAGATAATTGTTGCTTAGAAGACGTATTTTTCTACTATACTTTGGATGCTTATGTTTTGCCTAACATTTTGCGTTGATCTAGGTTCCTGCCTCTGTCAGAGTCAGGCGAGAAAGTGTTCTCCCAAAACCAAAATCTAAGTCATCAGTGTCGACAACCACTGTGACAGCAGTTCAGCCAGCAGCTCCTCCTGTCGTGAAGCAAGAACCTGTTTATTCATCTTCAGCACCAAAACCACAGAGCATCGATGACTCATACATGGCATTTTTGGAAGACATGAAAGCTCTTGGTGCTCTCGAAGGTTGATTTTTAGAGTAGACAAGTGCAGAACAAAGAACTCCCATCAACTCCATCAAAGAAAACATACATCTTAGGGACATGTTGCTGGCGATTATTCTTTGTTTCTGATACCTTACATTAGTTTTTGTTTCTTACATTAGTCATTGCTCAAGGTCCTCAATGAACCCAATGAACCACAGGTATGTGAGCCTCGGGCAAGTTGAAAAGTGTACTAAATTTTAACTCTCAGGTAGTTTTATCTATTCTCTTCCTGTCTCAGTTGTGTCTCTACCTGATTGCTGATGATGTTAAAGATGGCTACTACAGCAATTGTTTAGGCTCAACTTTTCTTTCTATTGTTAATACAAATGCGTTTTGAGAATTCTATGCTTTGTGGCCCAATTGCAAATACTCTTTATGAACTGACCTTTAGACATGATCTGGTTTCGTCTTTATTTCATGTAAGAAGCACAGGGTTTGTTGTGTATATAATATAGAATAATCCTGACACTGAATTTCTTACAGGGTTTAGTGATTTCGATTTGGTGGTTTGGGGTCCAAAATTTCTCTCTATTTGGTCAAATCTTCTGATCGAAATTCTCAATGGCTTGAAGAATGGGCAAATGCAGTAGAACCATGTCAGTCCACAGTACACTCAAAATGTGGACTAGTCAAAACTAAAACATGGGGACAAATTAGTGATGGTTTCAAGATCTCAAAGGACAACAACATTTAGATAGATGTCCTTGTCATAAACTGTTTGTTAATGCCATATCACCAAATTGATAAATGCTAACATATCTATAGACTAGAGATTGCTCTCCTCATCCATGACTTCACATAACCACAATCATGTCCAATTAAAAATCAATAAAATGCCCATCTAAATCTTACCCTAGTTTATATTAATACATCCTTGTTGTTTACACTCTTAACCCTATGAAATGCAGATGGAGATGGGTTTGAGGTCAATAATGGCAACTGATTAATTAAATGGTGACCAAAAAAGTTATTAACTTTGTTGAAAATTAGACTTCCAGTTAAAAACCCATTTAGGCAAAAACAAGAAGTCAAATCTTCAAAACAAAAAGTCCCTCTTGGTAAATATTTAAAACATAGTAGAATTGTTGCAGACAAGCATCTCAAGGCAAGCAGAGACAGCAGCTTCTGTTCCCATTTATTGTCCATATCTCCATTTTCAAACCCTCTTAACAACTAATCTTGTCACTTAATAATATGTAGGTCTTTGACCCTCCTATTAATTTTTCATTTTCCAACCAGATACTGTTGGCTACATTCATGATGAGCCATGTGATATTTTGGTCTTAGTTTATCCAAAACCATTGTATGTAGGTACAATAATGTCATGTTAACCATGATATCTTTGTCTGTTTCTTCCAGCACTTGTTGTCATCACTTTCCAATGCTCTTTTACTTATTTTTAAACTCATGTACCCCTGCATATACTAAAGTCAAGTGGGCAAGTGAAAACATGACCTTTTTGATGGATGATTATCATGCTAGGCACTATGAGCATTAAAGTTCAACTAGATCTGCCTATCCAAGTTGGTTTCATGAGCATTCAAGTTGGAGGATTTATCTCTCCACCCACCAACTAAACCAAACCAAACCAATTCATTTTACATGAACAATTCCTTAAAGTCAACTGTCCCCAATGCTTTATCAATCTGTGTTTAAATCTCTATATAGATTCTTGAAAGAAAATATCACAAAGTTGAGTTTGTGAGAGGGATTGGGAGTTGACAACTGCAGAGCTATAAAGGAAGCAATGTGAAAGGGAGGAGAAAAATAGAGAATTGAAAGCAATAGTTGAAAGTGTAGCAGTGAATTGAATATTCAAAAAGATATATATAAAACAAATGAATTTGGTTCTCTCTTTCTGGAAGCTGAGCTGATATATATATTATAAATATTGTGCACACAGTATTGAGAGAGACATGGGAGGAGATATTGAGAGATTTAGCAGGTGGGTAGTGGGCAGAATGTTCTATGACCAGCCAAACTAGTCATATATACATTTTTTGTTATTCTGAGTCAACTCAAATACTCAATACCTACTCTTGAAGATGATGAGTACATAAAGGAGAGGAGAGAGGTCTGAGTTCTGTGGTGAAATGGAAGGTGGTCTTGGCCTTGTTTTCCTTTTAAGCAACTTATTGTTGCTTGTTGTTCCTTCAATTTCTCTCCCTCTATGCACTGATTCAAGTGAGTAGTTACCTAGTTTATGTTTTTGTTACTTGAATTTTGTGTTATCTGTAGGTGAATGTTTTGGTTTGGTCTCTTGATTGTTTTTTTGATGCAGGTGCTCCATTTACTTTGAATAGTACACTCAGTTTCTGCCCTTATGATGGGAAGTCATGCTGCAACTCTACGGAAGATGTGCAGTTGCAGAAGCAATTGCAGGCTATGAATATCTCTAATACTGGATGTGAATCTCTTCTGAAATCTATCCTTTGTGCAGTATGTCACTTCACTCTACAATTTTTTTTTTTTGAAATTAACAAATTTGATGCACCATGCTTTGAATTTGTATGCATTTAGATATTTGAATTTGCTATTGAATGAGTTGTGCTGATATTTTGCTCACCTGTTGATCACCTGCTAAGATTCTAATAGCTTTTTTCATGTATGCCTCAGTTTATCTGGCACCAAACTTGAAAACATTTGTTTGATATTCCATCTAGAACTAGATTGGTTGATCAGGTTATCACTTAACTAATAAGTCCTTGAATCCATGATGATGTCTTATGATCTGATGATGTTGATCTCAAATCCAGAAAGTTATGCCAAATTATGAACAAAAAATCTACGAGTAGATAATCCTTATGTATCCAACTTTCATGCAATTAATATTTCTTCTTCAATATTTATTTTACTTTTTCATCTTTCAATTTGTTACCTTGAACAATAAGCATCAAAATACTTTGAATTGAGTTTTTATATAGCATAAACCAAACATTTTTTCCTTTTCTGGTGAGAAAAGTTTTATCAGAGTACTTATTACTGGATTTCATTTTTACAGAAATGTGATCCGTTTTCAGCAGACCTGTTTACAGTAAAGTCTACGCCTCGACCAGTTCCACTCCTATGTAACTCCACTATTCCAGGTTCATCTAAGTCAAGAGAATCAATTACAGACTACTGCAGTGAAGTATGGGATACATGTCAAAATGTATCCATTAAGAATTCCCCTTTCTCTGCTTCACTACAAGGCCGAGCTGGAGGAACAGTTGATTCCAATTTCACCAAATTGACAGATTTCTGGCAGTCCAAAACTGATTTCTGCAGTGCGTTTGGTGGACAAGCTACTAATGAATCAGTATGCTTTGATGGTGAACCTGTTAAGCTCAATGAAACTACACAACCTAGTCCACTGAAAGGACTATGCCTTGAGAAGATTTCAAATAGTTCTTTCCTCAATATGGTTGCTCATCCTGATGGATCCAACCGCGCCTTTTTCTCTAACCAAGCAGGAAAGATATTTTTGGCAACCATTCCCGAGCAAGGATCAGGAAAGAATATGGAACTTGATGATTCTGATCCTTTTGTTGATTTAAGCGATGAAGTTCATCTAGATACAGAATTTGGAATGATGGGGATGGCGTTTCATCCAAATTTTGCCAAAAATGGAAGATTTTTTGCTTCATTCAATTGTGATAAGGCTAAGTGGCCAGGATGTGCAGGAAGGTGTTCATGTAATTCAGATGTGAATTGTGATCCATCTAAACTAGCAGCTGATAATGGTGCTCAGCCGTGCCAATACCAAACTGTTATCGCTGAGTATTCTGCCAATGACACTGCATCAGACCCTTCCACGGTACACATTTATACACCTGAGTTCTTATTGATCTATCCTATATTCAATTAGTCTAACTAAAACTTGGTGTCTTTCCAGGCAACGAATGCAAAACCGTCTGAAGTAAGGAGGATCTTCACCATGGGGCTGCCATTTACAGGTCATCATGGTGGACAAATTCTATTTGGACCAGGAGACGGGTATTTATACTTCATGATGGGAGATGGTGGAGGTACAGGCGATCCTTACAACTTCTCCCAGAATAAGAAATCTTTACTTGGAAAGATCATGAGACTTGATGTTGATAATATACCAAGTAAGTATTTTTCATCTCAATATATACTTCTATGCTCAGTCCTTTTTAATTCTTAATCCTCATTACTTCCTTCCACATTATATTCAGGCGCATCAGAAATTCAGAAACTTGGTTACTGGGGAAATTACTCTATTCCTAAAGACAATCCTGTCAGGGACGATCAAGACTTGCAACCTGAAATCTGGGCTCTAGGATTGAGAAATCCATGGCGATGCAGTTTTGATGCTGAGAGATCTTCCTACTTTATGTGTGCAGATGTTGGTCAGGTTTGGTTTTCAAATCACTCTAGTCTTCAATACAAGTATTTTTAAGTTGAGCAGATCCTGAAACTACATGTTTATCTGTCAGGATACATATGAAGAAGTAGATATCATCACCAGAGGTGGAAACTATGGTTGGCGTCTTATGGAGGGACCATATAACTATACTCCTCCAACCACACCAGGAGGATCTACACCAGCAAATTCAGTCACACTCATACCTCCTGTTCTTGGTTACAACCACTCGGAGATAAACAAAAGTATAGGTTCAGCTTCTATCACAGGAGGCTATTTTTATCGGTCCACAGTTGATCCATGCATGTATGGAAGGTAAGTCATCCATCTTTCCAATCAATCTCAATGAGTGTTATCTTAAAATACTAATGTCCTCCTTCCGACATTTTCAGGTACTTATATGCAGATTTATACGCAAGTGGCTTATGGGCAGCATACGAAAATCCTGAAAACAGTGGCAACTTCACTAGTGACAGAATCCCCTTCAACTGCGCAGCAGACTCTCCTACAAAATGCGACACCTTAAAAGGTAGTACTCTTCCATCAATAGGCTACATTTTCTCATTCGGAGAGGACAACCGCAAGGACATATTTATCCTTACAAGTGATGGAGTTTATAGAGTTGTTCGTCCTAGTCGCTGCAATTACACTTGTGCTAAAGAAACCATCTCAGCTTCAAGTCCAACTCCTTCAACTCCTGCCAATAATGCAAGTCGGGCATACAACAACCTAGTACTCATTTTCACTTCATTGTTGTTGATTCTTCTTTTGAGTATAGTCTAGTGAACAAATTTGAGTCTTCTTGAGACAATGTTGCATATATATATTTTTGCTTCTTGTATGTTTCATGCACATGTTATTAGGACAGAGCTAACTAGAACTACTGAATATATTTGCTTCTTGTAAGTGGGGTTCATAATGTGAGACATGTCATGTAATGCAATTGAATGTGTTTGAAAATTTGACCAAATATACTCCATTGCTGAACCCGAAAAGGTCTTTAAGATGATTAAGACTGATCTGAGATCATCATAGGTTTTGTGATTTGGTTTTTGTGATGCTGTATTTATTTAACCCAAATGGAAATGGAAGATAAATAAAACGCAAGTAACATCAAATGCAAATAATTGAAGAGTTAATTCTAGAAGCCTCTTCTCTACTATCGTTTCTGGCAAGACAGGCTTTTACTTTAATGCTTAGTTACGAGTCCTCATAACTATAAGCCGACTGTCACTTCTGTAGCTTCTTTTGTCTCTGTGTTCATTTTCAAATTAGACTCATGTTTTATACATTTAAACCATACAACTGCATAAATGGAGAATTCCATTAAAATAGAATCTTAAAAAATCTTTATTTAAAAAGTATAAATTTATTTATTTATTTATTATTATTATTATTATTATTATTTTCTATCAATTTATTTTATTTTTCAGAATTTTTATAAATAAAATTTAAAAAATTTAAAATATTAATTATGTATAAATAATATTCTCTAAAAATTTATGTGGTATAGTTAATAAAATTACCTCAATAATTATCAAATTAAATTATTATTTTTATTAAAAAAAATAATAATATTAAATTAAAAAGTAATAATATATTCTAAAAGATAAATAGATTATAAAATAATTATTATTTTTTTAATAAAAATTATGTTATAATTTTGTTTATAAAATTTTTAAAATACATAATTTCTATATAATTAAAATTATTTTAGTGCCTAAAAAATCAATTATTAGAAAAATAGTAATGTATTTCTCTATCTCTGTTTCTGCTACGTTTGTTCTGTTAATTCCAAATACCCTTCACTTTCTCTTCTTCCTCTTTCCTCTCTCTTTTGTCTCCTATTTTCACTCACCAAAAAAAAAATCCAAAAAAAAAAAAAAAAAAAACCACAACACCAACTATTGAAGAGTGAGTGATATACGAATGATGGCTTTGGACCTCTGGTCCTAATCCATCGTCTGTGTTTCGGTCTTGTGTTTTTCTCAACAGAAGACCAATAGAAAACACAACCAATTGAAACAACAACATTTTAATCAGAGCAGAACAGAGTTAGGTTTGGTTTGGTTTCTATGTAATGTCAAAACCCATGATCCCCTACATGTAATCCCACCATAACTACCCTAAACCCTCTTGATCTCCTCAACTATGTCTCGTGAATCTTCCCCGATCCCTTCTCAACCCACCACTAACGATACCCTAAACGAAACCACAACCGCAAATAGCAACAACCCTACTCCTCCAATTCACAGAAGCAACCGTCCATCTCGTGCTTGTACTCTCCGGACGGCGCAGCGTCTCTATGCCGCCGCTCAGGCGCAGGCCCAGACTGCCAAGCCTAAGAAGAAAGAGCAACGAGAGAGAATAGAGGAGTCGCCGCCGCCGCCGCAGCAATGCGGGCCCAATAGTAAGATTGTTACCCCTTTGGTCGGGGATCCACCCCCGTCGCAGCTTCCTCGGTGGAACCTCAGGGGCATGTGGGAGTTGGCTTCTATACTCAATTTCTTGCATGTGGGTGATTGAAGATTGTGTCTTTTGTTTTGAATTGTTTTGCTTTGTGTTAAAGTTGAGAAATTTGTTTGATTTGTGTTGTGGGATGTGCAGATGTTTAGGCCATTGTTGAATATTTCGGCTGAGTTTTCTGCTGAGGAATTTGAGACTGCTTTGATCACTCCAAATGATACTTTGAGTGATATTCATATACCTATATTGAAGGTTGGTTTTTTAGCTCCCTTTTTGAAACTTCTAAAGTTTTATTTTCAGTTAGTTTATGTTATAATGCAAAAAAAATTTAAATTTATGTTTTTCTTTTACCCATGTATCTTAGTGTAAACATAGAATGATTTTGCATGCAAAGTTTTGTACTTTATTGTGGTATTGTCATTTTGGTTTTGTTTTTAAGTCCGTCTTTTTAGTGCAAAGGGAATGCATTGTAGTTTGGAAATTTGCATGGCTGGATTATTGGAGATGAAGCTATTTTAGTATGATTTTAAGGTATGAAAATGAGCTAAATTGGTCATTACCATATGAAGATTTTGTAGGATAATGAATTCGAGATGAATCTTATGGGAAAGATATCATAGTTTGTGCAGATATTCTCGACATGTATAGGATTTAGTGAAGTTGGTATTGAGTTCCACATTATTGTGGAAGTGGTGAGATTTTGTAACAGATAGATATTTAGAAACTGTGGTATTGAGTTTGACATTATTGTGGAAGTGGTGAGATTTTGTAACTGATAGATATTTAGAAACTGTGTAATATGTTAATATACACTGGTTAGCTGTCACAGTGTTTTCCCTATATGGCGTATTCTATTCACACTACCTAATTGATGGAAGTAATGGGAACTAGTACTTCTGTGCATGGAGTAGTGCATTGTACACATTAGTCATGTTAGATTATTAAAGATGTTTGAGTGGGAAATCACCCTTGTATTTTTCATTCGTCAGGCATGATAACAACTTGGCACATTTTAATAATGTCCTAGTTAATTCATTCGAATTTGGTTACATTTCAGGTGTTTGTAGGTAACATCATAATGTTATAGGGAATGACATGAAATTTCACTAATGTCAGAATGTGGTGCTTGTAGACATTTTAAATAGAAAATTAAGAAAATTGTATTTTTGGGGAGTACTGGATGTAGTAAAAAAGGAAAAGAGTATAATAAGATTATAGAGTTTTTATTTTTATTTTTTATTTGCATTTTATTATTATTATTTTATGTGTCTTTTGGTGCAACTTTAATTGTTGATCCATTGTTATTGTTATATGGTATTTGAATTCCTGCTAGGCATTGACATTTTCTTCCATTTATCTGTCACATATCTGTCTTTTCCTCAATTTTGTTTCCTCTTTATTACAATTGTGTGTAGTTTGTGTATCCTCTTTGTTACAATGGTGTGTTTTAAGAGTTTGTGTATCCCGCTTGTTTTTATAGTGTTAGTATCTAGTTAGTGCAAGAAAAAATAATAACACTTCAATAGTTTTGGCATATTGTTGCTTTGTTGTGTTTTTCCTGAAATTTATTGCTGTGTTTTCTCAGTAATGATAGAGAGTACATATATATGAAAAAGCTAGCTCAAGGTCATCTTTACCTTAAGACTCTTCTTGGTAACCTGATTTGAAAAATACAATTCATAGTATAGTATATATTGGTGTCTTAATGCATGATCTGATTTGTTGAATGTCGACGTATTGTTTATGAAATATTCACAACCTATTGAATAGATTATTTTATTATTATTTTTTTATCTTTAAATATTACAGGCGATACCTCCTATTACTAGAATGGCCCTCACTCGTGACACATGGATTACAGTTTTATGTAGAAAGCTGAGAGACTGGTGGCATTGGGTAACTTAACTCCTTTAAAGTTAATGCTGGACAATTGTGAATTAATGACCATGTAATGCTAACATTAGTCTGACCAATCTTTGCAGGTTGCAGAAGGAGATCTTCCAATTGTTGCTTCACATGGGTGAGTATTTTGCATATAGGGAATGTCACAACTTGTAAACTTTTTCTGGTTTACTAATGTATATTGTTACACCAATATATTAGGACGGAGATTGAAGTATATAAAACTCTTGACCCTGGGGTTCGTGTGGTGATCTTGAAAGCCTTGTGTGACATTCGTGTTGAGGTATTATTATCATCAATGAAGCATATTTCTTGGCATTAGTTTCACATTGCTTGGGCCAATATTTTAGAGTCAATGATTATCATATTTTCTAGTTTAGTTTGTTTATTTTTGTCAAAGATTCCGATGGATTAGTTTTAAGAAAATTGTTGGAAAATTGTCATCTATTTTCTTGTTTCATTCATGTGATTTACTGGGACAGTACATCTATATCTCATGCCTGTTAGTTAACTATTTATCATTGGAATCGAAGGTTTTATTGATTTATTTTTAAAATTTATTTATTTATTTTTCCCCCTCCCATGAAATTGTACTTAAAAGCTATTAATTTTGTGTAGCACATGTTATATTAATGTTGACATTTTGAGAGGAAATGAATTTAGTATGGTTATGCAGCAAGAAGATATTCGAAACTACATTGATAACTCGATTAAACATGGCGTTCAACTTTCAGCATTTCGTAAAGAACGTGTTGGGGGAGATTCGTATGGGATTAATTACTGGTAATCTAGTTAAACTTCTCATATGGTTGTCCTTTTCCAAGTTATTATTGAGATTTATCAAAATAATTGTGCATGTTACAGTTAATACCATGTATTATTATATTGTTCTTTTTATGTAGGTTATCTACATGTCTTACTGCAGGTATGAAGATGATCCGCTCATTGGTCATCGGTTGTACAGGGAAATAAGAAAACCAGATGTGAAGGTTGAAGGGAAGAAAAAAATGAAAGGGTCCAATGTTCTTCCAAATACATCATATCAGTGGGAAGCTGTTGCTACTAATTTAGAAGAATTTCAAGATGTTTCTGTAAATTTCTAAACAATTTTTTTAATCTGATACACAATTTTCTAGCATAAACACTATTTCGCTGTCTTTAATATATAATTTTTCAATTTGAATACATCCATGACACTCTTATTAAGAGTTCAACTGGGTTTTTCTGCATGGGAAGAGTAGGTAATTAGAGATGATACAGTTCTTCCCTTTATGATTTTTGTTGTCTTTTGTTTGCAGGAGAAGCTTTTTACAAGTAAAAATAGAACCGAAGCTTCTCTTGGGAAGAAGATAAAGAATGACATGCTTCCTGAAATTGAGAAGGAACATAAGGTATAAAATACTTGCTTTTTGAAGAACTCGTATAACCTATGCAGTAATGTTTACTTGGTGACTGGAAACAAGTTCTTCTAGCTGTTTGACTCTTGTGAAGTAATGCGCTTTTTAATGGTTGTTCTTGTCTTGTACTCTATTAGAGGAAGGAGAAATTGTTGAAAAAACAACATAGACAAGCTTTGCTTCTCGACAACTACTTGAATGTGGATGGGCTTGGGCCAGGACGCTCACTCCGTGATAGAAAACCAGTCACTTACACATTTGGTGAGGGGAACATTATTCTGTTATCAATATATATTTGTAATTACTTTTGTTCTTAGTTGCTGATTTTACAATAAGTCAAGATATTAACCTCAAGATAAGATTTTACTTTATTTATTTATTTTTTACTATTATTTTTTAAAATATTTGTCAATGTCATACAAGATGTCTTTTGGTCTGAAGACACTGTTAATAAAGCCACAATATCATGGTTTTTGTTCCATTTGTTAAATTTTACCTTTTTAATTGGTTTGGTGATGAGCAACTTGTTGGGCTAGCAGTCTGACTTTGCTGAAGACTTTTCTTCATAATAGGAACTTTTTAAATAACTGGTGCCGGTTTGTGATTTTTTTGGATACAATTGTCTCACCTGCATTGATTAGATGCTAATCAATGTTTCAGCTCTCTTTTGGCACCGTGAAGTTGTTACAATGTTGGTTGCACTTATTTTACTTAGTAGTTTGACAATGTGAATAGGCATTTACACTCGCAGTTAAATCCTTTGTAATTATGGTGCATAGGTAAGTGTAAACCTACTACTCAAGGTTCTTTTAGTTTATTTTTTTCATATTTTATTGAATATATTTCTGGTGTAAATGAACCTGTGGAATATTTGGCTCTGAGATGTTCTGGTGTTATTGTTTTTCCATGTGCATTTTGTCTTTGGCAAGTTGATGAGACATTTTGATTTTGATCTTTTTTAGTTTAGGGGTTGTAGAACCATTAACCACTTTATCAAGTTACTGAATTATTTCAATTGAACTGATTGTTGTCTCATTAGATCACATCTAACTATGATTATAATGCAATTATATGTGTTTTTGCAGATGATTATGATCGGTCGATCAACGAGGCTATCAAGATAACTAAGTATGGATGATTGTATAATGAGTTCTTTCTTGGGTTTTATACTATATAACATCTTATTGGAATTTGTGTGTTTCACTATGTTGCACGTCATTTACCTCTCCTTTTACTCTTGTTTAGGAGGAAACCTCCATCACCAGAGCCTAATCAAAGAAGAGAAGATGATTTCAAACCAGAAGCTACTATGAATGGTAAATGGAGTGATCCTTTTCAGGTCTCTGAACAAAATTTCGATGCTGTATCTCCTGATGAGTTGAATGATTATGATATGGATGATGAAGATGAAGAGCATAAACCGGAAGAGTTAGACCGGAGGTATGGTTTTGTCTGCATAATTTATTATCGTAATTATGCCTTTTGATTAGAAGTTATTAATGGAGTAAATTCACATTAAAAAAATGCAGTAATCGACGTAGACAGAGGCCTCAAAGATATTCAATAAAAGATTTTGTTGAAGCTGTTTCAGATAATGAAGCCGATTTTGACAGTGATGATGATATAGTTGGAGAAGTTGTTTATGAGGAGGAATATTTGAGGAAACGTAAACAGAGGAGAAAGAATTCTAGTAGCTCGGAAGGGGATGAGGAGTACCGTTGGGATGAAGAAAATCCTGAAGATGAAGAGGAGGAAGAAGAAGAATCTTTGAGCATGTCCGAGGATAGTGATGAGCCACAGAAACCTAAGAAATTACGGGGCCGTACTCGCAGAGAAACTAAGTTGAGGTCAGTCGGTGAGATCCAATCTGGACTAAGACGCAGTAAGAGAGCAACCAGAAACCGGATTAACTACCGCCAATATGATGCTTCAGATTCTGATGCAGAATCAACGAAACGTGATAAGTCAAATGTGTCAGAAGAGATTTCTGATCCCAGCGAGAATGGAGAATATTCATCAGGTACTCAAGAATCCGATGGTAATGAAAATGATGAGGAGGTCAAAGTTGAGCAGCCTGTGGAGGATGGTTATACAGAGACAATGGAGGCAGAGGAGCGAAGTCAGTCACCTGAGAAACCTAATAGTCCTGGTCAGTTGCCTGAGAAGCCGAATAGTCCTGGTCAAGCTGAAGTAGATGGTGCCAAAAAAAGAAGATTTCTTGACTTAAATCAGCTTGCTCCAGTCACTGGCTTCGAGGATGGTCCAAATTCAGTGAAAGATGATGATAGAGATGGTTTTTAAAGCTCTTCTTTACGCTGAAAAGCAAAGAGTTGCTGAAGGGGACAGTGTATGATAGTAAGAAAGGACGATAAATTTTGTGGCAAGTTTAAGCCTCACGGAGGAAGTAGAGCCTTTCCTTTCCGTGCAGCTTAACTGAAGGAATCGCCTTGATGCAAATTCATTATCATATCTGCAGCAGGGAGGTTAACAACCATGTCTAAGAGTTATGTAGAATAGGTAGTCATTTTTTAGTGCGTCTCTACATTCATAGACTACACCAAGTGAATGAGAACTCGTTGAGAGTTCATTAGCTTATTAAAAGTTAATGTACAATAACCGTCAACTAATATTGTAACTTAAAAGGTTTGGCTTTTAGATGTGGTAAGCTCAGTAGTAGCTAGCTCATGTTCATGAGATTTTGTGTTGGTTGGCTCTTATGAAGATGTATGTGCCAAATGTTGAATTATCTCATTTACGGATTATAATATAATGTAATAGGTGTTGGATGGAGTGGTTTACATTGTTATATGAAATGTTTATTATTAAAAGGACAGTCACCATGAAGAGTAACAATATCTTACATTGCAAGAAAGCACATTATCTACAAATACATCATGGCAAGCTACACATGAATCAGCTTCATTGCTTTTTAACTACTCATGTTTTACAAGAATGTCTCAACCTTCTGAGAATAACCTGATCATAGAACCTTCTTGTCCGGAAAAACAACAACAGGGCAACAAAACAACCCAGGACTGCGAAAAACGCCATGATCAGAAAAGACAACATGAAGCAATGAGTACCATAACAAGAATTACCCTCACCACTTGCAGCCTTATCATATATATACCCAATGATTCTAACAGAAAATATGTAAGACCCGACCGGACTGGCTATGCCAATTGTGTTGGCTATAGTTGCCATATGACCAACGCCAAACAGCTCAGAAGTAACTGTGTGTAGCAATGGCACCTGAGAACCATAACAGACACCTACTATAATCGAACCCAGATACAGGCTTTCAGGGAATCCTAGAGCAATCACAATATGACCAACTGATAATGCAGCTTGTGTAATAGCAATAAACAGTGTCCTAGGACAGCCTTTCTTGTGTAGAAACAAATCTGAAACATACCCAACAGTAAAACGGCCGAGAAAATTCCATATACTGATCAAAGACACTAGAGAATTTATTTCAATGGTCGAGTAACCTAGTGATTCTCCTACTTGACTGATGTTATTTATCGTCGATATACCTGATCCCATTCCACATACCATCGCGACGAAAAGCAACCAGAAGTTTACAGAACAGATTGCTTGCTGCAGATTCATGTCTTCATTTTGCACATCAGAAGCGGCTTTCAACAACTGACATGTATCTCCAGGCAACTCCTGATAGTCTATGGGATCACTAACAATCTCAGTGATCCCAGGAGAAGCAATGATCTCAGGATTGTCGCCTGCACTTCGCAGCAACAATACCAATCTCTTCTTTTCCTCCTTTTCTGCTCTAATTGCAATTCCAAGAGGTGAAGCAAGTAGAATCAGAAGAATCATGAAAGTAACCATCCTTGCCCATGAAGCCAAATTGAAAACATTGTTCAGAATAATAAGAACCATGAGATAAGCTACCAGGACCAAAGCAACAACTGACAACCTATCTAAATGCTTCTTCTCATCAACCGAGTTTGTCTTATAGATTCTTACAAACAACATAAGCAATAGAGAAACAGTTGTTGGCAACAAAGCAAGAAACAACAGATAACTACTTGGATTGCCTTCAAATAGTGCGTCATAAACTTGAATCAACATAGCTCCACTCAGACCAAGATAACCCTAATCAAACAGAATCACAGTTTCTAATTAAAGCTAATTAGAGATCATTAGAGAAAAAAACTGTTAATCAAAAACCAAACATACCTCCAATATGCCAACAATAGTACCAACGAATCCCCCGAAGTTCTTAACACCTGTAACAACACTAGCAGACACAGAAAACGTCTGTGATTGAGCAGCCATGAACATAAACAAACACATCAACGGCACAGGCGGTCTGTCAATCAATCCAACAACGGAGGCCCACATTAAGAAGTAACCAGCGAAGCAGAGGATAGCTCCCGTCAATAACACAACCCACGGCCCAAAAAACGACCCTGAACGGCCGTTAGGACGGTTGAGAGTGACGTAAGAGTAAAGCAAACCAGCGAAGATACCGGCGTTGCCACCGATGTCTTTGAAGACAGAGACTGTGTCGAGTGTTGACTGGTCGTAGTTCTGAGATGACTTGAGAGTTGAAGAGTAGATTCCGAACGTGTACGTTGCTCCGACGCTGCACTGGATCCATATGCTGGCTACTGTTGCCAACCATTTGGAGTCAAGTATCTCCATTGTTGTGAGACTGAGTGTGAAGAAGATAATGTCTTTTATGTGGGTTTTATCTGTTTGTGTGTAAAGTGATAAAATTTCTAATTTTAGAATTCAACTGTGTAGGGGTAGGTAGTTATAGTTGATGATCCTTTGTAAGGCAATAATTGAGCAGCAATTTGTGCAAGTAAACAAAAACTCTGCTTTCATATTTCTTCATGTTGAGTCTTAATCTAATTTCAAGTAGCTTTATACAATCTGATTGTGTGCTAAGAAAATAGGAAAATGAGTGGTTATAAATCAATATTCATCTGTTTTCCACTACTTTATAAAATTAAAATCTACCAGTCAATCATACACGTCTCAAAAATCTTATATATCATTCTCAGGGTCATTTTACAACCAGAACAAGCAAATGTAGAAAAACTTTCATTATTTATTAAATAATTGCTTGATCTATATTTCAACAGAGATATGTTCTACAATGTAGTTCACAAGCTTAAAGAAAAAATATACATGATGTGACAAAATATATAGAACAATAAAGCTGAGAAGTCAAGACCAGTGATTGATTTCTCATGAAATGGAAGAATGGCGCAGCCTTTTGATCACAACCTGGTCATAAAACTTCCTGGTTCGGAAATACAGAACCAGGCCAATAAAACTACCAAAGAGAGCGGAACCAGCCATGATCAGGAATGATAACATGAAGCAATGAGAGCCATAGCATGTTTTATGGTCACCTGTTACTGCCTTGTCGTAAATGTATCCAATGATTCTAACAGAGAAGATGTAAGAACCGATAGGACTAGCTGCGTTTATAGTGTTGAATATAGTCCCCATATGTGAAACTCCAAAAATCTCGGAACTGATTGCAGGGACTAGTGACACTTGAGAACCATAACAAACACCTACCAAAATCGAACCCAGATACAAGTTTTTAGAAAAACCTGAAGCGACAATGAGATGTCCAATGCATAATGTTCCTTGAGTGATAGCTACAAACAATGGCCTAGGCCAGCCTTTTTTATGCATAAATGTGTCTGATACATAACCTACCCCGAATCGACCGAGAAAATTCCATATACACAGCAATGACACTAGAGAGTTTATCTCAATGTTTGAATAGCCAAGTGATTCGCCTACTTGACTGATGTTGTTTATAGTAGCAGTGCCTGAACCCATGCCGCAGATCATTGCAAAGAACAGCAACCAAAAGTTTGCTGTGCACATTGCTTGTTTAAGGTTCATATCTTGTTGCGGTTCTATATCACTGCAATTCGTATAGACCTTTTCCTGATGCACTAATGGTTGTGACAATGATGTGTTCAGAAGATCCTCCTCTTTGACTGCTTTGTATGCAATTCCTACAGGCGAGACTACTAGTAGCAGAAGAAATATGAATGTGGTGATATGTGCCCATGAGGCTAGAGTGAAATTGTTTTCGAAAATCAAGAGAATCATCAGATAAGCAGCCATGATCAGAGCAATAGCAGAGAAACTATTCAAGTGCTTCTTGTCATAAACTGATGTTCTGTCATAGATTCTTACCAGAAACATAAGAGAAAGCGAGACAATTGTTGGCAAGAAAGCAATGAACAGAATAAAAGAACTCGGATTTCCTACAAACATGGTGTGATAAACTTGAACCAGAATCGCTCCACTCAAACCAAGAAACCCCTGTCAACAACAATACACCAATTAATCACCAAACAACACTAACCAGACCTCAAATACACAAAAACACAAACAAACCTTCAAAATCCCCACAATGGTGCCACCATAGTCCCCAAAGTTCCTAACACCAGTGACAACATTAGCAGTATTGAAGAAAGTCTGAGCATGAGCAGCAACAAACATGAACAAACACATCAAAGCCACAGGAGGTCTCTCAATCAATCCAACAACAGATGCCCAAATCAAAAAGTACCCAACAAAGCAAAGAACAGCACCAGTCAAGTGCACCACCCATGGCCCAAAAAACCGGCCACTGGAACGATTAGACGTCACAAACGAGTAAAGTAGACCAGCAAGAACACCAGCGTTGGCACCAACATCTTTGAAAACAGAAACTGTGTCCAACGTTGATTGGTCATAGTTCTGAGTTGATTTCAGCGTCGGAGAATAGACACCAAAAGCATAACAAGCTCCGATGCTACACTGGATCCATATGCTTGCTATTGTAGCAACCCATTTGGAGTTGAATCTCTCCATTGAATCAAAATCAAAACCAAATCAAGTACAAGTCTTTGCTTTGTTAATTGAGTACTGAAAACTTCTTAATGACAGTTATTTGGTGAGTTATATAAGTGTTATACATTTCTGTTCTTATTCTTGCAGCTTCCTTTGTCAATTTAATTTCCATGTACTGGATATATATGACAATTACAGTACCAACTACACATGTGTCAATCATGTTCTGTTTGATTCGTATAAGATAACATGTTTGGTCCGAAACACTCATCTCTAACTCTCCAACGTGTCAAATAATCATTTGTTCTTATCACCATTAGCTCGTAATCCAATTCAACAAAAAAACTCTCTTGGTCTAGATTGCTTCCACCTAATTTCCTTATTTCGAAAACCATCTCACTGGAAGCTCAATTGAGTGTTGATCCATTAATTGGATTAGAAAACAAAAAGTCTGTAGCACGATGAAAGAGACACTGACATCGACCGATCAAAGTCTAAGAGGCATTCAAAACCAATTTGTTTTTTTAAAATACACAGCTGACAATAATTGAACCTCACATGTACATCCATGACGATTTGCTCTGTTTTTATCTGGATTGAGATTACAGGTCATAGATTATTGATCTTGTAATTGAATCAGATTACTTACTGCTGCATAAATCAATAATTTTGTTGCTACTGTAATAATGACTCGACTCTTTTGGGTACCAAACTTAGCAAAAGTTCTTCTGTGAGCAAATGAAAGTGACATCAAACCAGTCAGAATCTGAAACGCAAACATAAAGCTAAATAACCTTAAAAAGTTAAATAAATAAACCAGTGGCACAAATTCTTTGAATCAACAACCATACATGTGGCTTCTTTATTATTCCTTTTATGTTTAAATTACCTATCACAATCATTGAACCAAATCAGCTTTTTCCCAGATTATGTTTCCACCTCTTGAATTGAATACAGACAATGAACAGGTTGATCCGTGTCATTTCATGCAATTCTTTATATTCCAGCTCATGCTATAATATTATTATATTTATATTGATTTTAATACTAACACGTTTTGATAAACATTGAAGAAACTATACAGATTTAGACTCCTAATTATTAGTGTTTTATATTATAGTTTGCTGAGGTAGTTGCGTGTATCTGAATTGAGAGATTCGAATCAAGTCACAGGATATTCCAGGATCAAGAAAATTTTTATTAATTTGAGAATTCATAGAAACAAAAACAACAACAATGTCAACTAAGAAGTCTTAGTCTTTTGATAACAACATGTTCATAGAACCTCCTAGTCCGAAAATACAACACCAAAGCAACAACACAACCAAACAAAGCAAAACAAGCCATAATCAGAAAAGCCAACATGAAGCAATGAGAGCCATAACAAGTATTATCTTCACCAGCAACTGTATCATAAATATACCCAATAATCCTCACAGAGAATATATACGACCCAACAGGACTCGCAACACCAATAGTATTGTAAATTGTACCCATATGCCCAACACCAAATATCTCAGAAGTTATAGTAGGCATAAGTGACCACTGTGAGCCATAACAAATCCCTACAATAATTGAACCCACGTAGAGATTCCAACCTGAAGCAACAACTACATGACCAAGTGATAATCCAGCTAGAGTAATCACCATCAATAACGGCCTAGCCCAGCCTCTTTTGTGTAGCAATGTATCAGACACAAAACCTGCTCCGAATCGGCCTAGGAAGTTCCATATACTCAATAATGCAACTAGGGAATTCTTCTCACTTGGTGTGTAACCCAGTGATTCACCTACTTGGCTTATGTTGTTTATTGTAGCCATTCCTGATCCCATTCCAGTTATCATTGCAAGGAACAGTAGCCAGAAATTTGCAGTGGACATAGCTTGTTGAATGTTCATGTCTTCGGATTTTGATACATCTGTTGCTGATTCTAAAAGGGGTGTTTGTGATAGTGCTAATTTGTCTGTGTTTGTGTTTTCTCTCTGAGCTTTGAAAGCAATTCCAAGAGGTGATACAAGTAGAATTAGCAGGATTGTGAATGTAATGATTCGAACCAATGATGGGAAATCGGAATGGTTTTGTAATACTATAAGGATCATGAGATATGCAGCTATGGTTAATGCAATAGCAGAGAGTAAATTCAAGTGCTTTTTATCACCATTTGAGCTTGTTCCATATACTCTTACGAAAAACATTAAGGAAATTGACACAAATGTAGGCAACAAAGCCAGAATCAGAAGAAAAGTACTGGGTTTGCCTTTGAATATTGTGTCATAGACTTGTATCAACACTGCTCCACTCACTCCAAGATATCCCTGAACATTAAAAAAAAAAACATTCCTTTCAATCAATGAATCAATCAATACAGAGTTTCATTATATTTATTATTGAAATATTTCAATTTCAATCAATATACCTTCAATATCCCAACAATGGTGCCACCATATTCACCAAAGTTCTTAACACCAGTGACAACATTAGCAGTATTGAAAAAAGTCTGAGCTTGAGCCGCCATAAACATAAACAGACACATAACCGCCACGGGAGGTCTCTCAATCAATCCGACAACAGCTGCCCACATAAAGAAATACCCGATAAAGCAAAGCAGAGCACCAACCAAATGGACCGTCCACGGCCCGAATATAGACCCGACCCGATTCCGATTCCGATTCCGATTCCCACTATTGAGTGTGACTAACGAGTACAATATACCGGACAGAATACCCACGTTGCCACCAATGTCTTTGAACACAGACACCGTGTCTAACGTTGATTGGTCGTAGTTTTGTGTTGACTTGAGGATCGGAGAGTAGATTCCGAACGTGTATGTTGCTCCGCTGCTGCATTGGATCCATATTCCGGCCACCGTTGCTATCCATTTCGAGTTCAAATTCTCCATTTTCGTGTCTGGAGCTTGTGGGTTGTGAGCTTTGACTTTTTTGGGTTTTGTTTTAACTGTTTTTTCTGCTCTGCTGGCTCGCGTGGAGGTTGGTGATGCTGATGATATATTCTTTATTTTTTTTCCACGTTTTTTGGGCTTAATAAACAATTAAGCTGAGCTAATTCTTCGCTGTCCAATTAGATAAAGTGGTAATAAAGAAGTTTAGTTATCATTTAAGACATTGTAATCTATTAATCATAAATGTTTTTAGATAATTATTTATTTTTGTGACATTAATTATCTTAATTTCTACAATTAAATAAAATGGCATTTATTATATTTTTTAATTTATTTATTAATTTTTCTATTTAAGAATTGATTTATTTTAAAGTAATTAATTCAAAGTAAATTTAAAAAGTATATTAAAATAATTATTAATTAAATCCACCACATTGTGGACCCCACTAGGTAGTTGTTGCTCATCTTTCACAGCACTGTAGTCCCTGATTCTCGCTGTCCATTACTTTCTATAAATAGTTCATTCACAACAGCAATGAAGGATCGTATGAACATAAATATTCTGTAAATAGAAAAACAAACAAGAAATGTAAAGTACAGTACTAGTACATCTATTCACAAGAATGTTGTGTTGTGTCCTCATATTTCATCTACTAGACAAATGCCGAAGTCTTCTCAAGACAACCTGATAATAGAACTTCCTTGTCCGAAAAAACAACAAAAACGAAACAAAACATCCCAAAAGAGCAACAGCTGCCATGATAAAGAAAGACAACATGAAGCAATGCGATCCATAACAGGAGTTACCATCGTCTTCTTTCGCGACCTTGTCGTAAAAGTAACCAATCACTCTTACAGAGAAAATGTAAGAGCCCACGGGACTTGCAATTGCAATTGTGTTGAAAATAGTACCCATATGCCCAACACCAAATATTTCTGATGTAATTGCAGGCATTAGTGACCACTGCGAGCCATAGCAAACTCCTACTATAACTGACCCTATGTACAAGTTTCCAGGAAAACCTGAAGCGATTACTACGTGTCCGATTGATAACATTGCTTGAGTGATGATGATGAACAATGGCCTAGCCCAGCCGTGTCGATGGAGGAATATGTCCGACACGTATCCAGCTCCAAAACGGCCTAAAAAGTTCCATATACTCCATAGTGAAACTAATGAATTCTTTTCAGTAGTTGTGTAACCAAGAGATTCCGCTACTTGACTGATGTTGTTTATTGTGGCTAAACCTGACCCCATTCCACAAATCATAGCAATGAAAAGAAACCAAAAGCTGGAGGTTGACAGAGCTTGTCTGAGATTCAAATCCTCTACAAGTGGATTGTCACCAGAATTGGCCTTCACTTTGTTGATCTCTTCTGATTCATCAACTAATGAAGTCTTCTCAAGAGGATCTGTATGTGATAATAATAATAATCTCTCTGCCTCTAGTTTCTCAGCTTTGAAAGCAATTGCAAGAGGCAAAGCGAGTAATAAGAGTAAGAGTATCAATGTAATGATGTGTGCCCAAGATGCCAATGTGAAGATATTCTCTAGAATTATAATGACCATGAGATAACCAGCCATGGTTAAAGCTATAGCAGAGAAAGCGTTCAAGTGCTTCCTATCATCAACAGAGTTCGCTTCGCAAATTCTAACAAGAAACATGAGCAGAAGAGTCACTACAGTGGGGAATAAAGCTAGAAACAGAAGGTAAGTGCTTGGATTGCCTTCGAATATAGTATCATACACCTGGATTAGCACTGCTCCACTCAAACCAAGATAACCCTGATCATAAATCAGATTTAGCCTCTGTCAATAATCTATATATAAGGGCATTTGTACTCAAAATATGTAAACCCAATACAGACTGAAAAAGGCATCAAATTTAGAAACTAACCTTCAAGATACCAACAATGGTCCCTCCATAGCCACCAAAGTTCCTAACCCCAGTGACAACATTCGCCGTATTAAAAAACGTCTGGGCATGAGCAGCCATGAACATAAATAAGCACATCAAACCTACAGGCGGTCTATCAATCAAACCCACAACGGAAGCCCACATCAAAAAGTACCCTGCGAAACAGAGGATAGCACCTGTAAGATGAACCACCCACGGGCCGCCTCGATGGATTGTGACGGAGGAGTATAAGAGGCCGGAGATGACGCCGACGTTGGCTCCGATATCTTTGGAGACGGATATGGTGTCGAGAGTTGATTGGTCGTAGGATTGTGTAGACTTGAGAATCGGAGAATAGATGCCGAAGGTGTAGGAAGAGCCGCTTGTGCACTGGATCCATATGCTCGCCACGGTGGCGATCCATTTCGTGTCTAATCTCTCCATCTCCGTCTCGCTTTCCCCAGGTTTGCTTTTTCTTTTTCCTGAGTTTTGGTTCTGGTTGCTGTTCGGTGGTTGATTTGATTATTCCGTGTTTCCTACTTTGTGGCGTGGCGTGACATGAGTATGTTTTTAGTTCAATAATTATGTAATATAATTCTAATCAGGTATTGTTATCACTTGCGGTCCGATTTTACATTTGTGAACAGAGTGGCATCTGATCTTTTGTTATCATCTTTGGGTTTGCCATTATCTGAAAGAAGCGTATACGATTTGGAGTTCGACTAGTCTGTCTGTGCAAGGAAAGTGAAAATATTAAAATTGTATAAACAAAAAAGTCGACTCCACTGGGGATCGAACCCAGAATCTCTGGTTCCGTAGACCAGCGCCTTATCCATTGGGCCATGGAGTCAATCTTGTTGAGGGTGGTTGCCGTCTTTTTCTTCAAAATTTAATGGTTGAGGAAGTTAGTTGCATGAATACGTGGCCAAAATAATTCAAAAATGAGTTGTCAACGGATAGAAATGTGGACAAAGTCGAAATAAGTGGTACCTACAAATTCAATTCGTGTGATGAAAGTGTATATATCCGAAGTAATGGCCATGTGCATTTGCTTGGGATGTCTCGTGGTTGGTATATTATCAACTGTTCCACACCATTTGTGGAACATAGGATTGGTGGCAGCATAGGATGCCAATGCACCTCCTTAACACAAGAATATTCATAGCAGTCAACCAACGATTTCCGTATATGATAGATGATTATGGTTAATTTTTCAATCATCGTTTAACTAAATAGAACTCTCCATCCTTTATTGATTTTATTTTTTAAAAATTCAAAATAACTTTTATGACCTCTTGAAATAATATATATATATATATATATATACCAAACCAATAAAAACACTATTAACTATTTAGTCGCGGCAGATACGCGAAAAAAAAATAAATTAAAAATAATAAGTGATTTGTATGTGAGAAGTGATTACACTAAACAAACAAGTTCCTATACTAATTGATTACTAATGTCGTAGCGTTCAACCTCCACCACCCGTAAGGTCCGAAGTATGGGGAGCGAAATGCTATATTATACGTACACATACAAAAATGCATTTATAAATAAAAAGTCATTAGAATTACTTTTTGAATAAAGCTTTACTTGATAAATATTTAACAAGTTTTATAAAACAACATTATGCTTAATGTTCAACTATTCACTAGGTTAAATGGACAAGCTGACAAAAAAAATCATGGAATTAAATACATATAAAAATTGCATACAAAATAGATTAAGTTGAAACCAATTCCATGTGATAAAAGCTTTAAATGAGGTTCCAACCCGAACTTCTAATGCTTACTCCATCAACTTGCATACATTGTCATATAAAAAAAATAAACAAGAAAAATGGAGAAAGGAAAAAATTATGCTATCGAAGCCTAGTTAGCACCCTTATACTCAAACAAATACATGCAATGTGCTTCTTTCATTCATTATCATGGGTAACACCAATGCAAACTAACATCTTATACATCATTTCATAACTGGTCATATCGGATGAGGATCACAGAATAGAAATAGGAAGATGAATGGTGTCACTTGAGCCCTAGCACTCGCCTTGGTCATTTTAACTAGGTTGCTAGTTTTCTAACCAAGCCGCTAGAATTAGTATAGTAGCCTTTATGACACCTTGTTTTCCTTAACTACGGCACTGACTAAGCCGTGAAAGTGTGTATCGAAATTTCTGAGTGCTCTGGTCCTCGCCCTGATCTATATGGTTGAGTTGACAATTGGTACCATGACTCTTCTGGCGCCCTTGGTCTACGCCCTGGTCTATGTGACTAAGCCACCATATTTGGTGCCAAACTACCCTAGATTTGGTACCAAACCACCCGAGAATTGCGCTATATGACCAGACTGCTAGCCACTTATTAGACAACCAAAAGTGATACTGAAGCCTCTCAGGTGCTTGGTCCACGTTCTGATCACTTTACTAGGTCGCCGACTAGGCCGCAGAAGTTGGTATCGAAATGACATGCGCTCTGATTGCCCCCTAACTCCTTGATCAAGTCACCGATCATGACGCTTAAACGTCCAAAGTAGGGCAAAATAAAGTTTTTACAAGACAAAACCAATCAAAGTCAATTCCTTAATTTTCATTATTTATTTATTTACCATATGAGGTTTCTATAGGAAGTTTCAATCAAAACAACCAATTATTTACAAACCTTTAATCGTTAACATACCACATTAAGCAAACAAAGTACAACATTTTAGTTCATTACCCTTAGACTTAACTCTTATAGGGAAAATAAGACAAAAATGGATCAAAAATCTAGGGGATTCGAAGATCAAACAAATATATGTACAAGGGGTTTAAAGACCAAACAGATGATTCAAAAGAATCGGGTTGATGTCGTCGTATTCAGGGAGGACCGCCACCCTAATTCAAATAAGCGACACTTCAAGTTAAGTTTCACATTTTTTTATGTCGAAGTATCATTTCGCTTGCATTAAGCTAAAGACAAGGGCATCCCTTTTAGGTGATTCGGTAAATCTATTATCATTTTTCCATTATTATCAAAACTCATAAGGTACCACTGGCTTCATTACAATAATGGCAACAAACATTATCACACGTGCTCATAAGCCACCAAGGCAACTATAAACCATTACCATTATATCTTTTCCTTAACCAAAATATCGGAGATGCAAATGAATACATTTTAAGACATTTACATCAAAACTCTATCATTCAATACTCAAGGGTCTCCATGGCCACCAAAAGCACATGCCAACCAAAATCAATCATCACACGACATTGCATACACATATTTATCTCCATTTGCAATTTACTTTAATAAGTGTGTACATAATACTACCATTACACTACTAAACATACTCATCCATTACCATGTATTTAGCATTAACAACTCATTATAATACATTCAAACAATCAACATACAAGTATATAGAGTGCGAAATAAAGGTGCTCACCTCTTCTCCAAAGATAACTAGCGAGTCTCCTCGGTTTGGTGCTTTCCAACACCTTAGTTACCTAGTGGTGCCATCAATAGTAACACAAATCAATAACAAACACAATTTCAACAAAATCTCAGATCTACCTCTTAAGGTTTAAACTAAATATGAAACTAGAGATCATAATTAATAAGAAAAACTATCCAAAAGTGTTATAGGACCTCTAAACCCTATCCATATCATTAATCTCAATCAAAAGCTTTCAAAATAATAATAATAAAAAAGTTATTAAAGGGGTTAAAAAGCTTACTGATAGAAAGAGAGATATGGAGCTTGAAATCACTTATAGGACTCTTAAAAGAGGGTAAGAAGGTAGTTGAAAACCTTAATGGAAGCTGGCTCTTAGTGGCTGAATCAATTTAATGAGTTAGAATTTTGAAAGTGAGGGAGAAGCAAAATTTAGATGTTTGAGGGTGAGATGAGAAGTGAGAGAGTGTGGGGCTGGGAGAAGTAGGTGAGTAGGGTTGTGAGTACAAATGTAACACCCGAACCCCCGCCCCGACGGAAAGGGAATGCGGAGACCGGATGTCACATGCGGAAGACAAATAACGAAAAATACCAATAACAGATAGACAGATCATATTCAAATCTGAAAGACAGTTATTATAAATCCAAATTCAAATAATTCGAAACAAATTCAAAACTAAATTATAGTTGAACTACAAGTTCCGAATGAAAGACAATTACATAAAAATATCCCAAGAGTGCTTAATCTGAAAACAAATCCAAAACATGTGCAGCGGGTTCAAAATACAGAAATAAATCCAGCAAAGTAAATTGATATGAAATCCAAATCTGAAGAGGATGCCATGTGAATGCTCGACGCTAGTGATATCCTGCTATCCCACCTGACTGTCTGAACTCATCAATTCCATTCCCAAAAAGGGTTCAAAACATACAAAACAAAGATAGAAACAACGAAGGGTCAGACTATCGATGTCTGGTTAGTAAGCCAATGCCCAACAAACACATACAGATGTGTCTGATTAAACAAAATAGCATGTCATGCACCAATGCAGGTTAGTTAACAAACCAAAGGTACAAACAAAGGCAAACAAGTTGATTATCAAATCAAGTTATCCCAAAATTAATCCCCTTTAGGTGATCTAGGGTAATTGATTACAGATTATTGTCATTACCGACTGAAAAGGCTTTACAGATATCAAATTATTTTCAGAAGGAAGACCGTAACCGAATAGTAGTTCGGTAAACAGTCTGGTAGGTTATACGGTCAGAGAGTATTACCAGACTTACCGAATTGTAGTTCGGTAGGCATTCCGGTAAGCTATTCGATCAGAGAGCATACCAGACTTACCGAATTGTAGCTCAGTAAACATTCCGGTAAGCTATTTGGTCAGAGAGAAATTATACGAATCCAAGGAAAATTTAAGTGACAATTCAGTTTCTATTCCGGTATGAAGCTCGGTCAGAGAGTTTCAATTCTCTCAGACATGCCGAATTGTAATTCGGTACCTAGCTCGGTGAAGAGTTCGGTTAGAGAGGTCGAACAATCCTAGGAGGTTCATACCGAACTACAGTTCGGTAACCTATTCGGTAAGTAATTTGTCCAGATAGTGAATCTAATGATCTCCAGCCTGACCGAATTGTATTTCGGTAACCAGCTCGGTAAGGAGTTCGTCCAGAGACCATCCTACGTTCAGTTTTCCAGTTTTAAGTGACAATCCGGTATCTAATTCGGTAAACAGTCCGGTTACGGACCCTGGGCACTTTTTAAGCCTAATTCAAGTTATTTCGATCGACAAACAAAGTCTAGCTACCTAGTTGGGTCTAATCCAAGCACCTACATCCAATTAGTAGTCACAATAAACACTACCCAGTGTTAGAACCCAAAAGAAAACAACTATCAGCAGCCAGAAGCAAACCACAACATATCCAACATATAACCAGAAGTAGAAATACATCATTTTCACAGAGTTCAGATTACCCAAATTAATTAGGTGTTTAACTTACTAGGCCTGTCCTTAGTCTAATAACAAAATCGGGAACAAAACAAACAGATAGGGTTAAACCCTCAGAGATGGATCAAAGATCCCAGAGATGATGCCGTTGCATCCAGAATTGAGCCAAGCTCCAGAATTGATGTCGTCGCATCCAGAAAATGGTTGGCAATCAAGGTCATATACGCTTTCGCGCATCGATGTATACATCTAGTTTCCCTAACAGCATGTTGGTCTTATCGTATTAACCTTAGGGCAGGACTTTAGCAGATTACAAAATTCAGTTTCCAAATAGCAGACAGATAGCAAACGATTATGAACACAATTTCATATATCCGATCATGATCAAATAATAGGGCAGCAATATTCCCAAGCAGTTTATCAAATGCAGCAATATAAGCTATTCCAAATCAGAATTCGTCTTATATAAATTTAATCAAATTTTCATACAAGCAATCAAACAAAAACATACAAATGTGAGGGCGTAAACACGGCTACTAACTTTATTCGCTAATCCAAAATATCACCGAAATTACTCCGGTTGACGATCCCAACTTGGTCTACACGAAACCAAGAGTAACTAATAAATCCCCAATTCGCAAAAGTTAGGGTTTATGTTCAAGAACAATTCAAATCAATTAAAAACCCAATAAGACCTAATTTACGAAATCAACATCAAGGTTTCAAAACCCAACCCATGAAGATTTTAAATCCCAAACCGATTTTTGAAATCAAACTTAAAATCAACAAATCCTAATATGAACAAAATCCTTAAATCAATTAATGTGATTTAAAACAAAAGAGTTGTAGCAATTATTACATATATGAAGAAATCGAGGTCAAAACCAAATCCCAAGCAAAAACATGAGAAGTTTAGAAATATGTGATGAGTATGTGTTCTTGATTTGAGAGAAAAGATAAATACGTAAAAGCGAGTCTTTCTAGGTTTTGTAAATAATAAATCAAAAACTATTCTATTCAATATATATATGGGTGGCAACTATCGCCATAAACCCACATGTTTTTATATCAATTAAAAATAACTCCATTTTAAAGTTAATTACAAGATCACCTTAAATATCAAATTGTTTTCAAATGTAACCCAAAAGTTAACTAAGTCAAATAATTTGGTCAAACCGAAAAAGTCAATATTTTTCAAAAATACCAATTTTACCCTTATAATAAAAATAAATAAAAATTAAGAAAATTTTCAAAATTAAGTAGACGAATAGCCCCAGATTACGGACGTGACAGCGGGTCATGGCCATGGACCCCGTTGGTTAATTGGGCTTGACCTCAAAGTTTGGGCTCAATAACTCTCGAGCCCACGTATAACCATCAAATTCAACCCAAATCTACGATTTATTTTCGATTCCATCCCCAAAATAGTTTTCTACTCTAAACATACATTTATACCATCAAAACAAAGCCTAAATTGAAAACTAACACTTATTTCTATAGAAATTCAAATTTCCAAAATTGAGCTATGTTATTCGAAAATCATTTCAAAATAAATTTCAATAATTAAAATTGATTTTATACTTTCAGTCTCTAATTACTAATTTATTTTTAAACCGAATTTTTAATTTATATTGATATGAATATTTCGAAAATCAATTTTATAAGAAAGTAAACTTTTAGTAAAATATGTGGAAATTTTTAAATTGTATTTGTGGACATTACAAGTGTATTATTGTTATTTGTTTTATTCAATTTCAATAAGAAAATTTCACTAGAAATTATAATTAAAATTAATAATTAAAATATACTATGAAGTGAATCGAAATATAAAAAAAAATAGTTTATTATTAGTTGTTATATTAATATTATTTTCATTATTTTTTTATAAAATAATTTACATCTATTTTTATAATTTTGAATTCTCATAATTTATTTTATATTATTTATTATGGACTAAAATGCTGATTTTAATTATAGTTTAAGTTAATATCAAAATTTTATGTAATTTATATATGTGCAAGAATATCTTTTATTACTTTAATTTAAAATTAAAAAAAAATATTTTTACCTCAACACAATTTTATAAATATTTCAATATTTTATCTTTATCTTTCTTTAATAGTTATTTTCTATTAAAAAAAAAAAAAGAAAACCCCCTTCATTTTTAAGGATATTGATTCGTTTGCTCGAAAGAAATCAACTTCCTTCCACAATTACTAAGATAATAGGGACATGTGAGTAATTTGCTCATGGCATCCTTCCGTAAGATGCTGCTTAACACATCTGGAAAGCGAAAAATTTTCTTTTTTGAGTAAAGCCCAATCATCAGCCCACAAGAAGCTCCACGTGGACGATACACAGATAGGGAACGTGGCCACACGAAGAAAACACGTGAGGGAGCGAATTCCAGCACGCGCCAATAACGACAACGACATAATTTATATTAGACAGAGTTTTATTCAACTGTTGACCCACGTAACCGCGCTCACCTCACACTCGAGGACAAGATACGGACGGCGTGGGCTGAGCTTCTTCTTCTACCCCACAATAAAACAGTCATATGCTGATTCACTCTAATCACATGGTGACAACGCGCCAAATTTTAATTAGAACACCAATTTGTTGTTAAAGGAGGCGCGTGCAATAACTGTAATACGATCTTTGATTTCTTACGGTTGGTCGTTAGGTGCCACGTCGCCATCAGCCTTCGTGTCCAATTACGTTAATCGAAAATTAAACTCAAAATAATGGTAATTAATTAACTAGAGTTAAAATATCATGTGTGCCTCTTCAAAGAAAAATAATTCCAAAAACTAAACAACAGCACACAGAGAGTGACCGTTAAAATGGGCTTCGATTCGCAGAATGCGAGCTCTTCTCCTTCTCTCTCTGTTGATGCTTTTGATAATTGTAAATGGATTCTACGGATTCTCTAGAGAGCGCGGCCGATAAGGATGAGGACGAGGAGACGCCGCTATCAGATTCCTTTGCCGGCGTCCGCCTGTCAGATGCTCCCATTCTCTTGTTTGTGTACTTTCACAAGGCTATCCGCGCCGAACTTGCTGAACTCCGCCGCGCTGCGGTGGTTGCTTCTGAGCTTGGGTCATATGACCGTCAGCTGATACTCGAACTTCTTCGGAGATTTCAGTTTCTGAAGCTTGTTAATAAGTATCACTGCGCCACTGAAGACGAGGTCTGTTTGCATTTTTTTTTGGTTGCCGAGAAAATTGAACTAAAAAAAGTGAAATGAAATCTCAAATATTATATATATATATATATAATACTTGTTTTTATTCTAATGCAAATGTCCTGTTTAGATTACAACAGAAACAAAATGAAATTAAATCTGAGGGAGAAACCTAATTTTCGTGTATTCGGTTCTTTGATTATTTTATTAAGGAGTGGTTAGAACAGAGCCACTGATGAGGGTTGAGATTAGACCGGACCAATTTTGCTGTATTGATAATTTGCTTTATCTTGTTTTTTAATATCAAATGTACTAATGCATGAGTTCATAATTTGGTTGTAGCCACAACATCAAAGTTGACTTTCATTGAATGTTAACTAGTCTTATTATATACATTTATTCAATTATGATCCATTAAGCTAGAGTTTCAGAACTTTGGTTGAGTTAATTTCAGGTTTTTGATATATTAACCTATTTTAAACTGTTTGATTCACAGGTGATCTTTTCGGCGCTAGATGTACATGTGCAAAATGTGGCATGTACATATTCACTGGAACATAGAAGCATAGACGAAGTTTTTGATTCGGTTTTTGATCGATTGAATGTATTATTGGAGGGAGATCAGATTATTTCCAAAACATTTCAGGAACTTGTTTTTGGCATTGGTACCCTTCAGACCTTTATTTGTCAACATATGCTGAAAGAAGAAGAGCAGGTTACGACTTGTATTTTCTTTTGAATCATTGATAATTTAGTTTCTCTTAAATATTTTGATTGAAATAAGGTACTTTATTCGTAGAGGTAATCAAACAACTATCATTCTCATTTATATTTGTAAAAGACATCCTATGCGCTTGTGGTCTCTTTGGAGATTTAGGCACGATTACTGAGGTTTTATGTTTAAGAAGTTAGAATAGAGGAATTATCAATTCTAGGACCTCTGTTTCATTTCAGTTATGCAAATGGATTCAAGATGACTGAGCCTGAAACTAGTTAAAGTAGGAGATCTTATACTAGAAATAACAGTTAGACAATTGGTAAGTTCAGTGCTAAGGAACTTCTAAAGAGCTATTATGAGTGATAGGATATATTTTGCGTTTTAGAGTGATAACCTGTGAACCATTCCATTTTTAATTAAAGAATCTGATTATGTTCAAGTAGAAACATCGCTGGTAATATCAGTTATGGTGAAGTATGAAATACCATAAACGACTATTTCACTGATGCTTCAATAACAAAAGTACGATAACTATTATACTCAAAAGGAAAAATAAAGGAGATAGAAGCAACATTATTGCTAGCTCTTTCTCGTTGCCTGCCTCTCAGGTCTTGCTAACAAAAAAAGTTTAACTTTAATCATATTAAATCATGTAGATGAGAATCGTTGAGTATTTCATTTTATCTGTTGTCAAGGGGACCAAAGCAAAAGTTTTAACTTTGGTCATATTAAAGTTATGTAGAAGAGTTTTGTGGATTATGTCATTTCTACTAGTGTTAATGGGTTGGTTAGGGGACCAGAGACAAAAGTTCAAGCTTTATTTGTAGTATAGTCATTTGGAAGAGCTTTGTGGACTTCTACATTTCTATTTGTCTGCGTCAGTTGACAGGGGAATAAGACATTAAATTCATATGGAATAGTTTTATAGATCATAATTATATCACTTCTATTAGTTTTAACACTCAATAATGGGGCTTGCAGGTTTTTCCGTTGCTGATGAAGCAGTTCTCTTGTGCAGAACAAGCCTCACTTGTGTTTGAATTTCTATGCAGTGTGCCTGTAATGCTGCTAGAGGTTTTCTTGCCATGGTTGATTTCCTCTTTCTCTCAGGATGAAAGACGAGAAATTATGCATTGCATTTCTGTAACTTTGCCTGAAGAAACATCTCTCCAAGAGGTATAAGCAAAAATTTATTCTGCAGTTTGGTGAGTTATTAAATAAAATAATAATAATAATAACTTTTGTAGGTGGCTCTTTCTTGGTTTAGTAGAGATGCCACGTCCTCTTTCTGGGAGAATTTTAAGACCGTAACCAACATTCAAGAACTTGATGGATCTCAAAATCTTGAAAGTACACTAAAATTGCTTTTGGCTCAGAAGTCAATTGGAGAAACTGCACCCTGGAAGAAAGCATGCAGTGCCCAAATGAGTACTGCTTACAGAGCAAGTGATGGGCTTCTACTTTTGTATAGAGCGATAAGGAAGGACTTGGAAGGAATTCTCAACCACCTGAATAGAATGAAGTCTTCAAATGTTTTCCTGGATCTAGATTCACTAGTGGTTCATCTGAAATTCCTCATAGATATCATCTTCTATAGGTAGCTAGTAATACTGTTATAATTAGTCTGTTTTGCAGATTGTTTACCTGTTTCATCTTACAGTTCTTAGTTGCTGTTAATAACAAATCATTGACCTATAGCTTTTCTTTTCCCGCTTGGTTTACAGATTTACGGTGGATGCATTTTGTACATCAAAAGAACTTCCAAGTGGAGGTGAATCTCCCCCTGTTGAAGAATTTCACATTGAAGTACTACAGCAGTTATTACACTTTTCACGAGATAGTGTACCTCTTGGCAATTACGTGGATGCACTTATCACTGAACTAGATTTATTCGACGTATATATTAGCAGAAAGTTCTCTTTTCAAGAAACAGAGGTACATCATCTATTTTAAAATGTTCTCTTAATTAATGACAAGAGAGAATAGCATTATAGTACTAGCATTAAGCAGATAGTAAAAGTGATGTTCCCTTTGCTGCAATAGCTACTGCCTACTCCCATTATTACCTTCTTAATTTGAATTGGTTCGAACTGTAATACTCTTTCTTTTTGTCTTGTTACAAGGTGTTGACAGTCTTCAGCCAGAATGGCAGAAAGGAGATGCAGCAACAACTGCAACTGTACACAACCTTCTACATGATGCCACTTGGGCTGATTAAGAATGTGATAACTTGGTTTTCAGCTCACTTGTCTGAGGATGAGACCAAGCACATTCTTCATGATATAATTCAAAAAGGTTCTTTAATTCATAAACCATTTGCCTCCCTGTTACAGGAGTGGTTTCGTATTGGTTATTTGGGTAAAACCTCTGTTGAAAATTTCAGAATGGGCTTGCAGAACATGTTCAAGAATGAACACGCTTTCCAAATAAAGGAAGCTGTTGAATCTTCTTCTTTGATCTCAACACCTATCTCCGCTGGCAGTGACAACAAAGAGGCTTTTTATTCTTCATCTTCTTATTTTCATCTCGATAGGAAGTACCAGCCATTTAAATTGACACCTCAAACCACCAGAAATCTTCATCCCACTCTAAGAGTTACCTTTGAGAAAGGTACTGCTTCCACTGTCAGTGACCCCATCCCAATAGACCTCATATTCTTGTTCCATAAGGCACTGAAGAAGGATTTGGAATACCTTGTCTCTGGCTCTGCTCAGCTGGCTGACAATCCTCTTCTTCTTATGGATTTTCATCGACGATTTCACCTGATACGCTTTCTGTATCAAATTCATAGTGATGCAGAGGATGAAATTGCCTTCCCTGCTTTGGAGGCTAAGGGGAAACTCCGTAATATCAGCCACTCATACTCCATTGACCATCGATTAGAATCTGAAAAGTTCAGAAAGATTTCCCATATTTTAAATGAGATGGTTGAATTGCAAGTTTCAGTTGATCCAAATACTCAAGACCAGGCAACATTTAAATATCATCGGTTGTGTATCAGACTCCATGAGATATGCAAATCAATGCATAAATTGTTGGTAGAACATGTTCACCGAGAAGAATATGAACTTTGGCCCTTATTTCGAGAATGCTTCTCCATAAAGGAACAAGAGAAGATCATAGAGTCCATTCTCGGACGAATGAGAGCTGAAACCTTGCAAGACATGATACCCTGGTTAATGGCGTCATTAGCGCCAGAAGAACAAGATTCCATGATGTCTTTGTGGCTCAATGCCACTAAATATACTATGTTTGAAGAGTGGCTAGGAGAATGGTGGGAGGGGTATGCTGTAGTCAAGGTAGCAGAAAAACTAGAAGTTGCTCCCAAAGTGACTGCTCTGGACCCTCTCGAGATTATTTCAACTTATCTGTCTAATGATGTTCCCCATGAACAAAAAGGAGAACTCTTTTGTGAAATACATGGCAACTTTTCTCAGTGTAACAAACCAAAGGGTTACAGTGAGGAACATAATAATGATGAATGTTCAGAATTTAAAAGACACTGCAAGCGCAATGATGAGAGGACAAGCAATGAAAAGGCTGACAACAAGAACTCAGTCGACAGAGAGGGTCAAATTTTCACCCAGAACCAGAAATGTAAAGATCATGAGAGCCTTTGCTTAATGAATCAAAAAAATCTGGTGAGTGCAATTCGTAAGGTATCTCGTGACCCTTCGTTAGATCCTCAGAGAAAGTCCTACGTAATCCAGAACCTGCTAATGAGGTTGGTCACATGCTTCATCAGAGTTCATTCTGAGGCACGTGCGTTAATTGTTACTAACTTACCCAACTTTTGCTTATTGCTAACAATTGTTTCAGCCGCTGGATTACTGGTCAACAAACAAACACCTCAGAAGTCACCACCCCAAATAATGGAGAAGACCTTCCAGGTCAACATCCATCTTATCAGGACTCTCTCAAACTAATATTTGGTTGCAAACACTATAGGAGGAACTGCAAACTGGTAGCAGCATGCTGTAACCAGCTTTTTACATGCATACGCTGTCATGATGAGATAGCTGATCACACATTAGACAGGTCACTAATGCACTGCTTATGCTCTCAGATTTAGTCCCAAATTTTTATCTTCTTTTCTGCTCTTTCTCATACTTCTCGCCCTTTCAATGTGCCTGTAGAAAATATATAACAAAAATGATGTGCATGAAATGCTTAGTCATTCAGCCAATTGCTCCCACTTGCTCTACTATTTCCTGCCAAAATTTCTCAATGGGAAGATACTATTGCAAGATTTGCAAACTTTTTGACGACAACAGGTTAGTGTAGCAGAAATCAATATTATTACATAAAACATAGCTGTATTTACTTTCTTTTCTCTTCTGCGATCCTGCAACGGTCTTAAGTGAAAATGTTTGACAGGCAAATCTACCACTGCCCATACTGTAACTTGTGTCGAGTAGGGAAGGGATTGGGCATTGACTACTTTCATTGTATGAACTGCAATGCTTGTATGTCAAGATCTCTTGCAGTACATGTATGCAGAGAGAAAAGCTTCATGGACAATTGCCCAATCTGCCATGAAGACGTCTTCACTTCAAACGATCCAGTGAAGGCCCTTCCATGTGGCCACTCAATGCACTCAGCTTGTTTTCAGGTACATGTCTCTTGTAGTTCCTTATATGTAAAAGAGAGAGGAAAAGAGAGAATTAATTTGAACCAACTGTGCTAACACTTTTGATCCTTCTGCTAGGAATATACTTGCACTCATTATACCTGCCCTATTTGTAGCAAGACACTTGGGGATATGCAGGTTAGCTACTACTTACACCATTTGATTACTCTTCTTTCAGTTGTGAAGGAACTTTTCACAAGCTCTAACTTTTCAAACCTCTTTTTGCAGGTATACTTTAGCATGTTAGATGCATTATTGGCAGAGGAAAAAATTCCACAGGAATATTCTGTTCGAACACAGGTTTTCCATCTATTCATCTCTTCTAATACCAAATCAATCACTTGTATCATGTACACTATCACCGAATACATCTTTTTGATGTAAAAACAGGTAATATTATGCAATGACTGTGAGAAGAGAGGAGTTGCTGCCTTCCATTGGCTTTATCACAAATGCTCATATTGCGGGTCATACAACACCCGGCTTCTATGAATGTCTCCCACAGTGAGTCCATAATTTCTTTACTCAATCTTCTGCACAGAGAAAGATGAAGCTCCACATGAATAATACCTTGTCTACGTGATAAACACTGTTGTTAATCCTTTGAATAATCTCCTTACATACTTTATGGATATCTATCGTCCTTTATTATTTCTGTTTCCGATGTTAGTAAAATCCATGATGAATTGCATCTTTCTGCTGTCATAATACTGAATTCTCAACAAACTTGTTTTGTCAAACATCTCATAAAATTAAATTTGCATAGGAAAAGGATGGTTGTGGAATTAATTACCTTTCAAGCTGTAGTTTGAATAATTATGCTTCATAAACCTCTCTCTGAACTCCATTTGCAGCCTATTTTTACTATGATTGATTTCAGCATCTGGAGCTAGTTTCTGTATTCTGTAATTCACTATAGGTTGAATCTGCCTGCCTTATTTTTTAGAATGAGAATTTGATAGAAAGCAATTTAAACATAGAAGAACATAACATGTATACCTACCTCTGTTGTTGCCGTCCCGGCTGTTAGCACCACTCTACCTTCCTATGTGAAAATTATTAACAGTTTAGAGTCATATATATATAGACTGTGTTAGGGATCATAATACTGAACAAAAACATGAATGTGAACATCAAAGTGATGAAAAAAATTTATTTAAGAAGGATATGTATTCTTGACAGAGAGAATGAACTTCTATATATATATATATATATATATATATATATATATATATATATAGATGCGAGTAAATTTATTTAAAAAAACTATGAACTGTAATCTGAATGGTTAAGCTATACTTTTTTTTTTTTTTTTTTGTTTTCTATTGATCAAAATTGTGGAACCTATTCTAAAAAGAAACAATAAATAAAGAATGAAAAAAAAAGGTGCATCTCTTGCTCTCTATCAGTCAGTTCACACTTGTGAGACTGAAGCATGCAGCAGCACTCTTCAATTCATTCTCTGCAACATGCTCTATTGATTCTGTTGCATCCTTCAGTGATGACTCTGAGCTACTGAAAAATAAATAACAACATTGATGTCAGATTAAAAAAAACAAAACTATAGAGTCAATGTTGCATGAAAAAAACTAGATAAAACCTTGTGTCATAAGGCTCTTTGGTATCAATGTAGGACTGTCTGTCATCAATTGTGTCAAAATATGGATGCATCTCCTCATCATATCCTTGTTCCATTTCCTGCAGCTGAGATTGTGTTGCCATGGAATTGCTATTGTTTCCATTTGTATTGTAGGATTGTTGAATCCACATCGAATTAGGAATGCAGTCTTTGGAATCAATGTAAGTAGTTGGACTATAGTTATTATTTGACATTGAATGCTGTTGATGTGAGATAGGTAAAGCAGGCGGTATTATTCCATTATAAGGAGGCTGAGGGTTTTGATTCTGATTCTGATTCTGATTCTGATTGAAGAGTGTTAATCCATTGTTAGGTGGAGCCATCCCCAGTTCAAGTTGCTGCGAAGGAACATGAACATGAATATGCTGCTGTTGCTGCTCATTTTCATCTTCCGGCATGGCGGTCGCCGTTCCCGGCGGTCCTTGGTGAAAATGCTGCCTGTACATATCCAACTGAGCAAGAACTGCATGGAGTTCCTCCTCCGCCTGCCAAATTTGATACCTCAACTGACAAATAACACCCCAGCAACCATGAACAGGATACTTGTCACGGATATTAGCCTGGTGAATTATAGACCTCATAGCTTCGGTTTTCTGATCAGCATCCAAATTCTTTAATATCTTTAAAATATTGCTGACACCAAACAATTTATGTGCGTTTTGGAACATTTTAGGTTGATCCGGAGGGAAATAAGGAGCCAGAGGACACTCGGAATGACACCTTCTTCTCTGGAACTTGCACGCAGCACAGGCTTGGCTGGTGCCACCCTTAAGGGTCATGTCTATGGCATTCGAATCAAACCACCAATATTGGGAGTTGATTAATAATGCCAAGTAAAGAAGGAGACAGATGGAGTGATGTTTCATAAGGTGATGGTGATGATGATGGTGATGGTGATGAGAAGAGAAAGAAAAATATATTAGTGAGAGAAAATGATTGTTGAAACTGAAAAAGTTAACAATAACATAATTGATCTGAACAGGTCTGCCAGTCTCCCGATTTAAGTGGATGTGGAGACTCAGTAAAAGAGAAGATAGAATATTGAACCGATTTGATAGGGATGTTTCTTTTCAAATGTTCAAAAACTATATTCAGTCAAGTTTACTTTTTTATTTTTAAAATTAAAAAAATATAATAAACTAATTAATTGAGGCCATTTGTATTGACACCTAGTTTTTTTATTTTATTTTATTTATTTTTAAAATTTTTATTTTATTACGCGGGTTTGAAGAAAACTAGATTGTCTACATTATGTTGCTTATCTATGAAAATGGAGAATGAGATGGATTGGAAAGAAAAAGATGTCAAGTTTTGAATTGTGTTATTTTTATTGCAATATTATTAATAAATAAATATATTTTATTCAGAAATTTGAATGAATAGTCCTGATATTGTGGACCATTGTTACTGCACACGTAACATTTCAAATTATGTTTGATAAGATACAATGTGAACTGAAAAATTATAGATTTTTAGTGTTTTTTTTTTCTTTTTTCATTTACAGAAAAATATTTTTTATAGGTGAAACATTGCGGATTGTCTATTTGGGACTAATTATAAAAAATGTATATTAAATTTTGGAAATGTAACTCGTTGATTTTGATTAATTAATAATAAAATATACACGTTAGGTAACATTTTCAGATGTACATGTCTGAAATTCTCCAACATGACGGAGTTAGTTGAAATTTTTCTCTTATGATTTTCTTGACTGGGTTTACTCTATTTCATAATTTTAGAATTAGATTTACTCTATTTCATGATTTTCAACCCACTCCTCCAATATATTTATAATTTTTATAATGATATTAAAAATAAAATAAATTGTTAATAAATTTATACACAATTTTCAATTTAAGACTTTTTAACTAAATTGATATCCTTCTTTCTAGACCCTTTCTCGCCTTGTTGCACGAGTACTGTATCACAAGTACACTACCGAGAGAGGAAGTACTTAAAATAAATTTATATCACAATATTTTGAATTAATTTAATTTTAGTTCAATTTAATTTAAATTTATCATAATTATCTCAATATTATTAATCAATTTCTTTGCTGTGTATTATGGAATTTGCTTAGTTTAAATATTAAATAGAAAAATCTGATTTCAATATTAATATGTACATAATCATCTAACAATATTGTATACTTTAAATATCCGACAATAAGGATTAAATTCTTAAATTTCCTTCATTAATTCAATTCTTTTTTTTTTCACTTACTTACTATTACTCAAGATAGTAACTTACTATTAATCAAGAAAAATCACGTGTCAATAACTTACTACAACCAAATAATGAGTAAAAATAAAAATATATTAAAATATTCCATAATAATAGTCGAATTTTTAAATGCAGTTTTTATTACAACGTGAATGAATATATCTTCTATAAAATTAAAATTATAAAATCTAAGTTCCCGATAAAATTATATTAATCAATCAAGTAAAATCATGTTTACCATTATAGCTTACTACAACCAAATAATGAGAAAAAAATATAGATGTGTTGGACTTACTTTTCACCAGGAAGATACAGAGAAACATGAATATAGATCAACTCATGCCCATGTAGATTCAACTAATGATTATAAGCAGAATGTAAAACCCACAAATAAGAATTATAACATGTACATTCAAGATCTTATCATCAAAGAATACTTAATTTTGTTTTAAAAAATCATAAAATCAAAATTTAGACCTGATGAGCATTATGGAGATGAAAAATCTAAATACACAGATAGGTGCAAGGACCCAAAAGGGACCATGATCATAATCTGTACATTTAACCTTTTAAATTGGGGAAAACATATTCCTGGAAAAGATAACATCTACAGGAACAGTTTTTAACCTAACTTAACTAAACTAAATTCCCCACTTACATGTATGCATGCTCATGCTCATGCTCTTCCTCCACTTCCTGTATTTCAAATGTACTCCGGATGATATCTGCCCATTACTATTCTTTTTCTCGACCAAAACATCTTATTACTCCAAACACCTGAAAAAGAAAGGCGAAAATCATAATGCCCATACTCGGATATACCAAAAACTATTGCATCACGGTGCTGCTGCTGTATAGTGCCACCATTCTTTAACTTAAAAAGAAAAACCTCCTTTTCTTTCCAGAAAGTCGCTTTCTCCTACAAAATCTTTTACTTATATCACAGAAAAAGAAAAAAAAAAATCTTGATTTTATATCACAACTTGGATTTTGTACCAAAACTTCTCTGACTCCCTTTAGAATCAATGTTGAAAGTATTTCTGCTTAGACTGCAGGGATGGATGCAGGACGCGTAGCATATTATAAACATCGCCCCACCATTGAAAGATTTTATGTCCTTTGATTGACTCATGACAAACTTGATGTTTCCCATAGCAGCACGTATTTGAGATTAATACCGTTAAGTGTTTTTAATTTACAGCTTCGAAGAAAAGAACCTGAGGTTGCAAATGCCCCTTTTCACACATGGTAAGGACATCGGACCAGCTACCAATCACCTAAACATAAAACACCATTGTAAAATGGAAAAACCAAAAGGACGGAGATACAAATTATATTATAGGTCAAACAGAAGCCTGAGGACATGACTACAATAAACTGCACTAACACATGCACACAGATTTAAATTACCTTGACTGTTTTGTCATCGTACATGATCCATCGTTCATGGTCATGACTGTATGCAAAGCAATGGTAATGTTGTCCATAGTAACAAACCTGAAAGTTCAAAAGCAACATATTATAAACAATGTCTCAGTAGTATAAGTGCAACTAAAATGTTGTTGAGCCCATTAACATTTGAAAATTCAATTCAAGGGGTGAGACTAAAACACAAATCAATCATTTAGCAATGAATAATGTACATACTAGGATGTTTCTTAGATATGTTGTTTTAGAATAGGATATAGATAATTTTTCTTAATCATACATGTCATCCATTAAGCATCTTCCTTCTCTCACTTGTTTTATGGATGTTGAAGGCAAGAGAACCCTAAAGCTATGCTACCTACTGATTCTAGGAAACTCATTGATGATGATCTCTTGGCCTACCCAGACACACATTATAATTTTTGTTATTATTATCCTTAGCTGAGACAACATTCCATGCTTAATAGAACCACGGCAAATTCATTCCGTCTTTTCCTATCATTACTTTTGAAGGGTCACATCCAGTAATATTAGTAAACCAAATAAATCTTCTGAATTTCGGAGTTTAGACAAGCCAAGGACATTGTATCAAACAATATTTAAAGATCTATTCTCAAGGTTCTAACAACATACCACCGATACTAAACTATGTTTGTTCTTTGGATCCAGCCCACGGTAAAGGACACTGATATCAATGTCAGTATTTAGAGCCACCAGTGTTGCTTTTATGTCTTCAGCACTCTCACAAGTATTCTGCCAACCCAAAACTGCAAAACAAACATACATATCCGCATCAGTTTCAACAGCATTTACCACTAGTATAGTAACAATATTACCGAATGCCTTCAAAATAACCTGTTGTAAAAACATGTGGTGGGGTTGAAAGAATATGGTGGATATAGTTTAGTTTCCCACATCCACCAGCCTCTGGATCACAAGCTAACTGATGATTCATCTCTACAAGATTCAAAAGCTCATCCAAGGAGCTTTCCGCACACATAACCTGAATTTAAAAATAAAAATAGAAAAAAAAGGAGCAGCAGCAAAATTAAAACGTGTTGGGGATTGTTACGTGTGCAAGAGCTAATGTAGATTTAGTAAAGATTTTAGAATCTATGTACTTATTACTTAGTTATTAGGATTAGTATTAATGTTTCCTTAGTTTAGGAATCTCATTCTTAAAAGAAATTCCATTTCTATTAGAATTAGGGTTGCTTATTTATTTCCTATTATAACTATAATTGTAGGCCTATTTAAAGATCTCTTTCTATCAATAAAACTAAGCAGAAGATTAAAGAGAAATAGTAAGATTTCAGAGATCAGATTCTCTCTCTAATGAGTCTCCAAGGTTAGGATGTCCCTTTGATGAGATCCGAGGTTAGGATGTCCCTTTGAAGAGATCCAAGGTTAGAAGATCCCTTTGATGAGCTTCCTTATCTATCAATATTATCTATCTATATATATCTACAATATTATCGCCTGATGATTCGATCCGCGAATCGGGACTGTAACAGGGATACTATGACAAATTCCAGTGAGACACTACATCCACAACCAGAAATGATAATAAGGAACCACAAAAAAAGTTATCTTTCTGAGATAAATACCTTCATAGTTCGCAGGGCACTAGCATTTATGTTATGAAAAAATGAGGTGTACTTTAAATGTCTGGATTCCAAGCCACAATGCTGGCAGTACATTTGTTCAAAAGTGTCCATTCCGAAAAGGGAATGGACTAAGCAAGCATTGTTTGTACAATCCCAAGCCCCCATGCAATTGCTTTCCACTGATTCAGCATCAGAAACACTTGAACCCGGAGTAAAGGACTGATGAAGGCAATCAAAAATCACTGCCAGTACTTCAGAAGCATCATTCATCTGAGCCTGTCATTTGCAGGTGTATTAGTGATAGTTTCTCAGTTAAAAACAGTTTATTAATAGGTTACATACCAATCCATTTAAAATGATAATAGAAGACAATTTCAAGTAATTGGCCAACAAATATAGATGGCGAGAGATTATAAAGTAACAAGAACCAATGTGGCAATTCACCTCCTGGAAGAAGTTACTATCAGGGTACAAATTGCTGAGTGCTATCCTCAGTGATGTAGGGGCAACTGGTTCCTTTCGCATATCTGTTGATGCAATGCTCAGTGCAGTAAAGATACTGTACAAGGCGCAGACAACACAAGGATTTCCCACATGAGCATGTTCCAACGGTGCCCTCCTCAGAAATTCCTCCCTAAACCGTTTCAAATGCCACAAGGACTGTATAAATACAGAAAAGAGAGGTAAAAATGCATATCAAGAAAAATAAGTATTTACGGATCATTTAATTAACGTAGTGTAGCACCAACCTGTATAATAACATTCAAAAAGCAATTATATTCACCAACTTCATTCTTCAGTCCTGTACCATATATGTCTGTTCCGATCACATTTTCACTAGTGACTTCATTTGAAGAAGCGCCAAAGGTATTTACTTCCTCTGTCAACTTGTGTTGCACCCTTGAAACTGAACCCATGGGCATATTCCGAGCTTGGAATGCGTCTAAGACACAAGATAACAGTAAATGAATTCATCAGTAGCTTCAGAAACAATTTGAAGTAACTCAATAAGAAAATTAATTGATATAGTTAACTATCAGGTCATAAGAGCTTCAGGATCCAGTTGCTACAAAATCTTGGTTACATATTCAGGAGTATAATAAGTCAATTTACAATGTTTAACACCACCTTCAAATTTAAGAGTTCTTGAGCCAACAAAGTCTACTTGATATAAATAATAAATTGGAGGTTAATGAAACCATTCACAGGATCTTTCACAAGAACTGGATTTAATATTATCAACTAATCAGAAAGGCTCCTTGCCTTATTTTTGTTTTTCTTTTTACTAAATCATGGTATCAGATGGAACACTGAATTGCTGAAGCAATAAAGCATATATATATAAAACATAATTCTGAAAATAGAATATACAGTTTACCAAGGCTTTGCCGTACTGCTTGTTTAAGGTCAGCTTGGAACCTCTCCTCATCATCCTCCTCAGCTTGTAATTGTCTCAATGTCTTTGATCCAACATCTCCGGACAAAGGAACAACTAAGTTCATGCAATGAAATTCATCAAATAATCGTACTAGTTAAAATTTTAATGATTAAAAAAATAAAAAGAATGACTCTTGTGCAAATTTTGGATTGTATTAAAAAAATCAAAAGTAATTTATGGAGTCATGTGGAATGACATATCTAACATCCTTACAACTGGTCATAGACATACAATACCAATGCCGATCAATTAACTGACATCAGTACTCAACTCCTAATTGGAAATAAATATTACCAAGATGGCATAAGTAATATTAGAAGCTTTTAATTCTGCAGTAAGAAGAAGCAGGTCTTATTCAACAAAGAATATGATTTTTTTTCCTTAAATGGAAAACAATATCAAGAAATTATTATTATTTAAACGCTGGGCAAGTGATCTGAATTCCAATACATCATCATTGAGTCACCTCAGAAACTTTAAGCTCTACTTACTACACTTATTTAAGCACCACCGACATCTTTTGTCAACAATTGGAAGTTCCTTATTAAATTACAAATATTAAATAGCAAAATAAAGGGCATAAAAAACAAACCAAAAACAAAAATCTTACCAACAGCTGTATGAAGACTATCTTGGGGTCTAGTATTGTTAGTATCCTTTTCCGATGCAACAACCTGATTCTTTCCATCTTGGGACTTGGTAGAACTCTTGTGCCGTCTACTCCTCCTTCCTGGTCTTCTATCAGAAGGAACAAAGCCATCCTTTAGAAATCCTCCGTTTGACATCACTGAAAGACAAAATAGATGATAAACATGATTGCACATGTTACAGGATAATGGAAATTTGCCACGAAATTTTGAACCTTGTTTAATATTTGCATGAGGTGCAGTAATGGGACTTGGAAGACCAGAAGCAGGTGGAATTTCTGCAGCACCATTTGCACTACTCACCGACATGCCTTCTTTGTTACTTGAAATTTCATTCATATGCGGGATCTATTCCAGAAAAATGAAAATAGATAAGTGTAAGGAATTAATAAGTAACATTTATGTCTTCTAGAATAGTTAGATGGGTTTCCTTCAAGTATATCTCCACTATTCAGTTATACAAACCAAAAGTCACAAGAAAATAGACTGCGAGACTGGTTGAAAATATATCTTCAGTATTCAATATCAATTATACAAACCAAAAGTCACAGAAAAAATAGACTGCAAGTTGGTTGCACCAAGTTCCATCTATTTCATATGACCACACAAGAGACTGAGATGCTTACCAATGTTGAAGGTTTACTTGACTCATGTCCATATAAATCATTGTCTCTGTGGTCCAAGTAATAATTATGAGCTTCCTCTCCCATCTTTCCTGCAATTGTTTGAGCAGATTTTCTATGTTGCTCAGCAAGGTGTTTGAGTTTTGCCTCATTTTCAATTCGCCGTTGATACTCCAATGTTTCTTCAAGCTTTCTTTCCTCAGCTTCGAGCTCTACTCTACGTCTAAATTCCTCTTCCTGCAATCTCAAATCATCACCATTCATAGAAACAATTTTCTCCGAGTCTGGATGGTCACCATCAGATTCAACTGGAAATGAACTGTAGCAAAACATGTATGGTAAATTTGTTACACAATATACTTGTAACATTTGTCTCAAACAATACCAATGTCATATAAAGAGAGATTTGGATGAAAAGAAAATGCACGAAGGTGACGTACATTGGCTCTGTAGCCTCATCATGAGTAACATGCTGCTCATTCCCCCCAACAGCCTAAAAGAAACATTCAACAACTATAATTCTCTGCAGGTTTCATACTAATAACTTCCTACTTTTTTTTTTCTTTTAATTTATAAAAAATAAAAATCAATAAATAATAATAATAATAAATCTAAACCTTTGTGTCCTTAGCTTTTCTGAACTCTTTGTGCTTTCTTTTATCCTTGGTCTTATCATGCACATGTTTTGAATTATCACTTCCCCCACGCACACCCTTCTTAGAATCAAGTGCAAGTTCTGCCAAAAATGCTTCTCTTGCAGCATCAGACTTCTCTGTGGCATCTTTCTCAGCCAAATCCTCCAAATGTGCCTAGAATCACATATTAAAATTACAATATATCAAGTTAGACCCAAAATATGCTAGTACTACTCAATGACATCATTCTATTCAACACCAACCCTCAAATATGACTTGACAAGAGGCAATAATATTGACCGATAGTCATGGCCGGAAACAGGGTCAAGTTTTAGTTCCAACTGTTGCATCCCAGTGACATTTCTCATCATTCGAGCATCTATTTTGCTCAGCTGCAGGAGCAAACAAGAGCATTAGCAGAGTAATGATCAAATTAACATTTATGTTATTAAAAAATTCATCTAGAATTAACACTTATGTTATTTAAAATTTCATCTAGAAGCAATGAACTAACCTCCACGGATAGATGCTCTTTCTGTCTCTGGATTGCAACTTCTATGCATGTGTCTACTTGATGCAAGTAGTCCTTAGTTCTCCAGTCATCATCTTCACCAGATTCGAGATCACACAAATGTGAAGTCATTCCGGCGTAATTATCCTCATAGCCAAATTGATTGACATTCAGTGTTTCAGCTTCTTTCAGAACGTTAGATATAGCATCTGATTCGAACCTATTTCCAATAAATGTGATATCATTTTCACCCTCGAGAAGCTCTTCTCTTCTCTTTCTAAGGATAGACTCATAGCTACGATGACCAAATTCCGTGACAGTCTCCCGCTTCTTACCCTCTTCAAGACACAGGTCCTCAACTGCCTGCAATGCTTCCTCATAGCTTAAATGCTCACATTTCCTCTCACAAAGACTTTGTAAGTGATAAAACTCCTTCTCAAGTGTCTGGAGAATTTCCATTCCCTGATGTGTTTTCTCTTCTTTCATGCGCATCCATGATGTCAGATGTTCACCACTTGATGGGCCTCCAAAGATCCAAGACAGTAAACCATCTGCATCCGATACACCTCCATTTTCATTGCCACAAGTTGAATCAACAGCATAACTAGAGCTGTGATCAGCTGATAATAATCGTTCCTCTAGAAGCAGATACGATGCATCTCCATTAAGAACAATCTTTTCTTTGATCTCACAATCCTGATTGCCATTTTTACCTTCATCCAACAAATTACTTTTTTCAGAATATCTATTCAAACCACATGAATGAGATAGCTCCTGCAAGAACTTAACAATTTTCTTAAGCTGTGCAGCACCTAAGAAGCATATACACATTGGTGTTCGATCAACACCATGATTCAAAAGCTGAGAACCAGAAGCCAGACTTTGTAACTCATCCATTGTGTATTGTATGACTTTGCTAAGATGGCTTGCACCGAGATATTTATGCTTAATTAGCATCTCAAACAAAGCATGAATTCTTTCAAGCAGCTTTGCACGCTCATTCTCAATGTCATCAGAAACTGGCCAACTATCAATAGCAGGATATGTAACCGTCCCCTCCTGGTTGCTATCACAATCTTTACACTGGATATTCCCCATTTTGTCGATTTCATTTCTCTCAACAGCATTGCAATTATAACTATCCCCTACATGTTCCTTCTCAGGTGAAGAATCCCATGCATCTTTAAAGCAATCATCACACTCCTCATTGTGGTTGCCTGAGTAAAAATCCTCTCCAATCTCATAATCACGAGGTTTTGATTCATTTCGCCCAATCATTTTAACAGCAGCTAAAATATCTAATGGCTTCCATGAACAATTAAGTATCATATCCGTCCATTCACTATCAACACCCTGCGGCAAAACTGCCTGCATCTTAGGTAACAAATTACCCATATGTTCCTGCACAACATGGTGCATGTGCGACTCTACATCAGCAAACTTCTCACTACATCTACAACATACCCAATACCTCCAACTTTTATTCTCTTCAGCAAAAGCCAAAGCCTCCCCTAAAACCTCACTTGCCAAACTATCTTTCAGCGACGCAAAATGTGCCTTAATATCACACACCTTAACTCTAAGCAACTCCCTCTTCATTTCCATACTCATCGAGTTCCAATATGATCTAACAAAATCCCTCCTTTCCTCCTTGGATCCATTCTTCCTCACATTACTACCATACTTCCTCCTCTCTCTTTCCCTCTTCTCACTCCCACCTGAAGCAGAATCCACACCTCTATCCATATCATTATTCTGAAGCAACTGACCACTCTCAGACTTCTGTTGCATCAACCTAGCAGCAGCAACCCTAACCTCAATTTCTTTTCGCCTCTCTTCAGGCGTTTTGGTGGCCTTCTTAATCTCATTAGGTCTCCTAGTCTGAACTAACTTCACCTCCATAGGATCCTCAGTTACTCTTCTAATAGGAATCAACCTGAACTTCTCTTCACCAGTTCCTAAGTTCTTCATCCAAGTCGAAATCGAAGCGATATTGGATTTCTGAATTAAACTCCTAAGCTCACTCTGCACATGACCAATCCGAGCTTCAGAAGTAGAAATCTTCTGCTGGCTCTCATCCTGCAAGCTCTCCTTGGCAGGATCAACAGGATTCTCAATAGCCAATGCACGCTCACACTCTTGAACTACCTCCTCGTATTCCTTCCCATCATTTGCCGCTTCATACAACAGATTCGCATAAAAATGAGAAAATTCAACGGAATTCGGTGACAGTTCCACCGCTCTCCTCGCCGATTCAATTGCGTGCTTCAAATGCCGATGCTTCGAGTTCAAATCATCAATGATGGACGCAACCTTCACACACACCGTCCCTTGCACACGGTGAATCAACGCCGCGTGCGGCGAACTCTCATGGCGGGAACACAACTCCTTCATCAGCCGCAACGCTTTCGTGTGATTCCCACGCCGAAGAGCCGTCAGCGCTCGCTCGCACTCCACTTTGATCGCCGCGTAACTCGAACCACCACCGACTCCTCCCCCACCTCCCCCACCTCCATCCAGTTCCGACTGCTCCGTCCTGACTACAATCTGCCCCGCCGTATCGGAAACGACCGCAGCCGGGTCGACTTCCGGAGCGGCCGTAGCAGTATCAGCAGCAACCGATGACGGCGGCGGCTGCTGCTGTTTCGACCGTGATGGAGTGTTTTTCTTTTTATGCCCCATCAATTAATTAAATCTCGGTTTTCCATTTACATGCATACAGATTTATATTTATATAAAAGATAAAACAAGATACACGAGGATACAACAGATAGCCAAAACGAAGGGCACTTACTTGCAAATACACAGCAATGGTGAGGTCAATTTCGGAATTATAGGTTTCACGGTATGGATCGTCGACGAAATCTATGAAAAAAAGAGTGATTACTTGGATTCAAGGGGACTGACACAGAAAACTGGACCAGAGACAAACAATGAAGAGCCACCGCACCTAACCCATGAACCAAACATCAGCTTTGATACAAACATAAAATTGCATTTAATACTACTATTTATTTTTAATTACATATCAACCCCAATAATTTACCTTAATTTGCATTTAATCCGTAATCAAAACTTTATCATGAATATATAAAACCAAAATGTGTTGGACTTGGAATTCCATTAAACCTTTTTTTTTTCTTATGGTGGAAAGTTTAGATTGTGATACACATGATATGATGAGATTTAATAAGTCCAATGTTTTGAACTAAACGATTCTGTAACTTCTACGGCAGTGTTGATTGGAGAAATGAGATTTTCCCACCAACCAAACACCATAACTTGGTCTATCTACCCCGTCATGTAATCTATTTTCCAGGAGTCAATTTTGTTCTTGGTCAAGGGAATGATTGTCAATAAGATTCTGGTCAATTTTATATCATCCTCATTCATGACAACAATGTGTTGAACTATGAATATTTTATAAGCTCCGTGGTACTCTTATCCAATGAAATGTCAAGTCAAGAATCTAACATCATTAGAATCTATGAGTGTCACATTGAAGATGGGCATCAAAGTGACAAGCAAATGCACAATACAAGGCAACACCACTGGAAAAAGAAGTGATTAAAGCTAGCATCAGTACCTCATTTACATCTCAATTTAATTCTGACATTGTTGGACATAAATACATACCGATTAGACAAAAGACTTGAACACCTTCAATGGCAAAATTGTGTTCATCCTACAGTGGTAGAATCAGGCCACTGGTAAATCTGTCTTTAAAGTAAATGCATGCGCTCCACGTATGACTGGAGCAACCATCGGTTTAGAGCCTCGCCGCACCCTACAAAACAACCTGAATTGCCGTTTTCGGTGAAGAATGGGAAGCTGAAAATGTGAAGTAGTTCTTGCACAGCTTGTCTAACTAGAGAGGATCCTGTCACTCTACTGCGTCGGCCCCAGCCAGTGACTATATCTATACGACTGGGAGTGACACCTGATGTTAGCATGTTCTTGCGGAACCAGGCTAGAGTTCTGGAGAGGGCTATTACAGCGGTACCATCCGACATGACATGCAGGTTTATAAGCCAATAAGATGAGCTTTTCTCCTTGACAGCATCCGGGTAGACATTCTTCTGTGCTGCGACTTCCCAAACTGAGCTTGCTTCTTCTTTTAGTCCTGATTTGTGAAGAAAATCTACCACTGCATCAACAAGTCCCCTCTTGCTTTCTCTGTCTTCACTGTGCATCATGTCCAGGAACCTGCTGACATGATCTCTAACATTTTGACCGTCAGGTCCTGCTGAGGGCATTGAGAGGAGGAATGTATGAGCAGGGTGGCCAGAGACGGCCATAAGCTCACGGCAGAAACCCATGTCATATGGTGATCGTGCTTCTGTACAGCAGCTTAGGAGCAAAGTGTAGGTTTGCAAAGAAGGTCGCAGACCAAGAGTCAACATCCCGTGCAATAAGTTATAAGCATCTGATAGCTGGTGCACCCTGAGGAATGCACTAAGCAGGGAATTGCAAGTAGGCACATTAGGGCGCAGACCTGCATGGAGCATGGCCTGATACCACTCCCAAGCCTTTCCAGCATTACCAGACTTTCCCCACAAATCAACTAAAAGGCCATAAACTGGTTCATCAGGAACCCAGTTTTTCCTTTTCATCTCAGCAAAAACTGCTTCTGCTTCATCAAGACATCCACAATGTCCAAGAACCTCCATTACTATGCTGTAAGTCACTTTGTCTGGTTCAAATCCAGCATTTTGCATGTCCCGGTACAGCTTTAATGCACACTCATAGTTCCTAGCCTTGGCTTGCAAAGCAATCATAATGTTGTAGGTCACTAAATTGGGAACACAACCCTGGTCAACCATCTCACAGAAAAGTTTGTGGGCAGAAGATAAATGACCAGCTTTACCAAGGCAGTTGATGATTACACTGTAAGTGAATGTGTCAGGAGAAAGGCCAGCTGCCTGCATTTTCTTATACATGTTCATGGCAACGTCAAGAAACCCAGCTTTTGCATGAATGTCGATGAGGGTACAGTATGTGACACGATCAGGTTTGCAACCTACTGCTTGCATTTGGTTAAACACAGCCAAAGCTTCATTCAGATAGTTTGCACGTCCATAACAGTGAATAAGACGATTATATGTCACAACATTTGGCCGGCATCCATCACTTACCATCTGACTAAGTAGTTTGTTTATAGCACCAAACTGCTTCGAACGGCCAAGGATACCCACCATGGTGGTATAAGTATGCTCATCATGCTTGAAACCAGCCTGCTGTTTTAACCAATAGAAAAAGCCAAGAGCAACTGTATGATCTTGAACCTGCTTTAGGACTTGGTTGGCTTGATATGCATCCAGAGAACAATTAGCATTTCCAAGAGCCTTTTCAGCTGCAGGGCCCCACCTCAGCTTTCGTAATATGCCAGAAACGCTCTCCACAGCATTCCCAGAGCTAGCAAACTGCCTGGACCTAGGAACAATCCCAGCAGGCATTTTCATGTCTTTTGAAGGTTTGCTGAATCCTTCTGAAACAAGGGACTCTGTGACCTTAACTTCTGCAGTCCTCACATTGTTATTGAAATCGGATGTGAAGCCATCTGAGCGAGCACTGGGTCGTTGTGGTGCAGTTCTTCTTTCATAAGTATTTGAAGATATGCCACGGGTGTCATGCGGATTTCCAGCATTTGGAACCCGTTTGAAACTTTCAGCATTATTTTTATCACCTTTATTCTTCGCACCGCGATTGTAAGTTGAATGATTTGACCCTGCTACTGTTTCTCCAGAAGATTTTGGCTGGATTTTTGAATAGCTTTCTCTTCTGATGTGCTTTACTTGAGTTGATCTTACACTTGAAACAGGCCTGGCAGCTTCAATTACAGATTTCTTAGGAGCATTTCCACTACCATCTAATCCGGGAATCTTATAATTTACCAAGTCAGACAAGTAACTTACAGCAGCAATACCAGCCTTAACAAACTGGTCAGAAACAGGTGGTGAATTGAGCGTGTCTTTTGAGCTGCCATCCACATCACTAGCATAATTGACACAATTGGATATTCCAATAGAAACAGGAGCAGATCCTCCCTCAACTTTGTGAGAACCTGCTACTTTAACTGTATTTCCTGTAACCACAGCACCTAACCTGGTTGAGGTAGGCTGAATTTGTGCATTATGCTGCTGCCTGCGTGAAACACATGATTCATCCTCACAGCAGGTGCATGAACTTCCATCTGGTGCACATCGTGAACCACTAAGAAAAAATGTACGCGCAGTGCTAGAAAAATTTGTTAACTGCTTTGCCCTCAACATAATCTGCAAAATTACCAATAGAAGTTCAACATCTCCTCCATTACCAAATATTGAGCAAGTTTCATCATACATACAAAGTTCATCATCCTCAACTACATTAAACGATGGTATATTTTGTCCTTGTGAGAAATTGTAAGTACTGCAGTTAAATATCTACCCAATAAAAGTAGCACTACTCTAAAATTCATAGGAAATATACAAGTAGAGAAACCCAAATTATGTACACAGACAAGTGAGCAAACAAACTACCCAGAATCATTCATACAGGTCCTAACAACTCTGAACAGATCAGTGCAAGTGACTAAGCGATTTAAATTATTTTGATTGCAACTCCGTAATAAAAATCTCATATCATATAAAGGAATTGTATGAAAGAACAACCAAGAAAACCTGTAAATAACTAAGGAAATTACACCAAGCATAACAGATCGAAAAAATAATGCATATAACTTTCTGAGTATAAATAATGCATATAACTTTCTGAGTATAAATAATGATTCCAAACCGTCCTCTTCCTCAGCCACAACAAAATCATTCTTCCCTTCTCAGGTTGACATATTTACCTAATTGAATTTTGCAAATTCCAAAGCACAGTCACAAAGCAATAGCATTGATTTTCTTCACAGATCTTAACTAGGTGCTCACTCTCCAGCTACAAGAAGACTGAAATTTAAATTTTTTTATCTCCCCACTGCTGCAACACTGAGACTCTGATGATATTTAATTTAAACCGCTTAGAGCCATCAAAATGTCAAATGCAACCGTGAGAACTATACTTCTTGATTCCAAAGATTTGGCTACTTCTAAACAGCCAATAAACCATATCCCCACCCAACACATTAAACGATACTTTACTAAGTCTGCAAAGTTCTCTCTTCTATAACAAGAACTGTAATACAGTCCCAGCTTCAAACTTCAAAAGATCATCCATCAAACCTTCAAAACACCATCTTTCATCCACCAAATCTTCATTCACACATGCAACATAAAAACCATCATCAAAATCCCATCTTCCGTCAGGCTAGTCTCTTCTCTACTACCAAAACCAACACTTCATCCTTCAAAAAGAAGTCATCTTTCACCCACCTAATCTCAAAACTAACCAAAAAAACAACCATCACACTCACATACACACACATTCACCAAAGAGTAAACAACCTAAACAAAGTCACCTCCCCAAATAATCAAAATTACAAATTAACAACAAAAGATGCTAACAACAACAACAACATCTACACAAGCAAGCCAACAAACAACACAAATTCAACCCCAGAGAGACATGAAAGGTACCTGAAACTCGAATACAGTCTTCCGGGTCTATTCAAAAGAAGAGAAAAACCTAGATACAAAGAGAGAAGGAGATGTGAGAAAAGAATGGAGGCGGCTCCCAGCTACCATCAACACGCTTATTTCCAAGCAAGTGGGGGCTGGCTCTAGGCTTTTTCTTTTTTTCAGGTTTAGCTCTTTGGTATTCAACTACTCGCCCTGCATTAGTTTTAATTATTCTTTTTATTATTATTATTTAATCTGCTTTTTCATACTAGTTGGCGTGATTCTCTTGCCACGTGGCTTCATCTGAGAGTCTCACACATGAGAACCTAGTGATTTCATTTGATTTTTTGGTTTTTCCAATTTTAACAGTAGCATAGGACTGATTTTGAAGTCAACTCTTAGCTAAATAATAGGGAAAATTGAATTTGGTGAAAGAAAAATAAATAAATAAATTATTTTAACAATTTATTTGGGAAAATAAAATCTTTGCAATATAAAAATCGGATTTTGATTATTTCCTTCCTGTTATATTCAGTCAAGTTACCTTATACGAATTGAACTAGTCTTGGCGACCACGCGTTTCTCGTTTTGTTGCTTAAGAAAACAATATTAATAATAAATATTTATTATTGTAACATGATCCAACGGCTGTGGTGAGGAAGATCTGGTAGAGAATCTGCGGATGTGGCAGGTAGTGACGTGGACCTAGTTGAAGACAGAACTGTTTGCGACATTTTGTGGATGTCAAGTGTTGGTGTTTCTTGTCTATCAAGGAAGATCTTTCTACATTCAAATCTGTCATTGTCATTCATTTAATCGAACAATCAATGCATAAGTATAAGCTAATAAATGTCACGTGTACACTAAAAGATAGATTAGACATGATGTGATCTCACTTTGGGCTTTTTGGGGTCATGTCCGATGTCGGAATCATATATTTGGGCTTTCTCAACTAGGCCCAATTAACCGATGCCTGTACATGTAGTAGAAGCCCAAAAGCCGAAAGTACCCACTTTTTCGTACTCCTTAAACTAGTTATGATTTTTATTTTTTATGTTTTTTTAAGTAGAAACTCCACAATTCGAGTGCAATTCTCGATTTGATTCGGACTTAGATTTCCGAACTCATTAAAAACTAAAAGTTTACTTGAGGAGTTTAAATGTATCTACTATATATAATTAATATTTTTGTATAATATTATTTTAAATAATATATTAAATTAATAATTTATTTAATATATTTTAAAACATTCAACATAAATCGAGTTTTCGAATGAATACAAAGTTAGTTTAAGTCTATATAACTTACGCTAAGTTCGGTTCGAATACACTTCTGAGTGGAATTGATATTTTTGTTCTCAAGAGGAAATTTGAAGATTAAGACATGAGTTACAACATTGTCAAATTGGAAAACGTAGTGGTCACAAAAGTAAATTTTCCACCCCTCACAATTTGTGAATATTTGAAATGATAACATTTAAGTCATAAAAATAAATGGTCAAATGAACTAACTTTAAAAGTTACATTTGAAGGTTTGACGAAATAGTTGTGAGCTTCGATTTCGACAATTTCTGAAAAACCTAATCTGAAAATAAGTAGTGTTTCCAATATTACCTTTCACGATCTATCGAGATAGTTGTTGTGCTTCGACCTCACTAACTTCTCAAAAATTTACTCTAAAAGCAAAATGAGTTTTCTATATTCATTCGTCGAGACTCATCAAGATAGTTGCCAAGCTCCGACCTTGCCAACTTCTCAGAAATTTACTCCAAAAGAAAACTGACTTTCTCATAAGTCATTTGTCAAGACCTGCCGAGATGTTATTGAGCTTCTATTAGGGCTCCTAAAAAATCTACTCTAGAAGCAAACTGATTTTTCCAAAGACCACCTGTCAGACTAAGACAAGATGGTTGTCGAGCTCCGGCCTTCATAATTCATCGAGAATTGACTCTAGAAGACCATTTTTATGAACTTGTCGATATGTTATTGAGCTTTGAGCACGACAATTAACGATATTTGCCTTGTTTTGGACATTTCCTAACCAACACACAAGTAGGTTTCATCCGCCAAACAACATCTTAAGTTTATGGTCAAAGTAAAACGTCAAATGGTGTCTAAAACACCTAAAATCATTCATCATCTTATTAATCACCAATCTTGGTTCATTTTAACCAATTCAGACCTATCATTCCTTTTAGTTTATAATTTCTCACATATTATCAATTTACTGGCATGTGTAAAACATTTTAGGGTCCTAAAATTTATTTAGGTATCATAGTGGTCAAGTACACATGATCTTAACTCATTTTAGCACTTAATACTCATTTCATTCAATCAAGCAAGCAAAATACTAAATTTTACCAACTTGAATTTAGTTGTCTTAACATTTGCCTGATAAGTGAAAGTGGGACAGGAGCGGGCCGAAACCCCGGTAAGATCCGAATATCACATGTACGCATATAGAGGATCCGAAGATCAAGTACATAGATCCAAAGGGATTAAGGTGATGTCATATCCAAATAGGGTCTCATCACTCTAGTTTATTTAAGCGGCACTTCAAGCCTACATTGCATATCTTAAAATATACTTCTAATTTTTCTATCGCATGTCAATCTATTCATCTAACATAAGTTAAAGACAAGTGTATTCTTTTTAATGATTTAACACAATATTACTAATTTCACTATCTACTGTTCATTTACCAAAATATATAAGGGATAGATAATCTCAACTAAGAGATTTGTATCAATACTCATACATTTTCAACCAAAAGCCTTCAAAGCCACCTAAAACACATATAAGCAAATTCTGATAATCATGAATACATACATAGGCACATTTCCAATTATTTTTCATGTATGTCACAAGATACCAAAAAATCATCATAAACATCCAATATCGCATAGTTTGCATTATTTAGTTGTTTTAATGCAATCAAACATAAAACACATACATCATACAAAATGTAAAGTACAAAACAATGTGCTAACCTCTCTTCCGTAGACAACTAGCTAAGTCTCTTCAGTTTGGTGCTTTCCACACACCTTGATTGCCTATTGGTGTCATCAATAACAATATAAATCAATGACAAACATAATTTCACCATATCTACGAATCTATATGTTAGGTTTTTAAATAAAAAACACAATTAGATATCATAATCAACGAAGTTAACCATCTGGAAGTGTTAATGAACTCTTAAGAACCCTATTCTTGCCACTAATCCAAATCAAAAGCTTCTAAAATAAAAATTCCATTAATGAGTTTAAAAATCTTACCAAATAAAATAATGAGAAATGAAGCTTAAAATCCCTTCTAAAGGTTAACAAATGTTGATAAATGTAGTTGCAAACTTAATGGTGTTAGGTATTGGTGGTGAGGGTGATAAGTGTAAGTTTAGGGTTTGAGAGAGTGAATAGGAGAAAGACTTTTTTGTTGAGGAAGATGAAGGAATGAGGGAGAGAAGAGTTGTTGGCGATGTAATCACTATGATTAAAATTAATGGTTGAGTGTGGTAGGTTTTCTAATAAAAGTGAATCTTCCAAATTAGAAAATAGAACAATAAATCTTTTTAACTATTATACACGGAGATTAAAACTATATTCTAATACACCATATCCTAATACCACATTACACCAAATAAGAGTATGAGATCCATATGTGACCACAAATAGAGATCCATGCAGTGATCACAAATAGAGCAAGGGCATTGATTTGTATTTTTTTTTAGAATAGAGAGTGAAGCTCGTAAGGCCTTCTCCAACCCTCTTACTTCATCTTTATGTTGAAGTGAAAAAGTTGAAATTTCTTCTCCAACATTTGCTTCAATTCAATTTGCAAGACAAAAATATGAAGAAAACTAATATTTTGCACACAAGTCCTACTCATTGTTGGTGTTAAAAAATGGCCCCATCAAATGTACTTTTAATATTTTTTTAATTATAATTCTTCCACTCAACTTTTATTAATTGCATTCATACCCTTCCCTTATATATATATATATGTATATATATTAATTTGGTCAATAGATAATTTCTATAAAATGAACAATATAGATATAAAAATATATTTATTTTAATTAAAATAATATTTTTAATTTAAACTCAATATTATTATATTAAATTAATTATTTATATTAATTATTAATAAATTAGATATTATATATATAAATAAATAAAAATAGATCTAATTAAATAAAAAATAAAACATAGTAAATTAGATTTAAAATTAAAAACAACAATTAGATTAACATATTTTAAAATAACTACGTAGAAATTTAAATATTAAAGAGTAATGTTATATAGCCTACTGTTTTGTACTACTATTATTGCCTACTCATACATACACGTCAGTAGTTGGTTGGTTGAATTGTTATTAATTATTTTATGTATTTATTTTTATGTATTTAATGTCCAATCAATTGCTGCCACGTATGAATAGACAATGAAAGTTGTACAAAAGAGTAGGCTATGTAGTATTGCTCAATATTAAATTATAAAATAATTTAAAATTATTATTTTAAAAAAATTATTTTAAATTATTTTTTAAATTTATTAATATTATATTGATATTAATCTAAAATATTATGAAGATACCGTTGATTGGAGTAATTTTAAATTAATTATTCAAATATTAATTTTATCATTATTTAATAATATTTTCTCATAATGTATTAATATAATAAAATATAAAACTATGTATTTAATTTTTACTCCTTTCTCTATTATGAAGATGAGATGGATTGGAGTAATTATGGTGTAGTGGTGAATAATTTGTTCAAAAAAAATATATAATTCTCTCTCTTCAAGATATTGAATGGAGAATGGAAGGATTGGAGATGGCCTGAGAATACCATCATTAACACAATGAATTCACATGATATTTTTGACTTTGGGAGGAATGGCGAGGGTTCATAAATACTTTCACAAATGAGAAATAAATGCTACATTAGACGAAGAGGTTGGAAACTTATTGATAGATTCTAGTTTATACCTACTTCAAACAATATAAACTTATTAATGTTCTAAATCAATAATAAATGTCTGAATAGAGATTTTAGTAACCATTAATAGTCATTCAATTTCCAATTCTTTTCATCACAACTTCCTTAGACCATACTTTTCTAATCTCCATAACTTCCTTTTAGAGTAATGGTTAAAAAAATGTGTTTGAGGTCTTAAAACTTGGATTATTAATGAGTTGAGTTCAATTAAGAAGTCATGCTTATTTGATTAGAAACACAGTGCATCATCGAAACCCTTCAGATTTTTAAAATTCTTGACATTTTTTTGAAAAAAAAATTAAAAAAAAAATCTTATTCCAACTGCAATAGGTAATCTTTTAAGCCTTATGTTGCACCCCACCAAAATAAAGAAATGAATTCCGATTCTGAACAAAACGTGGTTGGCAACTGAACAAACTCATTTTGTTGGCAAACGCTTTTGAGATAATTTCTTTTCCAATTTAATGAAATAGTTTCCCCTTTTAGAATTAGACATGCTACAAACTTTTAGTATGTTTGAGAGCGAATGTTGGGCACCTACGAAACAGAATTTCCATAAAATGAATGTGGCAAAGATGCAAATAATTAGATGGAAATAAACGTAGATAAAGAATCAACTCAACACAAATATCCATAACCTTCCCCATAAACATAAGAACTCACCAATACAGATAATTTGCTAAATCAACTTACTCGAATAAATTAATCATCGAACCACATCATTAAAGCTAATCAGATCAATTGTGGCATCAATGTGCCTCGTCGTAGGCTTTTGGTGACACTTGTTACTTCACTTTACCAGATGAGAAGAAATCTTATAAAGTTTGTGAAAAAAATATTTTATTGAAGAAGCGTGGTGAGCTGTGTGAGTAATTAAACCACATAACTTTCTTGTAAACCCATCATCAAACATCATCATTTTTGGTCACACAGTCCTCAACACACCATCACCTTTTTCTTCTTCAATTCAATTCAACTATGGCCATGCCAGACTATAAAGCTAGTCACCACCATCATACCATATGTCCGAATACGCACCGTTTAATGACCGTTTAATCAATCACAGGAACCAAACGTGACTCAATCATTAGTGTTTTAATCACTGCATCATTTGACGATAAACAGTGTTTTAGTTTTAAACTTAATCAACTTGTGTATGGAGAAATGGTAACAAAAAGTGCTTTTTAGATGGTAAAAATGATCATGGTATCGTTAGCTTTTTTAGCAATGTTTGTCATGAGTGTGTTGACTTTGATTATTGCTTCTCTATTCTCTTTTGACTAATTCTTCTTCTTCTTCTTCTTCATCTCCACCTAATTATCAATCAATTAATGTTTGCTTAGACAACAATTCCTAATCCACACTTAATTTCCTAACCCACATTAAATAAAACAATTTTGTACATTGTAGAAACTATATAAGACCAATCTTTTTTAGGTCACTGAAGTTTGATTTTTCTGCTAATAAAATCCCAATTGTCAAAGACTCAACCAGTTCAAATTGTTCGCATTATGTCTCATTAATTTAATCACAACAGTTACATCAAATAGCCAATGAAATATAGGTCAAAAACAAGTTACATTAATAGAGAAAAGGTCAATACTTTTGTCCGTACCTGACATGGATTTTATTATTTTAAATTAAATTTTAGTTAGAATTTCAGTTTCAAATTCAAACTTGAAATGAATTATTAGTTAATAGAAATAAAATCTAAATTAAATTTACAATAATGCGAATTATTACAAACATGTCTGACAAAATACAACACAACACCTAATGTGAAGTCAGGACTCATATGGTAAACTACTTCACCAACTGGCGAAACGAAAATCTCAACCGTTGACATCACTGTCCGTATTAAAATCATGTGAAATCAACGGCTGTGATGCTATCCACCGGTTTCATGTGGGCCATTATTGGGCTTCTCTATTTGGTTTGGTTCATTATATGTAATAAAAGAAAATTAAAAAAAATAAAAAAATTAAATTGTTAGTAAAAATATCTAATTAAAATGATAATGACTCCATTGACTTGGTATTACATAATAATCCACCAAATTAAAATTAAAATTAATTATAGTATTTACAAATTGGTTGAAGAATGGAATCATTTCACCTAATCATAATTAAAGGGCAAATTAGTAATTTTTGAACCGATTTAATTACTAGATTTATTAACCAATAATCATGAGCTTTTATTTTAATTAATTATTAAAAAAAAAAACTGATTTTATCGAACGAAACGATAAGTTAGAATTTTCAAAAACTTCATTTTCCACAGAGTGAACCCGCGTTTTCTCTCCTCCACTCCACCACGGCAGCAACCGTCAACTCCTCCACCGTCAGGCTCGAAAAGATAACATTTTTAGCGTCAAAACAAGCTCGAAGCTACCAGTGAAGTACTAGATGGGGAATTGTAACGCGTGTGTGAGACCATCAGAGGACGATTCAACAAAAGCAGATTCCAGAACTCATCATCATCACCAGCATCGGAAGAAGAAAGTGAAGGACCATAAGCCGAATCCCTATTCGGCCAACCCTAACGATCCGATTCACGGCGAGGCGCCGATTCGTGTACTGAAAGATATAATTCCGTTAAGTCACCGGACTCGCATCACTGATAAGTACATACTAGGTCGGGAATTGGGACGTGGTGAGTTCGGGATCACGTATCTGTGTACGGATAGGGAGACGAAGGAGGATTTGGCGTGTAAGTCTATATCGAAGCGGAAGTTGAGGACGGCTATTGATATAGAGGATGTGAGGCGTGAGGTTATGATAATGTCGACTTTGCCTGATCATCCGAATATTATTAAGCTTAGAGCGACTTATGAGGACGCTGAGAATGTTCACTTGGTCATGGAGCTTTGTGAAGGTGGAGAGCTTTTTGATAGGATTGTTGCTAGAGGGCATTATACTGAGAGAGCTGCTGCTGGTGTTACCAGGACTATTATGGAGGTTGTGAGGATGTGTCATGAGAATGGTGTTATGCATAGAGATTTGAAGCCTGAGAATTTCTTGTTTGCTAATAAGAAAGAGAGTTCTGCTCTCAAAGCTATTGATTTTGGTCTCTCTGTTTTCTTCAAGCCTGGTATGGTTTTTGGTCATTGATTGGTCAGTTTTGAATTTTGATTATCTTTGAAGTGTGTTAAGGATCTTTGAAACCGTTTAGTAGTAGTAGTAGATCTATGGTTGATTGATTATTTTGCTTAGTTTTTTGAGTTTGTGTGACAGGGGAGAAGTTTTCGGAGATTGTAGGGAGTCCGTACTATATGGCGCCGGAGGTTTTGAAGAGGAATTATGGGCCGGAAGTTGATGTATGGAGTGCCGGAGTGATTCTATACATTTTGCTATGTGGGGTTCCTCCATTTTGGGCAGGTATTGTACTAAATGCGATTTTTTTTAGCTGATCTGTTTTATTGTCATAATGCCAAGGACTTCTCATTGGAAGACTGAATTTGTGAAGATGTGTTCATCATCTGTGGCAGAAACTGAGCAGGGTGTTGCTCTAGCGATTTTGCGGGGTAATATTGATTTTAAGAGGGAGCCTTGGCCTCAGGTTTCTGATAGTGCTAAGAGTCTTGTTCGGCAGATGTTGGAACAGGATACCAAAAAGAGGTTGACTGCTCAACAGGTTCTTGGTAAGGCATTTTATGTATCCGTGATCGTCTTTGAACTGAAATTCTTTAACTTTAAAGCTGGATTCCAAGAATTCCATAATTAGATGATGTTGTGTGGTTTGGAATCGATCAGATTTGAAAAAAAATAGAACATTTTTACAGGGTAGAATGTGAATATACTTATTATTGGTAAGATGGTTTGTTGTACTGCATTTATTGCATACTTTACAAGCTGTCTTGGCCCTCTTGATTATCTGAGCTTTGGTTCAATCAAACTGATGGAAAGCAGTTGAGTTCCCCCTGCCTCCCGGCTTTTGTTAAGCTATTAATGGTCTACTTTTGTGGGGAGTTGATGTTATTAGTTCATGTAATTTTGTATGACACAGTTAGGCTATTACCACTTGATCTTTATGATGTAATAGAAGATAAGAATTTCTAAGCTGATTGATGCACTGCCTTTCTGTGATTTTCTGAACGTCTATCCCATTAACTTCACAGTTCTTTTGAACGTATCGGAGACTTGATTTATCTGTCAAGTGACAACACAAACATTTTGGTTGCTTGTTTGTTTCTGATTTTAAATTTTCATTTCTCGTTTCCAGAACACCCCTGGTTGCAAAATTCAAAGAAAGCTCCTAATGTGCCATTAGGAGATATTGTGAGGACAAGACTAAAGCAATTCTCTGTGATGAACAGATTTAAGAAGAGAGCTCTACGAGTAAGATCAGTTGATGTGCAAATATTCAGCTTAATAATGAATTCAATTGTAATCTTGTGTCATTAATATCTGTCTGGTGCCTTGATTTCATCTACAGGTCATTGCAGAGCACTTATCTGTTGCGGAGGTCGAAATAATCAGAGATATGTTTACATTGATGGACACGGACGGTGATGGTAAAATAACATATGATGAGCTGAAGGCAGGGCTTCGGAAGGTTGGTTCACAGCTAGCTGAACCAGAGATAAAAATGTTAATGGAAGTGGTAAGTTGCTCTCTAAATTTCATGAGACCCAAAAGCTACTTACTATTTTAGTCACCAATCAATTGCTCTAATCCGGTATGCATATTCATGAGTATAATTCAGGAGCTCATACTGATCAAGGAAACCACACTTGCATTATTATTAGTACACATGAGAGAGGTCTTGTGAGTCAATGCTGAGAATCGAACTCCATTTGCAATAATTAGTCTGGTTTGATGATGTTAAATGTTTTACAGGTTGATGATACATGGTGTTCAATATACACTATGTATTGCCTTTTCTTTTTACCTTGGGAGCTTGACTGGTATTGCATCATATTTTTCGGTCCAAATACATCTCTTTTTTGTGTGGATTGGAGTTGGACTATGGTCGATTATATTTCTGCTTTCTAGTTTATCTTCAGCACTGAACTGAACTGTTCATTGGATAAATTTACAGTATCCTGTAATCCTCATATATTATCACAGATAGGGAATAATTATCAAACAGTTGACTTGAAATTTGCTTTTACGACGTACCGTTAAGCTGCAACTTCTGATGATATGATATCATGCTCTTTGTTTAGGCTGACGTTGATGGAAATGGAGTACTAGACTATGGAGAGTTTGTAGCTGTAACAATTCATTTACAGAAAATGGAGAATGATGAACATTTCCGTAAAGCATTTATGTTCTTGGATAAAGATGGAAGTGGCTTTATCGAGTTAGATGAACTCCGGGAAGCCTTAGCTGATGAGACTGGTCATACTGATGCTGATGTACTGAATGACATAATGCATGAAGTTGACACTGACAAGGTCCGAACCCAGAAAAAAATCTGCAACCTACCCTCTTCTCTTGCATTGTTTCTTTGTACATTCAATTCATCCCATGTACTTCAATTTCCTCTCCATTTTTTTCCAGGACGGGCAAATAAGTTACGATGAGTTTGTCGCAATGATGAAAGCCGGAACAGACTGGAGAAAGGCATCGCGACAATATTCAAGAGAAAGATTCAAGAGCTTGAGCCTTAACCTAATGAAGGACGGCTCACTGCAGCTCCATGACGCTACAACTGGTCAAGCTATTGCTGTCTAACTTACTTAAGATTTGTTCGCACTTTCGCTTGTGTCCCTTCTGTGTATTCCATTCCTTTTTACTACTTTGATACATTCTATTTGTCAAACTATGCCATTTGGAGTGTTCCAAACAAATGTAATGTGAGTCGAGTCTTCTTAGGTTCAGGAAATGAGTTGTGTAAGAGGCATATAACCAAGATTTTTTCATTACAAGTGGCTGCATGATGGAGAACTGCATATAGGCTTCATTTGTCACCAGATCACAGAAGCTCGGTTCTTCAACTCATGCCCAGTATTATATCATCATGTATATATACGTTTATGTATCTACTGTTATTGATTGATGGTTCGGTTTTTTGAAACTGTTCACATACGAATTGAACAAAATTCTCATGAGTGTTGTAATTTTTTCTTGCAGACTTCTTTGAATTGGTTACACTATTCATTGATTCCATTATCAGACACTACCCAAATACTAAACAACATGGGCCGGGCCGGCAGGGTCGGGCCCACTCTTCTAAAGTAAAAAAAAGAGAGAACAGATATTATTGTACTCTAAATTATATATTTCCTAATTTCTCTGTATTTTTTGGTCTTACTTCGTGAAGGGTTAGTGAATTATTATTTTTTTATTTTTATATGATTATACTGTGTATATTTTGTTAGTGAATCATGATATTTAAACTTGAAAGCAACCATATATATTATGATAACAGACAAACTGATGACCCAGATCCAATAATAGAGGCCCATTGAAATCCGCAATCAATGGGTCAGGCCCATTTTCAATCAAGTAGTATTGAGCACGTTTAATAGTAATGGGACCCACATTTTTTCTTCGTTTTCTTTTCCTTCTCATTTTCATATCAACACGTCGTCGTCTTCTTTTATCAGGTCCCATTTTAACCGTCTGATCCTCTCCTCCAGCTCCTTTTCCGTTGCACATCCAACGGTCAATATTCCCGCCCCCAAACCCTTTCCTTCGGCGACCACCACCACTCCAACAACAAAAACTGTCTACAAGATAATCCGGAAGCCGAAAATGGGCGTCGATTACTACAACATACTAAAAGTGAATCGAAACGCGAAAGACGACGACCTAAAGAAGGCGTACAAGAGGCTGGCGATGATATGGCACCCTGACAAGAACCCGTCGTATCGTCGGAGTGAAGCGGAGGCGAAGTTCAAGCAGATCTCCGAAGCCTACGACGTTCTCAGCGATCCACAGAAGCGACAGATCTACGACTTATACGGTGAAGAGGCTCTCAAGTCTGGACAAGTCCCGCCGCCGCAACCGCATTTCTCTGCCTCCACGTCATCGGCACGTGGCCATTCGCATTACTACCAGCGCCAGCAGAGCCAGCACCCGAATCCGTCGTTTCGGTTCCATCCTCGGGATGCCGAGGATATATATGAGGAATTGTTTGGATCGGAGAAGGGTGGTGGGAGTAGTAGCGCGACTGGTGGGCAAAGAGGGAGTTCTAGACATAGGGAGACGAATTTCAGGACTTGGGATACAAGTAATGGTACTGAGCTGAAGAAAGCCGCGGCTGTGGAGAATTTTTTGTCGTGTACCTTGGAGGAGATCTATAAAGGAACTAAAAAGAAGATGAAGATTTCGCGGAATATATATGACTCTTCTGGGTTTGCTCTTTGTTCCATTTCCTTTTTGTCATATATATGTCTTTTTGATTGGGCGTTACGTGTTGTTTTGTTAAATTGGCGTTTTGATTTTGCTGTTAGAGATTTCAGTTATAAGAGTTATCAAATTTTCAATCTTGTTTTTTCTGAACAGTGTTTCTATCAGTTCGTTGTTACTACATTTATTTTTCTTGCTGTTTGTAGGATATCAGAAGTTTCATATTGCTGCGAAATAGATTTCTTGAGGGTTTTCTTTTAGACTTTGAAGTCTGATGCTTTGCTAAATATTGAGAAGTGACTAGTTTTTTGTGATAGTGGATGAGTGGTGAGAGTTCTCTAGATGGTAGCTATTGGTGTGATACTGTATGTTATTGGTTAGCTCTTAGGTATTGGGCTTAGAAAGTGATAACTGTAATGGTAAGAGAAGGTTAATACAAAGATTTGGGAGTTTTTCTCATACGCTTGCTTGCTTTTATTTTTTGATTTTTTGGTAGCATAAAACACCTTTACATGGTTTCTTTTCTCCTCTTCAGTTTGAGATTTGGATAGATTATCATTTGCTTCGGGTGGTATATGTTTGAGGACTAGGTTAGATTTATTCACAATGTCATATGAGCACCTTTGCAGTTAGAAAGTATGAGCAATATCAAAATAAACTAGTCAAGCAACCACTTCCAAACTTCCACGTGAAACCATGACTTAATTTTTTTGACGAGCCATGGACTGTAGGCAGCTTTCTTCTTACACAAAGTTTTCTCTCTCGTTGATTCTTGAGGGCATAGTTAGATTTGGTGTTGCCAAGTGTTTCTGAATAAATCTATGAAATGTTTATACTGGGGAGATTTCTAATTGAACTTTTTACAGTTTTTAACTTTTACTTCATGCTAGTTCACTCTTTGGCCTTTTTGATTATCATAGCTTTGATAGAAGATGTTGTTGGTGGAAAACATTGTGAGATCAGTATTGCGAAGTAATACATTTGATTAAGAATTTGAAGCTGCATAAGGGGATGTCATGCTGGATTCATCTATTGACAATATTGTGTTTAATTATTTTCAGATGTAATTATAGCAAAAACAAATGTATGACAAAGATGAGAATTCAAAATGATGTGATAAGAACCCCTAGGACATATGAGATTGGTCTTAGTATGAGAGTTAATATCATTAGTTATTCTTTGTAGCTATGCTTCTGAAATTAGTTTGAATTGGTAATTTAGTGATTGTGGTGACTTTCATGTATTCAGATAACCATATAAAAGATTAGGGACTTCATCAATTAACACAGAGTCACAGACATACTAACATAGTCCCAATGAATGAAAGTTTATTTCTGCTGTCTATGGGGTCTGCATTTTGTTTTCTGGAAGCATTTGTTTTCCCTTTGTATAGATCTTTTAAAATAATGTAGGATACTGATATATAAAATAATTCATCTTAAACTGTGATGTGAATTACAAAGAATATCACTAGAAAAACTGGGTGTTACTGCAGGCAGCATTTTTTCAGATCATCTTAAAGCAGTGATGTAAATTACCAGAAGTATCACAAAAATGGCACTTATCTTTTTGATTTTGTGCATCCATGCTCTTATTTAATTGACTTTGACTGAACACTTTTTTGCAGGAGACTAAGGACTGTGGAGGAGATACTGACCATTGAAATAAAACCTGGTTGGAAAAAGGGCACGAAAATAACATTTCCTGAGAAAGGTAACCAAGAGTTAGGGTTTTTGCCAGCTGATCTAATATTTGTCCTTGATGAAAAACCTCATGTTCTTTTCAAGAGAGATGGCAATGATCTTGTAACAAACCAAGAGATCACTCTACTGGAGGCCCTCACTGGTAAAACCCTTGAGTTATCAACTCTTGATGGAAGAAATCTAATGATCCCATTGACAGATATTGTCAAACCTGGTGCTGAAGTAGTCGTGCCAGATGAAGGAATGCCAATTTCCAAAGAGCCTGGGAAAAAGGGCAACTTGAGAATCAAAATTGATGTGAAGTATCCTTCACGGCTCACATCTGAACAGAAAAATGATCTGAGACGGGTCCTAGCAGGAGTTTCATGATGATCATTCAAAAATAATACATATAGGGTATTTACTACTAATCAACATACGAAAGGAGTTTACGGGTTCTTTTGCTTGTAAATATCGTGTATGCAGTCTTAGAATGTGAAAGTTGTGAATGCTAGGGCATGGATATGGAGAAAATTCGGGTGTATGTACGGGCTGGTTCGCTTTCTTTCTCTAACTCAAAAAAGAAAATAGGTAGGTAACTTTCTCTACTTGCTATCATTTTTTCCATACAATTCTTTTGCATGAGTTGTGACGCAAGATAAAGTTTGTTCCTTGGAGCATCTAGTGAAGTTAATTTGGTCATATTTTGCCATGGAGACTGGAAATTATGATATTGAATTGATTGGTTTTCAGAACTCTTTGTTTGCTCTCCTGGAAGAAGGTACACAAGTTTTATTGAATATGTATTTTTGTGAAATAAGTGAAACTTCTGGTTTAGAGAAACATTAGAAGAATATTCTCTTTGTACAAAAGTACACAAAATCTAAACCCTCCCATCATAAGTGGTCCTTATTTTCCTTCACAAACCAATTCTTCTTGTTCTTTTGCATTTGATTTCTTCTGGGCTTATTCTTCTTTCTTGATTTGTGCTTCTGAATTTGTAATGGAGTTGTTACATTTGTGGCTCATATCATCATCATATCTTGAAAAACAAAGCTAAAACACAAAAGGACAAATGAGTCTAGCATGAAAGAGATCATATTGTCATGCAAGTCCCTTTTTATAAACCAACAAAATTATCAATTTCAAACACCATAATAACCATAAAACCAAACCGAACTCAAGATTCTTTGTATAGTGAAATAAAACAGAAACTTGCACATGCAAAATTTAACACCTTTCTGATAAAAGAAAAGCTGTTTTCATTTGTCTCTTTTAAAGCTCTCATGGATTCCTTTATCATACACCAAAATACATATTAAAAAATAACATCTCCACATCAGTGAATCAACCATATCTTGTTTCTTTTCATGTTGCTTTCTTGTAAAAACACGTTCAAAAAGCAAAGCAAGAAAGCAACCCCATCTAATTGGGTTTCTAATTTTCAGGATTCTGGGTCACTTCACCTTTTAAATTTTCAGATACAAAGGCATGAAAAAGGTTCACATTACATATCAGAAATCCACTTGTAACCCACCTTGAATCAATAAACCAATCAAAAACAGTTGTTGCTTTTGTTCTTTGTGTATCAAAAAGACTTCTTTATTGGCTGCTGACTAGCTCTTAATTAGTTTATTTGATAGTGGCCCAGCTGGAACATTGTTTCACATAAATCAATCATATAAGGATAAATGAGTGATTATTTGCATGCTAAGAGACAAGTTTATCTTATATTAATAACAAGTCTGACAGATCATTCAAACATAAAACAACAGTAATGTGTTTCACTATCTGGGTATATAATAAGACATTCACTGAGGAACATGTGCCTGTAAATATACTTATGTTTGCACCATTTGTTGAGTGAAAATGGTAAGGTGTGAAGTGATGTTATAAGGCAAGAAAGTGTAAGGGAGAACATGTGGTGGTGATATGTAGGTTTAGGGGAGTTAATAGATGGGGACCATATATAGATAGAGATTCTTTGCCTACTGAGATATAGAAGTATATGTGGACATACACTTTACAAGCCCTTTTTTATCCTCCACTCTACAATCAACTAACATCCTAACTCAATTATTGTTTGCTTTCTAGATAGGGATATTTTTATTCAACTTTACTTTAATTACCTTTTATTCTGGGCAATTTGTTTTTTGGTGTGGAAGGTAATCTAGTGGGATTTAAAAGTTGTATTGTAATATTGGCCCAATATAACAGAACTAATTGAAAATATTATCTTAATTAAAATGTATATTAAATAAATATGAGCTAGTTTATTTGAAATTAACTTTATAACATTTATTTTAAATTTATAAACTAGTTTTGAAAAAAATTAAAAATAAATATTTACAAACTTTATTTTTAAAAAATAATATATAAAATTTTTAGTTAAATTTTATGTAATTTTATAATTACGAATCATAATTTTTTAAAAATTTGATAATAAAAAAAATTGTAAAATAAATTTCAAATATATGAATTTTTTTTTGCAGGTATGATTATATATATTTAGATAATACATAAATAAGCAGTTTATTCTAATTTGACAGATAGATGCGGTTACATCACATGATAATGAATATAGGAAGAATCCATAACGTTAACGTAAACACAAAGTAGTGGTGTAACGAGGTGTGATCTATATATATTACGGGATTGGTACGGATTGTACTTATGTTAGGCGGAGGGGACAAATCTCCTCCTATCATATTTCGTTGTCGTTTTTCGACCAATCACACCTCTTCCACATGCTCCCTGGGTCCCACCCACTCCCATGCATCCACCACCCCCACATGCTTTCCATACCCGGCCCTACATCCTTATTCGGATCCGAATACGATCCACGACCCGTGGAAAACATCAATTTAATTTACCTTAATTAACAAGTAAATCGTAAGCACGACAAACACAAAATCAGATGCGCATGACACCAAATACGAGTCAATTGTGTAGGTATATTCGTTGTAGAAAAATGCATCTTTGAAGTTGATATTACACCTAAGTTGTTGGAATATTGTCCGTTTTATATCAAATTTAGAAATTTATTTTAAAATATTATTTTTCAAAATATTTTATATTAATAAAATTTTGAATATCTCACGATTAAGTAAATCAGACTCGAAATTATATTAAAAATTTACAATAATGTCTTACGAAATCAGCAACAACTATACTACTTCTTGGTGACCGACGAAGATCCAAATCTATACGCGTCAACGATCTTTGAAGATCGTATTTGTATCTTTGAAAGTTGTCGAATTATTATTTTATTCATATTTATACAGTGTGGTTGATAGCGATGGGATCGGAGTGGCGGTAGTGAAAAAACGGAGTGGAAACATCATAAAACTAGATATGATATGATTGGTCATCTCATCACACGACACATGCACTTGCGCTCACGTGAATTTTCCCAAGGGCAAAACTGGAAATGTAAACTTTCGGTTTTTACCAAAATATCTGGGAAGGAAAAATAGTAAATAAATCATTGTTATGCGAGAAGAGAATTTGGAGGTGGATGCATGTGCGATTTATTATTCATATCCTTGGTTGGTTAGTTGGTCTCCTTTACCTTACCCTTTGAATTTATTATTTATTATCAAAAAATAAATATAAAAAAAATGTGACTATGGTCATGTGTCTTGTAGCTTTGATGCCATCATTTGAAGTATATGGATTTATTTATTTAGTGTTGAAATGTCATGATATTGGTATGATGGTTTCAAGATTTTAAATTGAAGGTTAGTTTGGGAATTAGGTGTTTGTAACGGGTTATTTTTGTTTGTTGTTACCATAGGAGGAGAGTGTAGTGTGTGTGTGTGAGCTGTTCCTAGACCCACTACTGTTTTCTCAGCGGTTTTATTTGCTCTTTCTTCATCTTCACAGATTTGGTTTGGTTTTGGATTGGGTAAGTGTATGCATGTATGTATATGTATGTATGTGTGTGTATATACATAGTCATTTTGTTTCAAAGAAACTTCTTCGTTGGTGGTGTTCAAAGCTATTCTGTAACTGAGCTGTTGTCTGATTTCTCTCTTATCTGTCTATACCTTCATTGGTGGTTGGACTGTGTGTGTTGATATAAGTGTTGTTTGTTCTTTGTAGTGGGCTAAATTTTGAAGCTTTTTGATGCTTGAGAGTTGAAGAGAGAACAATATGGAGAACAAAGATGAAGCTTTGGAGGGTGTTTTGAAGGAAACTGTTGATTTGGTAATAGATCTGATTAAAGCTTGTAGCTTTTTGTTGTTTGGTGTGTTGGCTTGTGTTTTGTTGATTGAAAGTTTCTTTTTTTGTGTGCAGGAGAATATACCCATTGAAGAAGTGTTTGAGAATCTGAGATGTAGCAAAGAAGGTCTTACTAGTGCCAGTGCTGCCGAAAGACTGCTGATTTTTGGTCATAATAAGCTTGAAGAGAAAAAGGTACAATCTGTCTCCTTGTTTTGTTAATTTGGGTTTATATGTCTGCTATGTACTTATGTTTGTTTTTCTGTTGTTGGATGTTTTTCAGGAGAGCAAATTTTTGAAGTTTTTGGGGTTTATGTGGAATCCTCTATCATGGGTTATGGAAGCTGCTGCTATCATGGCTATTGCTCTGGCAAATGGAGGAGTAAGTGCTGGTTTTTTATATTTGCAATTCTGTTGTTAGAAAGTTGTGTTCTTGTTGGATTTCGATCTCAATTTTCTCTTTATTTGTTTTTCCAGGGGAAGCCTCCAGATTGGCAAGACTTTGTTGGAATTATCACTCTTCTTCTGATCAACTCAACCATCAGTTTTATAGAGGAAAATAATGCAGGTAACGCTGCAGCTGCTCTTATGGCTCGACTCGCCCCGAAAGCCAAGGTATCAGGTTCTGTGTAACACTTTTGATCTGGAAGTAATTCAGTTATCTTTGCACATTAGCATGTTATGTAGATGATGAATTTATATTTGGAGCCTTTGATTCAATTATGATGATATTGATGTAAAAGGTACTTCGAGATGGGAGGTGGAGTGAGCTAGATGCTGCTGATTTAGTTCCTGGAGACATTGTTAGTGTTAAATTAGGAGATATCATTCCAGCTGATGCCCGCCTTCTTGAGGGTGACCCGTTGAAAATAGACCAGGTTTGAAAAAGTTGTTTTTTAATACCAGATGACCTTGTTTGACTTGATCTTCACTTATTCATTGTGTGTTTTCAGTCTGCACTTACTGGAGAATCACTTCCTGTTACTAAAGGTCCAGGAGATGGTGTGTACTCGGGTTCCACCTGTAAGCAGGGAGAGATTGAAGCTGTGGTTATCGCCACCGGTGTTCATACCTTCTTTGGGAAGGCTGCTCACCTAGTTGATACCACCAACCAAGTTGGCCATTTCCAAAAGGTAGGTGGATGGATTTATAGTTGTATGTTATGTCTGTACTATAATGCTTCTTATGAAATGATAGACTGATATCAAATTCCCCTACTGTCTGATGTTACTTAGGTTTTGACTGCTATTGGGAATTTTTGCATTTGCTCTATTGCTATTGGGATGATAATAGAGATTATTGTCATGTATCCAATTCAAGACAGAGACTATCGCCCTGGAATTGATAACCTTCTTGTTCTTCTCATTGGTGGTATTCCGATTGCCATGCCGACTGTGCTTTCTGTCACCATGGCTATTGGTTCTCATAGGTTGTCTCAACAGGTTGGCTAAATCTCTATATATGTTCTAGTCAATTGAGCATCATTGAACCAATTATGGACTAATGTGTTAAATGCTGAGTGCAGGGAGCCATCACAAAGAGAATGACTGCAATTGAAGAAATGGCTGGCATGGATGTACTTTGCAGTGACAAGACTGGGACACTCACACTGAACAAACTCACTGTTGATAAAAATCTTGTCGAGGTTGGTGTTGGGATCTGCTGTTATTTTTCATTGTTGGGCTGTTTTTCCTACCAGTGGATTGTAATATGATAGTTTGTGACTCCATTATGAATTTCAGGTTTTTGCAAAAGGAATTGATCCGGATATGGTTATTCTAATGGCTGCTCAGGCTTCTCGAACTGAGAACCAGGATGCTATAGATTCTGCCATTGTTGGAACTCTAGCTGATCCAAAGGAGGTGAGTGATTGATGTTGTTACTAAAAGAAACTTTGCAGTTGGAACACCATTCTATCTATTAGTATGGTTTATTTTATTTTTTTCTTTTGTACTGTCAATAGGCTCGTGCTGGCATTCAGGAAGTTCACTTTCTTCCATTCAATCCAACTGATAAGCGAACAGCTCTTACCTACCTTGACGCTGACGGTAAAATGCATAGAGTCAGTAAAGGGGCACCAGAGCAGGTTATTGTACTCTACAACTTATTTGTGATCTTTTTAACTTGTTTCCCATTATGTTATTCTTATAGCTTGAATATGTGATTTTTCAGATTCTAAATCTTGCTCACAACAAATCAGAAATTGAAAGAAGAGTTCATGCTGTGATTGATAAGTTTGCAGAGAGAGGCTTAAGGTCTCTTGCCGTTGCCTATCAGGTGAATTGACTTCTTTATGTTACATTTGCTGTTGATGTTATTTTACTTTTGATACTAATTGTTTGCGTCATGTGTGAATGTAGGAAGTTCCTGAAGGAAGAAAAGAAAGCGCTGGAGGCCCATGGCAATTTATTGGTCTCATGCCTCTCTTTGATCCACCTAGGCATGACAGTGCAGACACCATAAGAAGAGCCTTGAATCTTGGTGTAAATGTCAAGATGATTACAGGTCGGTTCCAGTCATGGCTTGTATTGTGATCATGAAACTGCTGTTATGTCCCTGCCTGATGAAACCTAAACTCTAGTTATAACTAGAATATACTGCATAGTTTCTAATTTTTAGCATTTACAAGCCATAACTATTCTGAATGAGCTTCCTGCAACCCTTGACAACTCAAAGTTGTGATCTCTGGAGATCCATACCATTTCCCTAGCCTTTTCAAAACTTTTTCTTTTTTGGGTTAATTTGACTAGTTCATTACATTCCTATTCCAATACAGGAAATGTCATTACTAGGTATTATGTCACTGAACTTCTTTCTATTCCTCAGGTGATCAGCTGGCTATTGGTAAGGAAACTGGACGTCGTTTGGGAATGGGGACCAACATGTATCCTTCATCAGCTTTGCTAGGACAAGACAAGGATGAGTCTATTGCTGCTTTACCAATTGATGAACTGATAGAGAAAGCTGATGGTTTTGCTGGTGTCTTCCCTGGTAATTTACTTTTCAGTTTCACATTTGTACCTTCTCATTTTATACATGCTAGTCAGCTTTAGAAGAACCCATGGCATGGGTTGTAATTACCAGTTCAATTGATGGAGTTGATATTTCTATTGGTTCAGAACACAAATATGAGATAGTAAAACGCCTGCAAGCTAGGAAACATATCTGTGGGATGACTGGTGATGGAGTTAATGATGCTCCTGCCCTGAAGAAGGCTGACATTGGAATAGCGGTTGCTGATGCAACTGATGCAGCCCGTAGTGCTTCTGACATAGTCCTTACTGAACCTGGCCTCAGTGTTATCATCAGTGCTGTCTTAACTAGTCGAGCCATCTTCCAGCGCATGAAAAATTACACTGTAAGCGTTTATTCTAACTGTGGAGTGATTTTCTGACTTGAATAAAAAACTGAGTCACTTGGTTTATTCATTTACTTATCCTGTTGCTTTTATGGTTAGATGTAGTTCTTATGAACACATAGAAGCAGTTGCATTTTTTCTGTTAGTTAATTTTCATATATTTTCTGTTTGCCAGATTTATGCAGTTTCCATCACAATCCGTATAGTGGTAAGATCTCATTTCTTCTTTGATGGTTGATTTGAAATACTGATTCTGTAGTTAGTATTCTGCACCACTTAACTTAACAAGGAGCAACTTGTAAGATTTATTCTTGTCCGTTGTGTTTACAGCTTGGTTTCATGTTGCTGGCACTCATATGGAAGTTTGACTTTCCACCATTTATGGTTCTTATCATTGCCATCCTCAATGACGGTTTGTTGCTTTCTCTCAACTGTTCATTTTTTTTTCATATGGCAAATGTGCAAATATTGGTTCAAACTATTTGAAAATTGTGCTATAATCATATCATAAACCAAAAATTTTCACCTTTATATATATTCATTTATGTAGCTGAGTTTTATACTCATATTATTGTGTAATATCACCTTCAAGGAATCTTTTATGCACTTCAAACTAGTCTGTCTGTAAAATATTCATGTTCCTCCTTATTGGCTGATAAGCCTGTTTCATTATTTATCCATGTAAATCTTATTCTGAATTATCTTTTTGCTGCGTACTAACAATCAAATCAAACTGTGTACTAACAATCAAATCAAATTTCAGGTACCATCATGACCATATCTAAAGATAGAGTTAAACCTTCTCCTCTGCCAGACAGCTGGAAGCTAGCTGAGATTTTCACTACTGGCATTGTTCTTGGCAGTTACTTGGCAATGATGACAGTTATTTTCTTCTGGGCAGCCTATAAAACAAACTTCTTCCCGGTAAGATGGCTTCCATTCTAGAGTTGGGGGTGATAAAGCAGTTTTTATCTCTGATGGTTGTTTTTCAAATCATGATCTTACACCAGGATATGTTACTGGACTTTTAGTTTCTTTCAATTTCAGGAAATATGTAATTTGATTTTCGGTTTCTGATAAAGATAATATCCTATGGTATTCATTAAGCCTAGCTAAGTATTTGTCGAATACACTGATAAATCCTTCTGATTTACTTTGCCAGCGGATATTTGGAGTGTCAACTCTTGAGAAGACAGCTCATGATGATATTCGGAAGCTTGCCTCAGCAGTCTATCTGCAAGTGAGCATTATCAGCCAGGCTCTTATTTTTGTGACTCGATCTCGAAGTTGGTCTTTTGTGGAACGACCAGGGGCATTGCTTGTAATTGCCTTTGTAATTGCTCAACTGGTGAGTCAATTGCTGTACACTTAATTTAACTCCTGAACATTATGTATTGAAGATGAAAACCACTAAAACATATTTTTATTATGTGCAGATTGCTACTTTGATTGCAGTCTATGCAAACTGGGAATTTGCGGCTATTGAAGGAATTGGATGGGGTTGGGCTGGTGTAATCTGGCTTTACAACATCATCTTCTACATTCCACTTGATTTCATTAAGTTCTTCATCCGCTATGCTCTTAGTGGGAGGGCCTGGGATCTTGTCATTGAGCAGAGGGTATGAATTGCAACGCATGGCCACTAGTTTTGTCCCTTGTTTTTTGTTTCCCCTCACTTTAATGTGTTTCCTTTTGTAATGTAGATTGCCTTCACAAGGCAAAAAGATTTTGGTAAGGAACAACGAGAACTTCAATGGGCACATGCACAAAGAACATTGCATGGGCTACAGGCACCTGATACCAAAATGTTCACCGAAAGAACCCACTTCACAGAACTCAATAACATGGCTGAAGAAGCTAAAAGGAGAGCTGAAATTGCCAGGTAAACAATATATACTCTCTGCAAGTCCATGGTAGAACTTCCTGCAATAATTTTTTTCATTTGTCATTATCAAGCCATACCAGTCAAGATAGATACCGATTTTGCAGCAAAATCGTCCCAGGTAGTGTAGTAATCATAGCTGGTAGACCACCTTCATTACACGAACACGGACAAGTCTACTTTTTCTATCATACTGTATTTAGAATATAAGTTCTATTCATTCTTCATAGCCTAACTCTTCTCTTCTGTGTTCTGATAGAGTAGTAATCAGTTCTCTTGATTAATGTCTTTTTTTTTTTTTTTTTTACAGGCTGAGGGAACTTCACACTCTAAAAGGTCATGTAGAGTCAGTTGTGAGACTGAAAAACCTCGACATAGACACTATCCAGCAAGCATACACCGTCTAAGCACCTCTGTTCAAATACTCCCCATAGATTAAGATACATTTATCTGTGCTGAAACTTAAAGACATGTAATCAGCAAGTTAAGGTGACTTGAAACAACAGTATCATCAGTTCAGCTTTTAATTTTCCAGTTCTTCAGAGTGCAGTTCCTTAGTATTATATATATCACCCTTACAAAAGGCCTTGTTATGTTGCGGCACATCTTGTTTATATAGTAAGCTTAAGAATCTTATTCTTACTTTTGTTTTACTGTACCAGGGACAATCTTGCTATAGTAGGCAAGTAATTACTTTTGTTGTTGATAGTCGGCAATAAGAAGAGCTCTAGAAAAACTAAAGATCTGAAGGTTGGTATAATCTACTATTATTAAATTGAGAGTCAACAGATCATGAAAATGTCAATGCAGAGAATTAAAAATGTCAATGAAGGTTGTTTTTCATGTTGTTTCAATTACGGGGTTATATCAGATGAATGTTTCTCCATTTTCTTCCATAGAATCTGAGTCAGTTCCTTTGTACTGGTACCAGCTAGCACACATTGTAAAGTAGACCAAATTTAGAGCCTCTAATGCAGCAATCATGTAATAGAAGTAAGCCAATCTTCCCTTGTTAAGATCCTCTTCCAACCAATTCCCAGTTTCTGAATTTTCTGTAGCACGGTGAACTACAGTTATTAGAAAACTACTCAAATAGCTAGAACCAGCTGATCCACAGTAGTATAAAGACCCTGCAATACTTCTCATGTTCTCAGGAAACTGCTTGTAATAGAATTCCAATTGTCCAATGGCAGCGAATGTCTCGGCAAGCCCTGCCAATACAAGCTGAGGAACCAAAAACATGCCAGACATTGATGAAATGGCTCCTCTTCTCGGAACATCTCCAAGAGTTGGCCTAGTGAGAGCTATGGTCCTGCGGCGATCTTCGACAAAACCTGAGACAAGCATAGTAATGACAGACAGAATCAAACCAATGCTTATTCTCTGAAGCAATGTGATTCCACCTTCTCTTCCTGTGAATCTTCTGAGAAAAGGGACAATGATTCTGTCGTAAATAGGTATCCAAAGCGTCGAGCTAAGCATCAGAAACACAGTGTAGGTAGCAGCTGGGATTTTAAACCCGCTGTTTCCTAAACGTGTGTCTGTTTGCTGCGCTTGGAAGACAGCATAAGTTTGCTGTTGAACTACAATAACATGGTAAACAACAGCAGCAGCCCATATTGGCAACACTCTCATAACACATTTCAATTCTTCCACTTGCTGCATACTGCATAGTCTCCAGGGATTAGCTGGGGAACCATCTGGCTCTATTTTGTCTTCAGGAGTCACAATAGCTGCTTTATCTATAAACCTGATCACACAAATCAGTTACCTTGGTTAATTTTTCTCACAACAGAATATGCAGAGCTAACTGTGCCAATCACCTGAATTGGTTAGTGTAAGGCAGCCTGGAGTTGATAGAACTTGGCGATATATAGCTAAATAGAGAGATCTCAGGTTGGTCAGGATGTTTCAATCTCCTTTTCTTAACAGCAACCACTATGACTTTAGCCATACTAGTCATTGGACTCCCAGTAGCTTTCACCTTAACATACATTCTCTTACCGGCGAAAAACAAAACACAAGCAATGAGCATCAACCCAGCAGTTAGGCCTAAACCAATACTCCAACTGACATTGGTTTGCACATAGACTATCAGAGTCAAGGCCACCATTTGAGCAAAAGTGATAGTGAAATAGTACCAATTGAAGAAACTATTGATACCCCTTTTCCCTGATTCAGTATTAGGATCAAACTGATCTGCTCCAAACGCCAAATTACATGGCCTAACCCCACCAGCTCCTATCACCATCAATCCAAGCCCTATGAAGAGAACCGCCATTTGCCCTGATGTTGGTCCTGCACATGTTGAACTCTTATCTGCACATTGTTTTGGATGCAGTCCTGGTACAGCTGCTGTTAGCTGTATTACTAGTAATCCCTTTACACCAAACCAAAGTCAAAATCAAATAAACTAATTACATTTTCCATTGATATTAACAGTTAAATAGTGATAGAAAGTACCACAAAGGAAGTGACAATAGCAAATCCAATAGTCTTGTATCTACCAAAATATGTATCACTAACATAAGCTCCAACAATGGTACCAAAGTTAGCAGTTCCATTGAAGATATTGACAATGTTTGCAGCTGTGATTCTTTTCAAGTTGAAGACAGTAGTCAGATAGATCAATAAATTAGATAGAGTACCTATAGCTCCAAGCTTTTCAAATGTTTCATTACCTGAAAATCTCACATATGTTACAAACAAAAAATCTATGAAACAAACAAAAGGGTATTGTGCAATTCACCTATGATTAAAGGCATAGATTTCCATCCTCTATAGTTGATCTTAGGCTCAACTTCTTCAATCTCCATGGTTGTATTCACTCTAGTTTGGTAACTGGTATATTGTTACCAGCTTTCCATGTAACTTTTGGAAGGAAAAATGTATATGTCCTTATATAATAGAGGAGATTTTAATAGTTTGACGATTTATCAAATGAATTAATGATGAAAATAAAAGTTGTTAAGCCAAAGTATGGTCATTGTTGATGTGGTTGGTAGGAAGATTCAGTGGAATCTCCGTACTGCAATTATATTTCTCTCACACACAGGGAATATTCGAGACTAATATAATATGTATGGTAGGATAAATGTATTTCAGTATATTTATTTACAAGTATAAATGTTAACAAACTTGAAATTTTTTTAAAGGAAATTATCACTAAATATGAAATCATAATATAATCAAGTAAAATTTTTTAAAGCTATTTAAAAAAATTATAATAGTTATTTAATTAAAATTTGTGATTATTGGAGTGAATGTTATTAAAAATAAATAAATAAAATATTATTTTATAATAGTTATTTAATTAAATTATGCAGTTATTCATTTAAATGCATTAAATAAAAAATTAAAGGGTAATATTTTAAATAAGTAGATCATTCTAATTGTTTTATATTTTAATAATGTATTAATAGAATATATATATATAAATATAAATAATTAATATAAATATATTATTGAAAGATTCATAATAACATATTTTAAAATTCAATGATCGGAAAAAAATTATTTAAATTATTAATACTAAATACAGTCAAATCACGTTATAATTGTCAATTCTCTGTAACAGTAATTCACTATAACAACTAAATTTATTTGAAAACCAATTTTTTCAATGTTATTTTAATTCTCTATAATAACAATTTGTCTATAACAACAACAACCGTAATTTGAATAGAACACTTTGTATAAAATTCATCCTTTATAATGACATATTCAAATATAATACATTATTTTTCTAATAAAATGATATAAAAATAAAAAATTTAAATAATTATTGTAATTAATTTCAACAAATAAATTATTTTTAGTGTTTAATAACTAAAAATATAAAGGAAAAGATTGCATAAACAATGATAAGAATATGATTGAATTTAAAAAGTTTCATAATTATAAATAATTAATAAAAATAATTTGAAATATTAAAATTTAGATAATTCGTAACGTTAGGGAGTCTCAAAAGAGACTTTGCATAGTCTTTCCACATTAAATTGCCTTTGAAAGGAGATTGATTATCTTTTATTAAAAGTTTAAACCAAAATCTTCGCTAATTCAAGCGTTATATTACTAATAAGATATAAAAATTTTTCAAACAAGCTATCTCCGTAAACTTTTTCCATCATATTTGAATAAATTTAACTTTAAAAATATGTATATTTTATTTAGTATTTATTTTTTTAAAAAATTATTATAAAATTGATATCAGCTATTCATATGACCGTTATATACGAATAACAACTATTTATTATAACATTAAAAAAATTATATAAATCCGGGGTTATAGAGAGATTTGACTGTAATATTAATCATATTTAAAATGTTGATAATTAAAATTTAAATGTGTATTAATATAAATTTATATATTTTAAATTAAAAATCTTATGTGCAATAAATATCAAATATAAGTTTTATAATCTATATATCTACAAATATTTAAAGCTAAAAATGCAAACTATTGTAATGTTAATGATGTTTCCATTCTAGATATTTATGACCAAAGATGCACTAGAATTTCTATTAAAAAAAAAAAAAAAAAAAGGCAGTCGTGAATATTAAATTTAAATAATAAAATTAAAATATTACTATTATAATTTTAAAATAGTATATATTTTTTTATATTGTAATTTGATGATTTTCTGCTCAAATTACATTTTCTTGTGTAATGTTCCAGAGTCTACAATTAAGAGCATATTCAGTGGAATGTGAATTTATTGGTTTGCACATCATGTGGATATTCTGGATTTTTTATTTAAAAAATCCACTCCAATGGCAATGTGAATTTACAATGTGTAGTTGACGTGGCAGAAAAAATAACAGAGGGTGTGGAGTAGAGCTTCTATTTTCCACGTCCTAGTTGACGGTGTCAATCATCAATTTTAATATTTTAAAATTGTAAGAGCATCTCCAGTGGAATGTGAATTGATTGATTTCCACGTCCACATGAATATTCTGGATTTTTTATTTAAAAAATCAACTACAATGGCAATGTGAATTTATAATGTGCTAGTGACGTGACAGAAAAAATAATAGAGGGTGTGAAGTAGAATTTCTATTTTTCACGTTCTAGTCGACGGTGTCAATCAACATTTTTAATATTTTAAAATTATAATTACTATATTTCTATTTAAATGATAAATTAAAAAGGAAATAAAACTTTAATTCTAATGAATTATAAATTAGAAAAATCCGAATAGAGAATAACCATTGTGGGCTATTTTTAATTTTTTTTCTCCAAAAATATTATTTTTGACACATCACTGTCTACACCCTCTATTTACCATGCCACATATGTCTCCATTCACTAAACCATTGGAGATGCTCTAATTACCATATTTTTATTTAAATTATAAATTAAAAAGGAAATAGAAACTTAATTCTAATGGATTATAGATTAGGGAAATCCGAATAGACAATAACCACTGTGGACGATTTTTAATTTTTTTTCTCCAAAAATATTATTTTTGACACATTATTATCTATACCCTCTACTTATCATGCCATATTTGTCTCAATTCACTAAACCATTAGAGATGCTCTAAGACTTTTTCTGTCTTATGCATGTGGTGGTACAGAGACTGTAATTACATTGAAAGTGAACAGAACATGAAAATATCTCTCTGTCTCATCTCATGCATCACAAAGCTAAGCTCCAAGTTTCTGCAATGGTAATTTCTCAACTTTATTAACATGAAACCATATAAATAATGGCTTAGAAAATCTGAGCATATTAAACCTGTTTATAGTCCCAACACATTTTCTTGACTCTGGTGGGTGTGTAATGGGACCTGTAGTAATTCCACAAAGCTGTCAATGACACTGACACTACATCAATTTGATGACATTAGTGAATGAGACCTCTCTACCAGTCTAAAACAAAATGTAGTTGACTCCAAGTCAATCTTCCAAAGTCCTTAATTGGCACCTTTTTCAAACTATTATTATATTCAGAGTCAACACAACAAAATATCAATACACTATATTGTACATATTACACTGACTAGAATCAACAATCATCAAACTAGAGGCTTATCAGATGACTTTGTTTCTCCATTTGCATCCCCAGAGCCTGAGCCTGAACCTTTGTATTGGTACCATCTAGCACATATTGAAAAGTAGACCAAATTGAGAGCCTCCAAAGCAGCAATCATGTAATAGAAGTAAGCCAATCTTCCCTTATTAAGATCATCAGGCAACCAATTCCCAGTAGCTGAATTCTCTGTAGTTTTGTGAACAACAGTGATTAAAATACTACTCAAATAGCTAGAACCAGCTAAACCACAATAGAACAAAGAGCCTCCAATGCTTCTCATGTTCTCAGGAAACTGCTTGTAATAGAATTCCAATTGTCCAATAGCAGCAAACGCTTCAGCAAGTCCTGTCAATGCAAGCTGAGGAACCAATAGCATTCCAGACATTGCTGAAATTGCTCCTCTTCTTGGCACAACACCAACTGTTGGCCTGGTTAGAGCTATATTCCTGCGGTGATCTTCCACAAAACCTGAGACAAGCATAGTAATGATCGAAAGGATCAAGCCAATGCTGATTCTTTGAAGCAATGTGATACCTCCTTCTCTTCCTGTGAATCTTTTCAATAAAGGGACTATGATTCTGTCATAAATTGGTATCCAAACTGATGCGCTAAACATAAAAAACACTATATAGGAAGCAGCTGGTATTTTAAACCCGCTGTTTCCTAAACGTCTGTCTGTTTGCTGAGCTTGGAAGACACCATAAGTTTGCTGTTGAACTACAATAACATGGTAAACAACAGCAGCAGCCCATATTGGCAAAACTCTCATAACACATTTCAATTCTTCCACTTGCTGCATACTGCACAGTCTCCATGGATTAGCTGGGGAGCCATCTGGGTTGATTTGGTCTTCAGGTGTCACTATTGCTGCCTTATCAACAAATCTGATCAACACAATTCTATTAACCACTTTCCAATTCAACAACAAATATTAAACATAACAAACTAATCACCTGAATTGATCAGTATAAGCCAGCTTGGAATTGATAGAGCTTGGTGGTATGTAACTAAATAGAGAAATCTCAGGTTGGTCAGGATGTTTCAATCTCCTTTTCTTAACAGCAACCACTATGACTTGAGCCATACTAGTCATTGGACTACCATTAGCTTTCACCTTAACATAAAATCTCGAACCGGAGAAATATAGCACACAAGCTACCAACATCAGTACAGCAGGAATAGCTAAACCAATACTCCAACTGACATTGGATTGCACATAGACTATCAATGTCAGTGACACCATTTGAGCGAAAGTGAAGGTGAAAAAGTACCAATTGAAGAAACTATTGATACCCTTTTTTCCAGACTCAGTATTCGGATTGAATTGATCTGCACCAAACGCCAAATTACATGGACGAACACCACCAGCTCCTATTATCATCAATCCAAGTCCTGTGAAAAGAACAGCCATTTGTCCTGGTGTTGGTCCTTTACATGTCAAACTATCATCTCTACAATGTTTTGGATGCAACCCTGATATAGCTGCTGTCAACTGTATCACTTGCAACCCCTTTATAGAAAAAATGTTAAAAATCAAATTCAGTTACAGTTTCCATTACAGTATCATCAGTTACTAAACATATAAGTTCAACAGAAGTACCAAGAAGGAAGTGACAGTAGCAAATCCCAAAGTGTTGTATCTACCAAAGTAAGTGTCACAAAGATAAGCTCCAACCATGGTACCAAAATTAGCAGTTCCACTGAAGACATTGATGATATTTGCAGCTGTGATTCTCTTCAAGTTGAAGACAGTAGTCAAATAGATCAACAAATTAGCTAGAGTGCCTATAGCTCCAAGCTTCTCAAATGTTTCATTACCTGAAAATTCTCAAAACCAAATTTGTTATTTCTTAAACATTAATAAACATAAAAGGGTATTGTTGAATTGTTTACCTATGATTAAAGGCATGACCTTCCATCCTCTATACTTGACCTCATCAGGCTCAACTTTCTCAGTCTCCATGGTTGCATTTTCCTTGTTGTTGTCCATGTTTTCTCAAATGGTCATGTACTTTTGCTTATTTTTTTTCCTATGTGGTTTGATCACTAATATATAACCACCTGTGGAAGAAGTTGGCCCCATTATTGAATGGAAAAGTAACTTGTCCTTATCTGTCTTGCTTTTCCATTTAACCCACCTGCTCACACATTTTTTCTTGCTTACCTGTGGACTAAGTTTCTAATCTGTCATTAAACTTGGCACATTTTTTTTCCAATGAAAAGTAATTAAAACTGATTCTAATTTATATATAGTACTATATGAAAAAGTGTAAATATTTACATTTGCAAGTACAGTATTAATGACTCATCTACCTATAAATATTTAAAGCTGATATGACAAATCTGTTGTTTAAATTTTTTTCCATTTGACTTTACCATCTTCATCTATTGATTGCCACCACCAAACAGGTAATACAGGAGTTATATTTCACACAGTAAAATCTAATTAGGTGAGTAGGCACTTACAGGTATTGACTGCTGCTGCTAAGTAATGATTACAATACCAGTTAATGTTAGTTAAATATTATAAATATAATCACCTCTGAGATTTTAGTCTCTTATCATTTGATGATATTATAGTGGTGGGCAAGTGGACACGTACAAGTTCAGACTGGTTGGACCATGAGTAACATCCTATGGTGTTGAATGTTCAAATGTGTTAATTGAAAACCAGAATTTTCAATCAGATATAACATCAATGGGGGAAAAAGTATTTCCATTCACATTACACAGTAGAATAGACTAAATTCTATCAGTGGAGATAACTGTAGATTTGCTTTTGTTTTGGAATGTTGTCCACATTTGTTATGATATGTAGATCAATATCAGTCCCTTTCTACTTGAAGCAATGAGCACAGACCAAAAAGTGTAGACCAATTTCATAAGCAAACATGTAATAAAAGTAATCCAATCTTCCTTATCTAACCTATCGCTAGACTAGTTGTGGACTTGTAATCCTATGAATTACATATGTAAAAAAGCTTCTCATGTTCTCATGAAACTGTTTGTAATAAAATTCTATATGTTCTATAAGCTGAGGTACTTATGCGGAGTGCCCAAAGAATTTGGATCAAGACAAACTCAACTAGAAAGAGCCATAATATATTCCTTCAGTATGGAGTCTTGCAATAATTTTAAATAAAAAAAAGTAAAAAATAAAAAAAATCGTGACACAGACAACTTAACGTTTAAAAATTATGGTTTTTATAAAGATTTTTTTTTTAAAAATTAATATTATTATTTATTTATTTATTTATTTTTTTTTAGTTTTGAACTATGATCTAAAATTCGCAATAAAAAAAAATATTTTGGATATGGATCATAAAAAAAAAAAATAGTCGGATAAGAGTTGATTTGATTAGACGGTAGTTATAATGATGAAATTTTTAAATATAATTAATTTTTTAAGTTTGGCCTACGGTATATTTCTATTTAATTTCTTAATTATTTAATATCGGATTAATTTGACCATTTTCATGGTAAAAAATTAAATATATATAGAAATAGGATTAAATTTATTCAATATTAAATTAAAATATATTACCTAATTTAAAAATTTTGGTGATCATTGGGACATATTGATAAGATTGACAGAATTAGGCCAATGCAGTGCACTTTCTCTGAAGCAATGGCAAACCGGTTTCTGTTCCTGTATGTTTTTTAAGCACAGGGACAATGTTCTGTTGTATACAGGTATATGTCATTTTGTTGCGCTTGCAATACAGCAAATGTGAGCTGTGGATGTGGACCACCGTATAGGCCTAACGCGCAAAATGCACTATAGTTTCTTCCACTTGCTGCACACTGCAAAGTCTGCAGGGCTTTTCTGGGGATCCATCTTCATTGATTTTGTCTTCTGCTGTCACAATACCTGCTTTGTTGGTACATCTGATCATAACATGATAGTTATATGCATATTAGCTTGATTAGAATGTAAAAGAGCTTAATGATTTCAGTGCTTTATTATTGTACACAAGCTAGTGGACACTGCAAAATCAGGTTCTTGTAATATTTCATTTCAAATTTCAAACACATGAGGACATGTGTTCTGTGATGGAATGTTGTCCATGGTGAGTATGATTGTTTTTACATGTTTGCATTGTAATATATCAGACCTGAGTTCTATCAATTTCTATTCTGTTTTTGTCTCCATTACCATTACCTTCAATAGCTTCATCATCACTAGTGCCTTTGTACTTGAACCATCTAGCACAGACCAAAAAGTAGACCAAATTCACAGCTCCAAGGCCTGCAATCATGTAGTAGAAGTAATCCAATCTGCCCTTATTAAGATCCTCATCTAACCAATTCCCAGTTGCGGACTTTTCTGTCATCCTATGAATCACAGATATGAACAAACTACTCAAATAACTTGAACCTGCAAAACCACAGTAGAAAAAAGATGATGCAATGCTTCTCATGTTCTCAGGAAACTGTTTGTAGTAAAACTCCAACTGTCCTATTGCAGAAAATGCCTCTGCCAGTCCTGTTATTACAAGCTGAGGTACCAAAAACATGCCAGACATGGATGATATAGCGCCTCGTCTAGGCTCAACGCCAATAGTTGGCCTGGTTAGAGCTATAGTCCTGCGGCGCCCTTCCACAATGCCTGATACAAGCATTGATATGATTGACAGAATTATACCAATGCAGTTTCTCTGAAGCAATGTTATTCCTGTTTCTCTTCCTGTGAGTTTTCTTAAGGAAGGGACTATGATTCTGTCATATATAGGTATCCAAATCGACATAGTAAGCATGGAGAACACACCATAGGATGCAGCTGGGATTTTAAAGTTGGTGTTTCCGAATCTTCTATCCATTTGCTGCGCTTGGAAGACTGCAAATGTCTGCTGTTGAACCATGACAGCATGGTAGATAACAGCAGTAGACCATATTGGTACTACGCGCAAAATGCACTTTAGCTCTTCCACTTGCTGAATACTACAAAGTTTCCAGGGATTTTGTGGGGAGCCATCTGCATTGATTTTGTCATCTGGGGTTAAAATTGCTGCTTTGTTGATACACCTGACCATGACACACAGCATTTACATATCTTTAGCTTCTATAGTTTCTAATTACTATGACTAATATAAAGAGCTAAATGTGAATCAATTGCCTGAATTGATCTGTGTAAGGCAGCTTTGTATTGATTGAATCCGGAGGGATATAGTTGAATAGACAATGTCTATCCGGTAGTTTCAATCGCCTTTTCTTGACAGCAACAACTAAAACCTGTGTCAAACTAGTCATAGGACTACCTGTGGCCTTTACTTTAACATAAAATTTCGAACCAGCGAAATACACTACACATGCTAACAACATCAACAGAGCTGGAATGGCTAAACCTATAGACCAACTGACATTGGATTGCACATAGACGATGAGGGTCAAAGCCACCATTATGGAAAAATTAATGAGGAAGAAATACCAATTAAAGAAGCTATTGATCCCCTTTTTCCCTGATTCAGTTTCAGGATCGAATTGGTCTGCTCCGAAACCCAGATTACAAGGCCTAACCCCACCAGCTCCTATCACTAACAGTCCCAGCCCAAAGTACAAAAACGCCATTTGCCCTGCTGTTGGCCCTTTGCATGTTGAGCTCTTTGCTCCACACTGCTCAGGATGCAACTCTGGTATAGCTGCTGTAAGTTGGATTGCTAATAGTCCCTTCACAGAATTTACATGACATCAGAATTTATACTACAAACACAATTTTTTATCAACCAAGATTATACATATACAATACCAAGAAAGTAGTGACACAAGAAAACCCCAGAGTGTTATATCTGCCAAAGTAAGTGTCACTAAGATAGGCTCCAATCACAGTACCAAAGTTGCAAGTGCCATGGAAGATGTTAATGATGTTTGCAGCTGTGATTCTCTTCAAGTTGAAGACAGTAGTTAGATAGATCAACAGATTTGCTAGAGTTCCTATAGCTCCTAGCTTCTCAAAGGCTTCATTACCTGGAAAATTCAATCAAATTTAGTCATTACACATCACCATTCAAGACATTAACATGAAATGAAACAACTTGTGTCTGGATTTACTTATGATAAAGGGCATGGATTTCCATCCTCTATAATTAATCTCTGGTTTAGTTTTGTCAACAACTTCTTCAATCTCCATTGTTCTTTTTTTCTTTCTTGTTCATGACTTCTGACTCTCATAGTATTATAACTCATATCCATTAATGACTACCATTTATTTTGAACACATAGAAACTGAAACCATCCATTATTACACTTAGAAACTGAAAATGTTCATTATTATAACAACAAAGCAACACATGCTCTCCATTACATGTATGAACACACCAAATGAACTGGATTTGATTCAGACAATGTTGACACTTATAAGTGTTAAAAGCAAGACACGAGTTCAAAGTGTGGTTGTAAACAGGACAGGACCATATCAATGAGGTCCTTGGGTGGTTTGGCAATCCAACACATATTTAAAGACAAAACATTAAAGCTGAGAAAGACTTTTTTGCCTTTATTACACATAGTGGAAATGCGATCTGGTCACCACACCATCGACATCAATGATAAGATTCTCTATCAAGTTCAGAGAATACATTTCGAATTCAAACACATTGTTTAAACATTTGTAGTCAAATTTGATGGTTGAATATTCACACATTGAAGAGTCATCCAGACACTCATCATAGAGTACCTTCATTAATGTTGCAGAAACCAAAATGGTTTTTGACTGTATCTCTAGCTCTCAAGTCAAACATGAAGTGATTAGTGTAGTGAAGTTCTAAAAGTCAAAATTTATAAAATCAAAAAGCCCAAATATTATGGGCCGGTTGGTCTACCATGTGTTCAAGCCGTGTTAACACGTGACTTTACAGCTTTTGCGATACCACAGGAAATTTGGATTTTCTTTTTTGAAGTAGGTCCACTTTTCTTTTTCCCCAATTTTAGGTGTTAACAATAATGGCCTGTTTGGATTCTTTTGCTTTTAATAGAAAAGACGAGCAAAAGCTATTTTGAGAAAGTTAGAGCGTGTTTTGTATGGTTTAGGAGTATTTTTATAATTTTATGAATTTAAAAATAATTTTTAGTATTATTTAATTAGAAACTCAGAAATATAGGTTGAGAAAGTGTTTACTTTACGAATTTAAAAGCAATTTTCTGTATAGTTTAATCAGAAATATCTAGATTGGGAAAGTGCTTTCAATAAAAGCAAGTGAGCTGGTATTTCTGCTATATTACTTCTATTTTTTTTTTTCCCGAAGCTAAAAGTACAAATTATCTCAAACAGACCCTTAGTACTTCTGACATTCTTATAAAATCTGTTTGGAATAACTTGTATTTTATTTTTTAAAAAAATAAATACTTTTACTAAAGTACTATCTTAACTGTTTTCATTAAAATCACTCTCCAAATCTATAACCACTTTTGAATTTCTAATCAAAAAGCATTAAAAAAATATTTTTAAATTCAGACAACGGTAAAAGTGTTTGTATAATACTAAATGGACTTTAAAAGATTTTCCAAAATACCAAAAACATTTTTAACAGATTTTCTTATATAATCGGAAATTAAAAACTAATTTACCCAATATCCAAACAGACCTTATAATCAATAGCATACATTAAACATGATTATTAGTCCAGAATCTGCTTCAAATACTCCAAGAATATGTAGACATCAGCTACAGATTTTTCACATAAGTCAATTTTCCGACAGTTCAAGGGTTCAACAGCAATCTTACAAGTTTTCTCAGGCTGTCATCTCCTTAAATCAATTATTAACACACCATATCTGGACTGATATCTTGTTCTTTTCAAATGGTGATCACCAAGCTCTCTAATAAGCTCCAAGTGTTAGGTTTGGTAGATCAGAAGATTCTGTTGTACCTTTTTCGCTGTCTCACCACTGTATAACATATATATGTAACTTTGTCCGACTGGAAAAAAGTTTAACCCATATACGATTGTTGGCTTAATTTATGAATAGATTTTAGTGATGACCCATGATTTGGTTTTTGTCCAACCTGATATTGCACAAAGTCACGTTCAACATTAGTGGTTGAATTGTACATATCTGAGATTTTTCCCAGATGATGTAAACATTGGAAATTTGCACGTTTAATGTTTTTTGTCTGGTGCTGCTATTGAATCAAGTGGTGGACAATTCACCACCACTATCTGGAAATAGCAAAAACAAAAATGTGTTTGGAAACAGTGGCTTTGTTTACACAAGCAGGTTACATTACACAAGCAAAATACATTCAAAATGGAAAAACAAACCAAGATAAAATAAATAAAAAGTGACTTGACTTGACAGACTCATTATTTTACTCCACTGAGCTTGAGCTTGAGCTTGTACTGACTCTGAGAGCATATAATTTTACACCATATGCTTCCCAGACTGGCTCTGCTCAAGTCCAATTTCAGGTGCAGCACCACCAGTTCCTTTATACTTATACCACTTTGCACAGACCAAAAAGTAACCCAAGTTAATGATTTCAATAGCAGCAACTAAGTAGTAAAAATAGTCCAATCTGCCCTTATTAAGATCTTCAGGTAACCACTGCTTGGTATGAGCACCATCTGTCAATTTATGCACAACTGTGATCAGCAAGCTGTTGAGATAATTAGACCCAGCAATACCTACAAATGTCAATGACCCTGCAAGGCTTCTCAGGTTTTCAGGAAATTGCTTGTAGTAGAATTCAACTTGGCCAATGACAGTAAAAGCCTCAGCTAGTCCTATTAGTGTAAGCTGAGGTATCAACCATGAGGCTGATAGAGGAGATATTGCACCTCTTTTCTCCTCAATACCAATTGGATTCGAAATCGCTAGCTCTCTTCTTTTCTGTTCAACCATGCCTGATAGGATCATAGTGACCACTGAAAGCAATATTCCAAGGCCTAGTCTTTGGAGGATAGTGATTCCACCTTCCTTTTTGGTCACTTTCTGGAGCCATGGAACCAGGAGTCTGTCATAGATTGGTATCCAGACTGTTAGGCCTATCATTGTGAAGATTGTGTATGATGCTGCTGGGATTCTGAAGCTTCCTAAGCGGCGGTCGGATTGAAGAGCTTGGAAGACTACATAGGTTTGTTGTTGGATCAATGTGACATAGAAGACTACTAGTGCTATCCATACAGGCATCACCCTTATCACACATTTTAGTTCCTCAACTTTTTGCATAGGACAAAGTATCCATGGATTGGCTGGTGATCCATCTGTGTTGATTTGGTCTTCTGATGTTCTGATTGCAGCTTTGCTGATAAACCTGTTGACATCATTCATTTATTGTGAACAACACTTTTCAAAGTACAATAGTACTAGTTTCAATTATTGTTGCTTGAAAATATCATCTTTTGAATATTATTATGACCAAGTTGATTAGAGTGTTAAATTTCTCCAGGTTGGTGTCAGCAAATCAGACTATTGATGATATTTTTATGAACCATATTGTTTCCTCTTCTGACTTTGAAAATTAAAAATCTAACCTATCATGTAGACAGACATCTATCTATGCTAGGTAATTATTGGTATTACTTCAAATTAATTATGGCCTATAGGATTAAATACATATTAAAGTTAAGAGACCTCTGCTGTCAATGTTCCATTTACTTTTCTGCCTAATTATCTTAATATCAAACCAAAATGACAAGGACATAAGCTGTTAAGATACAATCAAGAAAGTTAATCATAGTACCTGAACTGGTCTGTGTATGGTAACTTAGAGTTGATGGAATCTTTAGCAATATGGTTATAGAGATTATCACCAGGCTGTTCAGGAAACTTCAGTTTCCTTTTCTTGATAGCAGCAACAATAACCTGAAACATACTTGTGAAAGGACTACCATTCGGTTTGATAATCACATACAGTTTAGTCCCCCAGAAGAAGAAGAAACATGAAAAGAACATCATTATTGCAGGAATCGCTAGCCCCCAAGCCCAGCTCACATCAGATTGAACGTAAACAATCACGCTCAAAGACACCATCATAGCGAAAGTGAACGTGAAGTAGTACCAATTGAAGAAACTATTGATACCACTTTTCCCGGATTTGGTCTCAGGATTGAATTGGTCAGCACCAAATGCCAAGTTACATGGCCTGATTCCAGCCGCGCCGAGCACAAGCAATCCTAGTCCTATGAGAAGGAACACCATCTGAAACGGTGTTGTTCCTTGACATTTACTTGTGTCCAGCTCTGCACAATGTGGTGGATGCAGTGCTGGTATTCCTGCTGATAAAGTCAGCACAAGGAGTCCCTGTGGAGAGAAATTTTTGTAAGAAAATTGGTCCTGTTTATGTTAATGAATATTTATATTCAACTGGGGAGTTTTAGCAGTACCAGGAAAGACGCAACAGATGAGAATCCTAAAGTTTTGTATCTTCCGAAGTAAGTATCTGACAGAAATGCTCCTGGTAAAGTAGCGAAATTCGTCGTGCCACCAAAGATAGTAATCAGAGTGGTAGCTGTGATGCTTTTCATGTTATATACACTTGTGAAGTACACCACCATGTTTGATGTCGCTCCAGTTGTCCCCAGTTTCTCAAACGCTTCATTTCCTGCAAAATTTCGCAACATATAATCAATCTACTCTCAAAAACACATGTTAATATATACAGTACTTATGAACATATATAAACATACATACCAATAACAAAAGGCATGGCTTTCCAGCCTCTATAGTTAGGCTTAGTTTCATCATGGTCACCATTCTCCATAGCTAACAATTCAAGCTAGCTAAGGTAAACCAAGACTTGTTAATGTTTTATCACGAACGTGACTATTAGGCAATTGGGTACTTGATAAGATGGTACCACAATTTAATGAGAGAGAGACAAAACAAGTCTTGTTGTGAAGAATCGTCTTGGATTTGGACTTGTTTATATAGACACTGAATCATGAATGTATGTATGTCATGTTTTACACAACTTGGTTCGGTCATAACATAAAATGTATGTATTAGGTGAAATCCTGAGAATTACTGTCTTTAGTGGGACTTGTAGCACGTTGTGCATTTAATAGAGCCAATAATTGGAAATATTCATCTGATAGTGACTTTTATTAAGACTATGAAATGTACTGTTGAAAACTGTTACAAGAGTTATATATGTATTGTTTTCTCAGGAATCTGACAAGGGAATACTTTTTCCAAGTTTCTAAATTTTTTACTTGAAAGCATAATCTCTGGTTTATGTTGTTTGGTCGTTTAGAACCACACATTTGGATTCTATTAAAGGATTAATTAATCTGATTAATATTAGTTAAGTGGTAGCCTTTTTTACTCAAATGATGGTCCTTGTGACTTCTCTTTTTTCAAAGGTCAAACCAGCAGTGAAATATTTTGAACCAATAGCTTCCAACACATTATTCTTGATTAGTGTCAACTTAAAACTTGATTAATCTTAAATCTAGTTCCTCTGTGTCTGAAGAGCCAAGTTGATTTTAGAGTCTCTTTATCATAGATTCGCTTTTTAGCTTCCCAGGCTTATGAAAACCTGAAGCAATAGTACATTGTGAGAACAAAGGAGTGTGGATTCCAATCCCATCAAAGAGCCTATATGTCGTTTCTTTAGCAGAAGCTAATGGAATAGCCCATATCTTGGATAAGAGTCTGTGAATAAGTCAGCTTTGTACAGAGATTAGTATCATGTGATTAGTGGTACAAGTACTTCCTCCAATTGAATACAATACGAGGTTAATATATATGGTGAGAGAGGAACCACGGAAGCAAAATAAAACACGCGTGGTGTTGTTGATAATATAGGATGGACCTGAAACTGGTGAAAAATTAGACAGTAGTGGTGGTCGCAGGAAGTCCAATTTCAGTGGTTTAATAATTGGATTTGGTTTGTTTGATTGCTGCGTTACAAAAGGGTCAATGAGACAAGTGAAGAAATGCTTGGTTGTGATGTGTCGGTCACTCAACCTCAACTCAAGCCATTGTACACGACAGAAGTGTTTTATGGTTCTTATCTGAAAGTAGCGATGCTTATAAATGGATGATACTGTTCTCTGTGCAGGTGTTGTTTAAGGTACTGGTCATGTCTGAATAGTGGTCTTTAACTTCATCATTTGGATTTTTTTTAATATATATTTGATAAAATATAATTCTAAATGTCTGGATAATTATGAAAATAACCCAATTTTTAAGCTATTTTCTTAAATATTTAATTTTAAAAATATTATGTCAAAAATATTTCGTTAATTTCTGTTTAAACTCAATCATCTTTAATAAAATATGGATTATACTTCTTTTCTTGTTTCTTAATATTTTATAAATTATTATATTATATTTTTTCTATATTATAAATTAAAAAATAGGAGAAAAAAAACCTCGTAAAAATAAAGTTTATAAATTTAATTTAAATAAAAAATATATTTTTTTTAAAAAAAAGACGTAATAGTAAGAGATTATGAAAATTTTATTTAATTTTTATAAAATACAATATAATTCTAGATTTTTAATATGCCGAATTACCAAAAGCTAAATTTTTAAACTATTCTTTTAAATATTTAATTTTAAAAATTAAAAAAAAAATTGATAAATCGGGATCACCATATAAAATTTGAACCTGAAGTATATCAAAATGAGGGGAGACACTTATTGCATAATTTTGAATTAATAATCATCTCTCTTTTCATGTACAAATTGAATGTGGTGGTGTGGTTGTTCCAATCTACCTAAATTTTTACTAGGAAATATTCTTTCAAAAACACTTTATCAAGAGTGGTATCTGTTAGGAAATTTCCGATTCTATCCCAATTTTTTCCTAATTCCTAATTCGATTTAACCAAAACAATCAGTCCAAACACAAACACAATATTTAACATAATTCGGCAAATTGCCTAATCCACGGAAAGATAACAACTTTACTATGAGAAATAAGAATTACAACTCATTCAGACAACACTCTGTCTCCACACAAAATTGTTTTCTTTCTCAACCAGAATTTCTTTTAGACGAACAACTCCACCACGACGAGACAACCCAAAATCAAATCTCCTTAATGGCGAGACAACCCCAATCCAATGATCATTACCCCACTAGGCAGGCATGACCCCAATCCAATGATCATTATCCCACTCGACAGGCATAACCCCAATCCAATGATCATTACCCCACTCGGCAAGTATGACCCCAATCCATCGATCACCACCCTCAAAGGAATGAGATTCCAATACGATGATCACCATCCCCAAATGGATGAGATACTTTCTTCTTCATAAGACAACTCTATTTATAGTGATTATCAAATATATTTTCCTAATTTGTTTCCTTTCCAACTAAGGAATACAATCAACAAAATTAGGAAAACCAAATATTTCCAAAAATAAAGAATCAAACAATTAGGAAATAGATCTAAACTCAAAATAGAAAAACATTCTTAAAAGGAAATTTATGTGATTCAAAACAATTCTAACAGTATCAAACTCAATCATTTTTAAGTCTTTTCCTATCATGTAGATTTTAAAAATATTATATTTAAATATGGTGAAATATAAAAGACACTCCAAATTTTTAAAATATTCCCTCAAAATATTCAATTTTAAAAATATTTTTTTAAGTTACTTCTAGTTTTAAAAATATTCTTTAAATTATCTTCAATTTTAAATATTTTCTAAACTACCCTTAAGTTAAGTTTCACTATTGAAAAACATTGATAGTTCACTTTTACCATTGTCTTATAATATTCCTCCAATTATCCCAATTTAGATTTTATATTTATTTTTGGTAAAATATCAATAGTTTTACTATCATTATTAAATAATAGTGTTTTCGAACTACCCCAATTTTTCATCTATATTAAAAAAAAAAAAAATAGAAGTAATTTGAGTTATAGTTTATAACTTTATATTGCTCGTAAAATAATTTCAAAAATTAAGTGTAAAATGAAACAACTATTTTTTAACATATACTTGTTATTAGATGGCAATGAGGATGGAATTGATAATGTATAAATTATTAAAATATAATTTTACAAAATTATGTTTTAATTTTTTAAAAAAGAATAAAATTATTTTTTACCTAAAATAATTGGAGAGAAAATAATCTATTACGAAAAGTAATGGAATGTGATTCTCTTCTCGAGCACCCCATTTCAATTAAGAAAATGATATTTTTTATCACTAAATAAAAATAATAAAATTGAGTTAGCTTTTATCAAAATCAAAATCAAAATCAAAATTAAAATTAAAATTAAATATTTAATTCAATAACTTTTGTTGTTTATTTTAAAAATAAAAATCAACCTGTATAATTATTCAGAAAGATTTTATTTTTGTTATTATATATAAATTGGATTTAGTGTAAAATAAATCGTATATGGTGTTAACCATTAAAATAAATTAAAAATATTTAATTAATTTTAAAATATATTATTATAATGTAATAAAATAAAATACAACTTTAAACATTATTTTAAAATTTTATTATTAAATATTTTTAAAAAAAAAAAATCAAACTCATTAAGATGCTAAATGATAATCACATGTGAATAGAATGGTGTTCACATAATTTAAAATCGAATGTTATAGCCACCATAGAATCAATTCCTCCAATACCTTAATTTTAAAACATTAAGCATAAACATGTTTTCTCATTGGTTCTATTGCTTTGACTGTTCCAAGTACAAAGAACCACACGTGTTATCAATAACATTGGAGATTTGGTTGGCTTTAGTGAAAGCAACCATTTTTATTTTTTATTTTTTATTTTTAAAAATTTGTATTCATACATATTAAAAATACTTAATTTGACCTTGTAACAACATGGATTTAGTTTGCTAAGTATATAAAACGTGGATGTTACTATTTCACCTAATGTGTATACCGTGTGTGCAGTATTACCACTATATATTTATTTTAGTAATAAAATCATTAGTGATAGTATGTAGAAAAAATAATATTAATTTATTAATCCGGTAAATATGTATTCTAATAATTTTGGTGGAAACTTTTTGACTGTATTTAGTTGTGGGGTTGGGTGAGTGGTATTTGTTTCTGTAAACATTCTTTGGTAGAGAGAAAGTTGATATGTAGTTTCCATCTGTACAAAAGTGCTAAAATTTCAACAATTCACATTGACAGTCTTCAGTTTCAGTCGTAGTCCCATTTACTATTTGATCATTTTTTTAATAATTTTATAAGTAGAGATGATTAGAAATAGCATTTTTCCTGATAGCAGGGTAAAACTAGCACCTCCTTATTATTTTTGAATTTCATATAATATTAATAGGTATAATTTTTTTTAAATACCCTTATTTCTGTCACCCGACATTTGTTGGTTAAATATTAATAGGTTAGAACTTTGTTATCAAATTGATCTACTTACATAATTGGATGGACAATGCCAACAAATCTCTTAACTCCTGACGAATGACAGAAAATATTCAGAAATCGAGCGAAGAATAAGTCAAAACTATTGAGCTCGCTAATGGTACCTACTTTTTCAAGTATTAATATCTACTCATCATCCCTCTTTACTTTAACTAGTTGGAAAAGTTTGCTCGTATATTAGATTTAGAGTTAATCTTTACTATTTATCTTTATATTTACCAATGAGGAAAAGATAAAACTGCAAAATAAAAGAGATGCTACAAGTGCTTGAATTTGTTTATGGGTTGTATTTTTGTTTATATAAGTACTTGTTTGGTTGTCTTAATAGATAAAAGGTTGACATTAAACATGAGCTCAGGTGCTATTTTACCGTAAATGATATTTTCTGAGTTTTAATAGGCAAAATTACAAGGGTGGGAATTTTTTTTATAAAAAAAATAGGGTGAAGACTCGTTACACAATAGAGGATGCACCATACAAATACGCTTATGCAATGATGAAGTGCAAATCATTTATCAATGATATAAATTTCATTTATCAACTAATTGAATTGCATTCATCAATGAACTTCACTCCACTTATCAAACTTCACTTCACTTGTAGTTGTATTTCATTGAGCAATTATCCAACATACATATTCTTGTATATATTTTTCGTTCGCAATTAACCATATTAAGTCCTATACTGTGCATAACTAGTTCTATGTTTCAATCGTTTTATACAGTCTACTCTAAACGCCGAATCTTCGCTTGCAAAATAGTTGTAATTTTCAACCATCAATCTGCCTCTCTAGCTTGACATACCAACTTTTTTTCTTTATTATAAAATTACGATCGTGTAAAATCAGCTTTTCTTCATTGCATTAAAAAAATATCCTCATTACTAACAACATAAAGTTTACGAGGTTATCATTTTCTAAATATCTTGTTAGGATGCCTTGAATCATAAGGAATCCTAAATTACTTGATTCACTAGGAATCCTTTTTTGGAAGGAATTTCTATTTTGGTTTTTGGATCTATTTCCTATTTGCTAGTTTTCCTAATTTGAGGAGATTTATTTTTCCCAATTGTTATGGTTTACTTTTCCTTATTGGAAAGAAACTATTAGGAAAGTGGGTTTTGTGATCACTATAAATAGAGGCGTCTCACAAAGAAGAAAGCATCCAGTTCTAAAGAGAATTTCACATTGTGAGTGTGGGAAACACATTCGAGAGTTAGGGGTTTTAGTTTGGGTGCCTTGGGTTGTGAGATTTGAGTGTAGCCTTTTGTGGCTATTTTGTGTGATATCTTGTAATCCCTTTGATCATTATAGTGGATTGTTATTCTCTTCCTTCGTGGAGTAGGCACATTGCCGAACCACGTTAAATCTCTTGTGTCTCTTTCTACTTTCCATACTTTGTTGTTCTGTTTCTACTCTGGTTGGTGCTATTCTGTCTCCTCTATTCCTAACAAACTGGTATCAGAGCATAAGTTGGGTTTAGTCATGGCATCAACATCATCAACAAAGTTTGATATCGAGAAGTTCGATCGAAACATGAGTTTCGCTATGTGGAAAGTCAAGATGAAAGCAATTCTGACACATCATGGATTGCAGAAGGCGCTTTTGAAGAAAGAAGAATTTCCCAAATCGTGGGATGAAGAGAAGATGGTGGAGATAGATGAGAGAGCATTATCCATGATCCAATTGTGTTTGTCTAATGAGGTTCTGAGAGAGGTTATCGATCAGAATACTGCAAAAGGATTATGGGATAGATTGGAGGCTCTATATATCACAAAGAATCTCACTACAAAATTGATCACCAAGCATCGTTTATACACCCAGTCGATGGCAGAAGGTACGTCCATCAAGTCTCATATTGATGAATTCTCTTCTATTGTAATGGATCTATCTAACATGGACATCAAGTATGAAGATGAAGATCAAGCCCTCATGTTACTTCATTCTCTACCTCCTTCTTTCAAGAACTTTAGAGAGACGTTGATCTATAGTAATACTTCTCTAAAGTTGGAAGACGTCAAATCGACACTTTATTCGAAGGAGTTATTTGATAACCAGATGTCCAAAAACCGAGCAGATCATCCTGCTGAAGGTTTAATGGTTAGAGGAGGACCCGAATCTAGAGAATCTGGTAAAAATCGCTCTAGATCAAAATCAAAGTCCAAGTATATGGTTTGCCATTATTGTAAGAAGAAAGGACACATCAAAAAGGATTGTTGGACTCTTCAGAAAAAGAATAAAGAAAATAGTCAACAATCAGAAAAACCTCCAGAAGCCAGTGTTGTGCAAGATAAGGATGAAGACTGTGATGTCTACACAGTCATTGATGATAATACTAGATCTGATCAAGGGTGGATTCTTGATTCTGCGTGCTCATTCCATATCTGCCGGCAAAGAGAATGGTTCACTTCTTTCGAGGAATCCGAAAGAGGTGTTGTGTTAATGGGCAACGACCAACCTTGTAAAGTTTCTGGTATTGGTTCTGTGAAGATTAGGATGCATGACGGCGTGATTCGAACATTGGTAGACGTTCGGTATGTTCCTGATATTAAGAAAAACCTTATCTCATTATCTGCTTTAGATGATACTGGTTGCAAATTCAATGGTGAAGGTGGAGTTCTGAAGGTTAGTAAAGGTGTGCTGGTAGTTATGAAGGCGAAGAAATTTGGTAGGCTGTATTATCTGATGGGGTCTACTGTTATGGGTTCCCCCTCTGTTTCTTCTACAAACGAAACAGATACTACGAAGTTGTGGCATATGAGACTTGGACATATGAGTCAGAAAGGCATGGCAATGCTGAGTAAGAGGGGTCTTTTGGGTGATCGGAATATATCCAATTTGGAGTTTTGTGAGAATTGTATCTTCGGCAAACACAAACGAGTCAGCTTCAGCACTGGAATACACAAAACTAAAGGTACGTTGGATTATATTCACTCTGATCTTTGGGGACCATCACGTGTTGCATCAAAAGGTGGTTCAAGTTACATGATGACATTGACTGATGATTTTTCAAGAAAAGTCTGGGTCTATTTCTTGAAGAATAAGTCTGAAGCTTTTGAGACCTTCAGAGATTGGAAGGCATTAGTTGAAAAGCAGACTGGAAAGAAAGTTAAGCGCTTGAGAACTGATAATGGGTTGGAGTTCTGTAGTGGGGAATTTAATTCATTCTACAAAAAAGAGGGCATAGTGAGACATCTCACAATTAATGGGACACCCCAACAGAATGGCGTAGCCGAACGCATGAATAGAACCCTTTTGGAAAAGGTTCGTTGTCTGCTGAGTAATTCTGGATTGACGCAAGATTTTTGGGCAGAGGCTGCAGCAACAGCTTGTTACTTGGTGAATCGTTCTCCATCCGCGTCAATTGAGTGTAAGACTCCTGAAGAGGTATGGTCTAGTAAACCTGCTAATTATTCTGAATTGCGGATATTTGGATGTCCTGTCTATGTTCATTCGAACAATGGAAAGTTAGAACCTAGGTCAAAGAAGGGCATATTTTTGGGTTATCCGAATGGTGTGAAGGGATACAAAGTTTGGCTTACTGATCCAAAGACACCAAAATCCATAATTAGCAGAAATTGCATCTTTGATGAGAATACCATGCTTCATCCAAATAAGAAAAGTGTTAGTTCTGACACTAAGGTGGAGAGTTCTGAGAAGGAGAACAAAAAGATGCAAGGTATTAGGGTGGAGTCTCCATCCGAAAATCATGAAAAGCCAAATGAGATAGAGACTGAAATCATTGCCAGAGGAAGGCCCTTAAGAAAGAGACGAATGCCTTCGAGATTTGATGATTATGTTACCATAGCTTGTGTCGCTGCACAAGAAATCGAAGGATCTGATGACCCAGTCACATATAGTGAAGCCGTCTCGAATGATGATTCTGGTAAGTGGTTGGTGGCTATGCAAGAAGATGTGGAGTCTCTTCATAAAAATAAAACTTGGGAACTAGTAAAGCCTCCTATTGAAAAGAAGATCGTTTGATGTAGATGGGTCTACAAGAAAAAGGAAGGCATACCTGGGGTCGAGAAAGCAAGATACAAGGCACGTTTGGTTGCAAAGGGCTATAGTCAGGTGCAAGGTATTGATTTCAATGATGTTTTTTCACCTGTTGTTAAACATAACTCTATTCGTGTTTTGCTTGGTTTAGTTGCTATTCATGATCTCGAGTTAGAGCAACTAGATGTGAAGACTACGTTTTTACATGGTGAACTTGAAGAGACCATATACATGTCTCAACCAGAAGGTTTTGAAGTTGAAGGAAAAGAAGACCATGTTTGTCTACTCAAGAAGTCATTATATGGCTTAAAGCAGTCACCTCGACAATGGTACAAGAAGTTCCACTCGTTTATGATGGTGCATAGTTTCACAAGGAGTCATTCTGATAGCTGTGTGTACTTCAAAAAGTTATCTGATGATTCATATATATCTACTCTTATATGTTGATGACATGTTAATTGCTGCCAAGAATAAGTCTGAGATCAACAATTTGAAGAATCAGTTGAATGGTGAGTTTGAGATGAAAGATCTAGGAGGAGCAAAGAAAATTTTGGAAATGGAGATTAAGAGAGATAGAGCTGCCGGTAAAATTTACTTAACTCAAATAAGCTTCATAGAGAAAGTTGCTGAGCGTTTTGGGATAAAAGACGCAAAACCGGTAAGTACTCCATTAGCTTCTCATTTTAAGCTTTCTGCTGATTTGTCACCAAAAACTGATGAGGACATAGAATATAAGTCACAAGTTCCCTACTCTAATGCTGTTGGTAGTATCATGTATGCAATGATGTGTACTCGTCCCGATATCGCACATGCTGTTAGTTTAGTTAGCCGTTACATGGCTAATCCTGGAAAACAACATTGGCAAGCTGTGAAGTGGATATTGAGATATTTGAAGGGTACTACTCATGTTTGCTTGGAGTTTGGTAAAGACAAAGGGAATGTTGTTGGTTATGTTGATTCGGACTATGCCGGTGATCTTGACAAAAGAAGATCGATTACTGGATATGTCTTTACTCTTGGAGGTTGTGCAATTAGTTGGAAGGCTACTTTACAAGCAACTGTTGCTTTGTTAACAACAGAGGCCGAGTATATGGCCATGGTTGAGGCTGTAAAGGAAGCAATTTGGTTGAGAGAATTGGTTGGTGAACTCAGCGAAGATTTGAAGGTGACGGCAGTCCATTGTGACAGTCAGAGTGCGATTCATCTAGCAAAGGATCAAATGTTCCATGAACGCACTAAGCACATAGACGTCAAGTACCACTTTGTTCGAGATGTGATTTCTGAAGGTAATATTACGGTTCAGAAAATTGGTACTGAAAATAATCCTGCTAATATGATGACCAAGTCCTTATCTACAATCAAGTTTAAGCATTGTTTGAGCTTGATTGGAATTTGTGATCGTTAAGATTCCCTTACGGGATACAAGGAAGAGGAAGACAATTCGAAGTCTGTTTATGGATCAAGGTGAAGATATAATTTATAGTGATCAAAGAAAGAAGATTCAAAAAAGTTGAGGTGATTCAAGTCAAGGTGGAGATTTGTTAGGATGCCTTGAATCATAAGGAATCCTAAATTACTTGATTCACTAGGAATCCTTTTTTGGAAGGAATTTCTATTTTGGTTTTTGGATCTATTTCCTATTTGCTAGTTTTCCTAATTTGAGGAGATTTGTTTTTCACAATTGTTATGGTTTACTTTTCCTTATTGGAAAGAAACTATTAGGAAAGTGGGTTTTGATAAACTATAAATAGAGGCGTCTCACAAAGAAGAAAGCATCCAGTTCTAAAGAGAATTTCACATTGTGAGTGTGGGAAACACATTCGAGAGTTAGGGGTTTTAGTTGGGGTGCCTTGGGTTGTGAGATTTGAGTGTAGCCTTTTGTGGCTATTTTGTGTGATATCTTGTAATCCCTTTGATCATTATAGTGGATTGTTATTCTCTTCCTTCGTGGAGTAGGCACATTGCCGAACCACGTTAAATCTCTTGTGTCTCTTTCTACTTTCCATACTTTGTTGTTCTGTTTCTACTCTGGTTGATGCTATTCTGTCTCCTCTATTCCTAACATATCTCAATCGTGCATATGCATAAAGTAAGTCATTTCATTGTTTATAACTATAATTCATTTATCAAAATATTGTAGTTTAGTGGTTTAATAAATTTTTAAATATTTATTAAAAAAGGTTTGAAAAAAAGAGGGCAGTTCTAAAGCGATAAGGACAAGAGACGCGGGATAGTGAATTAGTCCTAGGAAGAAAGGTGAAAATGGTTCCTCTTTTTACTGTACTATCAACTAATTTTAGTGTTGCATAGTATGGTTGAGACTCCTAAAAAGTATAATTCAATAAGTATTGCTAGGGTTGATGAATGAGATTCCAAACTCAAACTCAAACTCTTAAATCAAGAAAGTAATTGAAATAGAGTTAATAGCTGAGATTGAAAACAAATTAAAGAAGCACTCCAGCAACGAAGAGTCGCCTAGCAATGAAAGAGAATTAACACAGCCAAATAATAAAATTTTGAATAAAAATAATATTTGGGAGTTTTTATTAAACAGGTGCTTTTGAAACTCAAACTAGAAACTGCACATCAATTTTATAGCACAATTATAAATTGTTTAAAGTGTGTTAATGTTAGTTATTCTCTCTATTTACTATAATATTAAAAAAAATAAAATGAGCATATTTATAAAAATATAAAATTAGTATAATTATTTTACTTGTTATATTTAATATAAAAATTGTTTAAGAAAAAAATATTTTAAATAGAGTTTTAACCACTAAAATTAAACGTATATTGTTTTTGAACGATTTCAGAGCAGTGAACGGTGTTTAAGATGCTGCATGATAATCACACCATGAGATGTGTCATTGTATTTACATAATTTTAAATTCAATTTTATCCCCACCATTGCCTTAAAAGCCATAGAAATAATAGAATCAATTCCTCCAATACCTTAATTTTAAAACATATAAAGGACTTAAAGCACGAACATGTTTTCTCATTACTTTTGACTGTTCCAAGTGTAAATCACACGTGTTACCAATAACATTGGAGATTTGGTTTGGTTGGCTTTAGTGAAAGCAACATGGATGTTACTATTTTACATAATGTCTGCACTATTGCCACTTGTATATTTATTTTAATAATAAAACCTTTAGTGATACTATAGTATGTGAAAAATATTAATTTATTCATCTAAGCACTCGTATGGGATATAATTATGAAATTTGACGTTGAGTTTTATTTGTTTTAGATAAATTTGGAGAGAAAATATAATAATAGTTCTATATAAAATATTGAGAGTGACTTTGTAGTAAAAATATTATATATATATATATATAGTTTTTATTATCAAAAAATTATATAATATGTGTATTTATATTGTAGAAGGGTTTAATCAAAAATTGTGGAACGGTTTAAAATCGATTTAAGGTCGTTTAAAATAAAAAAATTATTTAAAAAGATGGTAAATTTGAGAATACGGGTGGCATTTGTCGTAGATAATATAAAGCTCAAATGAATATTATTTTTTGGAAAAGATAATAGAAAATTAAAAATAATTTAAATTTATTTTTAGATAACTGGGATGGAATATCAAAAGTTGTCTAAATAACAATAGAATCATTCAAATACTTAGTTGTTTTAAGTAATTTTAGTACGAGGAGAATCAATCCCTAATTCGTTTCCCTTAAAATGATCCGGAGTGAATTTTTTTTTTATAATCAAATTAGTATTATTTTCTTGCGAGGAGTGAATATGATCCGTTGGTCATTATGTTCCGATCTTTTATAGAATCCGAAATCAAATGAAAACCAAGTCAATTACTTATTGTTTTCATCCTTACAGACTATTTGGACCTGAGCCTCATTATCTATTTGGCCGAGAAATCGGATGAACCAATAGTTTAATAAGACCAAATGACTTATTCATTTCTATCTTTAACTTAAAGCAATTTTTTATTTTTTTTTATTGTATTGTGTAACTACAATTAATATTATTTATATATATACATGTAGCTATTTTAAAAGTCATTTCTCAACTAATATATTAATTTCAATAAATTATATTTATTATAAAAAAAACATGCCTTAACATGACTTTGTATTACAATATTTCATAAAAATTAAAAAACCTCACATTATTTTATAATTACTATTTCTTTTAAAATTATCATTAACAATCTTCCAACGTTCAAAAAAATACCCAAACATTACAAATGCCTCTTACAATTAAACCTACATTTAGCATAATATAATTTATATTATTCCGATTAACAAATTAGTCTGCTAACCTTTTTACTCCTACAAAAAAAATAAAAATATATATATATATATATATATTTCACATATGGTTTCCATTAATTTTATCCAGAATGCGTTTTATTGATCAATAAATAAAGTAAAAATTTTAATTCATAATATTTTAAAATGCTATCATATCACATCATTAACCTTTTGTAATAGTACTTTCATTATTAAAAATTAAATAATTCAACCTAAATAATCATAAGGTTCAATAATATTAAAATAAAGCAGTGAAAAGTTAAGGTTGACACTACTACAACTATTTGTGAGTGGAGTTGTTGATTAACCATTTTCATTCAGCCACATAAAACCATTTTTCAAATCAACCGACAAAATCAAAATCCTTTACCACTTCGAAAGAGAAATTTATAATTATTACGTTTTAAATAGTGATAACCAAAAAGGGACAAAAACATGTCCAAAATCTGTTCTAATATATATTTTTTTTTAGTTTTAGATCAGCAGTAAAAAAATTATATTTTATCAAACACAAAAGAAATAACAATAAAAATTTTAACTTTTTTAAAAAATTAAAAATAAATTTCAGACCCATCAAGAAACATTAAATCAAAAAGTAAATAGGATATAATTATTTTTCGATATAATTTTATTTTTTAATTTTATTTATCAAAAATAGAAAAAATATAAATAATATAATCATTTCGATTTATTTTTACAACTTTTTAAATAAGTTTAGAATATGTTGAATAAAAAAAAATTTAAAACATAATATTTATATTTTACTTTTTCGGAGGAGAGGTTAGTTTTTTAGATGTTTTAAATTTTTTAATTGATTTTTTTTAAATGAATAATGACTATTGCAGTTTACATTTTTTACTTGAATTATCTATTTGTTTTTGGCAAAGTCTTGGGTGTTTCTGAAACAGAAACACACGTGCAAATTTAGAAGCGCAGGAGATGCAAGAGCCGGCGCAGTACCCCTATCGCAAAGTTCAAATATCTGCATACATTAATCTGGTAGTTTAAGTGATGATGACTGACAAGTGTTTATGTGTCTGTTTTCACAGATTATAACCAAACACTTTGAGATATGTTTTAATGCTGTCTTTTGCTTTCAGGCAGAGATGAATGGATAGCAATGTTTGAGAATCTTTGCTCATCTTTGATAAATTACAGACACAGATACATAAAATACAGGCACAGATAATAAATTCGCAGGCACAAACAATAACCACACAGGTACATATAGCATCTCAACAGATATATATATATACAAAAGAATTGAACAGACACAGATACATAAATCACAGGCACAGATAATAACTTCGCAGGCACAAACAAATAACCACACAGGTACATAAAGCATCTCAACAGATATATATGTATATATAAGAATTGCCAGACACAGATACATGAAACACAGGCACAGATAATAACCTCGCAAATACAAAAAACAACCAAGCAGGTACATATAGCATCTCAACAGATACACAAGTACCTATAATAAAAAGATAGGCAAACCAGTTTCTCACCAGATAAAAGGTTTACAGCAAGAATAACGGGACGGACATGCTTAAACAACCTGATTACTGCACAAAACGACCAGAAATACAAGGAGGCAGCTGCTTCAACTGATCAATCATCAATGCCACCAAAGGACTAACAATAAGAGTCAATCCCGGTAACACCATTGCTGGTATCTGATAACACATTGACTTCCCAGCTCCAGTTGGCAAAACAAGCATAGTCGATTGTCCAGTAAGCACCATTTTGATTGCTTCCAACTGTCCATCGCGGAACGAATCATATCCATATACAAGCTTCAACAATCTCACCAGATTTCTCATCCAAAACCTGCTCCCTAATAGCACTCAATGCCTCATCAAACAAATTGCCAGCTACACCTTTTCTCTTTTGAAGAGACTCTTGTACGGCCTCAACAATAAAACTCTCTTCTCCCTCTTCTTCCTCATCAGCCTCCTTTTTATATATATAAGAATTGCCAGACACAGATACATGAAACACAGGCACAGATAATAACCTCGCAGACACAAAAAACAACCAAGCAGGTACATATAGCATCTCAACAGATACACAAGTACCTATAATAAAAAGATAGGCAAACCAGTTTCTCACCAGGAATGGTTTCACACGTGTGAAACTTGTAACACAATAAAATAGTGTGTTACATGTAACACCCAAGACCTTCTCTTTATTTTTTAATATTAATAAGTTAATTGGTGATATTAAAGAATAAAAGAGTAGGTAAAATAGTAAAATAATATGTTTGATAGATAGATTTTTGGATAATAATTAAATTTTTCATTAGCAATATGATAATTTAGATTTTTTATGATAATTTTTTTTTTCATTAGTGATAGATTTTGAATTATTAATTAGTAGGCAATCACTTAGCGTGTGTTTGGTAGGTAGATTTTTAAGTAGTGATTAGATTTTTTATTAGCGATTTGATAATTTAACCGTTTGAGAGAAGTTTTTTAATTAGCGATTAGATTTTTAATTAGCGATTTCTAGAACGCTACTTCAGGTAGCTTTCCATGAATCGCTAATAAAAAAAACTCTCATTTTACCCTTAACAATTTATGAGTATTACTAAACTATCCTTAATAATATTAGAAGCTTCTATTTGTACTAAATTGGGTTAATTTTAATAGAGTAATGATTGATAGCATACTCGTTGTGACAACTTTTATTGCCTACTATTACATGGCAAGTGTTGATTGGGTGAAAAAATTAATAATAATTAATGAATTAATTATTATAAAATTTATATCCAATCATTTATTGCCACGTAAGAATAGGCAACGAAAGTAGACACCAGGAATAGGCTGTGTAGCATTACTCATTTTAATAATGCTTTTATTTATTAAATATAATTAAAAATATTTGAATAACTTTTTTAATTAGTCTATATTTTATTTATTTTTTAATTAGTTGATAAGTAAAGAATAGTTGGTTTTAAATTAAAAATATTGAAAGAAAAAATTGTTTAAAAATGAATACTAACACTAATAAATTATATTGTAAGGTAAGATAATACATTGTAATGTTTACGTAATTTTACATCTAACAGTTACTTCAACATCTAATTGTTATCACCAAACACTCATGCCAAATTGCTACTTCAACATATAATTTAACAGCTAACAACTAATCGCTACTTCAATATCTAGTGCCAAACATACACTTAGTTGTAAATAGCTAGCTGTCCATGAATAACTAATAAAAAAATCCTAATTTACAGCCATCGAATTATGAGTATTATTAAAATAACAATATTTAAATTTTACTGATGTCAATTTTAATATTAGTTTTATTTATTAAATATGATTATAAATTTAGAATTTATTTATTTTTAATTAGTTAATAACTATAGTATTATAGGTTTTTCATTAAAAAATCTCATAAAAATTATTTGAAAATGAATATTATAAAGAAAATAAAATAGATTATGGGCATGTTTGTTAAATAGCGTTTTCAATTAGAGGTTAGCGTTTTCAGGAGTTTTAGAGGTTTGACCAAAATCAAACCTCTAATTTTTTAAAACAGCTAGTTTGGTTAATAGCAATTTAATCAGCTGATTTGATCCAAAACGCTAATTTTTAAAACACTGATAATAGGAGCGTCCGAGAGGTTTTAAAATTAGAGGTCTGTTAAAAAGACCAAATTACCTCACTTTTAATCAGATTTATACTAATTATATGTTAATAAAATAATTGAAACGTATTATAATCATATTTAATACTTGCAAGTATATTATTTTTTTAGTATATTATTTTAATTAATAATTGATATAAAAATAGTAAATATTATTAAAATTATTTTTTATTAGTATTATTAATAAATATTAAAATATTTAACCCATTGTATGACCTATTTAAAGGTAGTAATGTAAGATATATTTTGTAAAAAATAAAAGTAAACTTTTTAAAATGTTCGTTTACGTCATTGTATAATTGAATCCGCTAATAGTATATTATTAAACAGATAATTACCAAACACCGTATCATCAATCCGCTAACCGCTAATAGTTGGTCAAACTGCTAATTGAATCCGCTAACCACTGACCGCAAATTGAATCCGTTAACCGCTAATTGCCAAACAGACCCTATACTATAAGTTAAAATATAGTATGTTTGTCTCTATTACGCTATTTTATTATTATTTTCGTTTTACATCTAACAACTACTTTAACATCTAATTTAACATATAATAACTAACCTCTACTTTGAGAGTTAATTCAATATCTAAAGTAAGAATTGATATCAGATACACACTAAATGGATAGGTAAAAAAGAATAAAAATGGTAAAAAGATTTATAATTCTTTATTTTCATTAATTTTTACTTTCTAAAAATATTTTAGAATTTTTTTATAAATTTTTTCTGAAATATCCACTCAAAGAAAAGTGTATTTAAAAAAAAAAAAAAACAATAAAATTCCTTCAACCAAATATGCCTTTAATTTTGTAGAAATTTTAATTTTAATTTAAATATATAATTTTTATTAAAAATCTAAAATACTAATAATCCATTTAATTATTATTATTATTAAAAAAAAACACACACTATTGAAATGGATTTAAGTCGAGTCAAATCATGTAATTTTATAAGTATAAAACTCTAATCCAAAATAGTGTAACCATTTATTTATCTAGATCATAATATTATATTAATTTATTTTCCTATACTGAATTGTGGAGCATATTATATGGAGGAGATTCTCACCTTGATTACCCTAATAATTGTAATTACCAATAATTGCAAACCCAAGAAGTCAATATTTCATATCCTGCTCATATCATAATAAGCACCCAAAGTCAACAGTGGTTTAAGTAACCATATTCACATTCAAAGTTAATGTTTTCATATTCATATTCATTTTTGTCAAATATGGTGGACTATAAAGGTCGACGGGGTTCAATAAGTTGACTATGAGGACATGTTACATCCTCTAATTTATGGTTAAAGAAAAGCAAATAAATGAAGAACATAATGATAATGCTATATCTCTAATAAGCAAGTAATGTCATGTTGTAAGATTATGATTATGATTATGATTATGATTATGATTATGATTGTGATGGGGATTGAGTTGATTGAGGAGGATATGTATATTTTGGTATGTTGATTTGTTTTGTTCTCGAAATGAGCTTTGTGGGCTCCAAAGGTCTTAAATTTGGGCCTGAAGTAGAGCCCATTGGGCTTAGTTTCGGTTTTCACAAAGCAATTGGACTTGGTTATTAGTGGCTCCGATGAAATTCGAATCCATTTCCTAATGTAAGCAAGCAGGTCCAAAGTCACCTGCTATTGTCGGCCTAAAAATTCAAATCCATATAGAATCTTAATCCTAGTAAATTATGATTATTGCTGTGGGGTAATTTATTAGTGACTAATGATTGATAGTCTTACTCTTTTTACCAACTTTTTGTGCCTATTGTTATATATTAAAAATTGATTGGATGAATAAATAAATGCATTAATTATTATAAAATTCATATCCAATTACATATCGCCACGTAAAAGTAGACAACTAAAGTAGGCATAAAGAGTAGGCTATGTAGCATTACTTTTATTATTAAAATAGATAATTTACTATTATTATTGAGAGTAAAAATATATATAAAATAATTTATTATTATAGTGAGTTAAAATAATATATAAAAAATCGATTTTGAACAAAATATAATTACTATATTGAATTTTATTATAAAGGATGACAATTATGGTATAACACTAACCATCATTATTATAAATTTAAATAATTAAAATAATAATTTAAATAACGATAATAATTAATCAAATAACTAATGTTAAAATAAAAAGTAATATTAGAAAGACTATTCTTCTGAACAACTATTTATTTAATATAATATAATAAATTCAATTAAAATCGTTCAATCGGATCACAAATGGATGGTAAAATAAAATTAAAAAATAAAAAAAAATAATTTAAATATAAAAATAGTTGAAATAATAAATTTTTACATTATTTATTTATTTATTTATTTTTATGACATAAAATCCAAACCTCTTAAATATGCCTAATCTCCATCAAAGTTCAACTCATGAATCAATAACACATTGCATTTTAAACTAATAATGCATTGAAAGGGACATATAAATAAATAATATATTTAAAAACAATAAATTCATGAAAAAAAAAATGAACAGTTATCCAAAATGACATAGATGATACGAATGAAACCCAGATTCCATAAACAATACTTCCATATCAGAAACTGAATTAATTTCAATTAAAAACCATCCCCACACCACATTGCACCATACATGACTTACCATAATAACCAGACATCTATTCAAAACATCACAAAATGGCACACTATTGTCTACAAACACTAAACTAATAAACTATAAACAATAAACAATAGTCACCACTTTATAATACACTTTACCATCTTCAATACATGATCAGAAAATGGACACAACTGGTTTAAGTTCCATGGAAGAAGGAGGAGTGTGGTTAGCTTGGCTTGTGGGATTAATACCAATACTAGGTTGTCTACTGTGGTGGTGGAATGATATCTGGTATGCAATTCCTCTCAAAATCAGATACTCCGGCACCGGAACCAAGCTTCCTCCAGGTCACATGGGGTTTCCTTTCTTAGGAGAAATGGTTTCCTTTCTCTGGTACTTCAAAATCCTTCGCCGCCCAGATGATTTCATCAACTCTAAAGGCAGAAAGTAAGTGTCTTTTTGATTGTTGAATTGGTTTAGTTGAAAAGGGTTTGAATTGATTTTGTTGTTGTTTGAAATGTTAGGTTTGGTGATGGAGAAGGGTTGTATAGAACTCATTTGTTTGGATCACCTACAATCATAGCTTGTTTTCCCTCTGTGTGTAAATTTGTGTATAGGATGAGTGATGCTTTTATACTTAAATGGCCAAATGTTGATCTTGTTGGTGCCAATTCATTAGTTGCTGTTCACGGAAAAGCTCATGCTAGGATTAGGAACTTTTTGACTAATGCGATTAATCGGCCTGAGGCGCTTAGGGGTATTGCTGAATCTTTACAACCTATTATGGTGTCTGCTTTGGAATCTTGGGTTGAGAAAGGTAGAGTTAAAGCTCATGTTGAGGTCAAGAAGGTGAGCTAGCTAGGTATTTAGTTAATGAAGCTATTTTTGATTTGTGAGTACATTTATAGATGGAATGTTTGCAGGTGATATTTGAGAATATTGGGAAGCTGTTTGCGGGGATTGAGCCTGGTCCTATGCTGGAAAACTTGGATAAATTGTTTGTGGGCGTGCTTAAAGGAGTTAGAGCACAACCTTTTAATTTTCCTGGAACTGCTTATCATCATGCTTTTCAGGTTTGTTTGTTTGATGATTTTCTGCTGCATTTGAATTGAAATAGACAGTATCAGCACATGTTACTATTAGATGATATTAAGGATGAAATTAGTTAGAGTAGTTTGATTGTAGTTGTTTATGAGAATATATGAGTTTAACACTATAATGAAAACAACAGTGTAGGAAAAAGCTTGAGTCAATTTTCAGGATACGGCTGGAGAAGAAGAAGGAGAACATTCGAAATGGAGTTGAGATTTCGAATGATTTAATGGATGGGATGATGAAAGTTAAAGATGAAGAAGGAAATAAATTAAGTGATCAAGAAATTTTGGACAACATTGTCAGCTTAGTGGTTGCTGGATATGAAACAACTGCACTGGCCTCAACTTGGGCTCTTTATTTTCTTGCAAAGTATCCTAATGTCCTTGAGAAATTGCGAGTATGTTCACCGTTGATATTCATTTTACAGCAGAAGTTAGTAAGCTTTCATCCTAACCTTTTGTGACAATTTTTTACAATTGGTGTGCAATTCTTACAGGAAGAGAACCTGATCGTGCACAAGAATAAAAATGGAGCTTTCATCACTAGTGAAGATATCGCACAAATGAAGTACACAAACAAGGTATGTACGGTTCAATTCACTTTATCAAAATTTTGTTGTGTGTTATGTAGATGCAAAACATTTACATTTGTCCATAAATATTTGTACGAAAGTATAAAATAATGACTCTCCGAATTTATTTTTGTTTTCAACTATAAACAGGTCGTGGAAGAAACAATAAGAATGGCAAATATAGCAGCAATCAATTTCCGGTTTGCTACTAGGGAAGTGGAATACAAAGGTATAAAACTAGTGAATAGTACCCGAAACTTTCATATCTAAGTTATTCTTAATAACAACACAGATAATTTGTTGTTTCATAATTTATGCAGGTTATAAGATACCTAAAGATTGGAAAGTGATTGTATGGATTCGCTATTTACACACAAATCCTGAAAACTTTGAAGATCCTATGTGCTTCAATCCTGATAGATGGAATGTAAGTCCAGACCTCAATACATAATATATATATATATACCAAAATAGGATTATATTGTGGGACTTAACACCTAGTTACTATCTTCGACAGGAAGCACAAAAACCAGACACATATCGAGTTTTCGGAGGAGGATCAAGACTGTGTCCTGGAAACATGCTAGCTCGATTGCAGATTGCATTGTTTCTTCACCATTTGTCTGTTGGATACAAGTAATCAATCATGTTACATTCTGGTTTTTCTATACTAGTTTCATAAATAGAAACAGTAACTGATCAAACTTTATATTTCAGGTGGGAGCTGGTGAATCCAGATGCACCTATCACTTATCTTTCTCATCCAAAACCTGCTGATGGAGTTGAAATCAAGTTCTGGAAGATATAGTACCTGTTTAAAATAAATAATGATTATACATTACATATGTATAATAGACTTGGTCTTCTATCTAGTAGTCTTTGGTCTCACATTCTAGAATTTCATAACATGCTGTATAAAAACCTGTTTTACAAACAATTAATTCCTATATGGTGCATGATTTGGATGACTTGATGTGCACTATTATACTTGTTAGATAACTAAACAATTGGCCATCTAATCAGAGTATGGTTAACACTACAAAAGCCAGACCAAAAAGTGCAACAAACAACCACCAATTTTTGCTTGTAATTTAAGCTTGTATACAAGAAAGCAAGCAATGATACTAATGTAGAAAAATTGTTTCATGCATTGAGTGTATACATGGCAAAAGTCCCTTTTTCCCATCTGCGTCTAAATTGAAATCAATACTAATCAAAAAATGTCATCTTCACATTTGACCTTAAAGGCATGAAATTCATACAATTAGTTATCCCTCACCACCTCAATCAAAAAAGGTCGTCCAAATATGCATAAATATTATATGAATCAAATCATATTCTTTTTGAACTCAAACTTTGCCTCCAAATAAGGCCTATTGATATAATTTGTACTAAAATAAAATCCAGACCAGTCAGACAAGATTCAATGTAGTTTCAGATGTGAGAGAGTAAACACCGTGTCTTAAAACAGATCTTTTTGAGAGTACACAAAACAAGTCTACTCGCTACAAGATCTTACAAATGAGATATTGATGTAATAAAAGGGTATTTAAATGTGTCCTTGTTTTTACATGAAGAGAGAGTAAAGACTTTTGTTGTAGAAGTGAGAGTATGGTTTTGGGCAATGCGTTTGAATCTCATTGGACAATCAACGGCTACTTATTTTTCGCACAACTTTCCATAAACATTTTCAAAAGTCTGTCTTTTACTCTATTCTCCCTAATTTATTTTTCAAAAAAAATAAAAAAATAAAAAAATTAAGTTTCAAACTATAGTGGCCTGTAATAATCATCACTACTTCTCTCTCACACTCTTGCTAACTCATACTAGTACAAGTTATTTTCAACATCATTATAGTTTTGAGTCTAGGTTTCTCACAATAGAGCTCAGTGAGCTCATTAATCAACAAGAGGAGCTTGGGGATGAAAATGGGTGTTTTGGTCTTGGTTCTCTCTGTGATTTGTGTAGCTACCCTTTTCAGCTCTGGCTCATTTGCTCTCACTGAAGATGGTAAAGTTTTGTTTTTTATTTTATTTTATTTTATTTCATTTTCACTGTTTTGAGCTACTGAGGAGATGGAGAAGAGTAAAGTTTCAAGCTTTGTATATATGGTTTCTCAAAGGTTATGCCTTTTGTGAAGCTAGATTTGGTGAAATAGAAAGCTTTGTATTTTTTATTTTATTTATTTATTTTTTTGGTTTTAGGTTTGACATTGCTGGAAATGAAGAGTACTTTGAATGACAGTAGAAACTCTCTGGGGAACTGGCAAGCTACAGATGAGTCACCTTGTGAATGGACAGGCATTTCTTGCCATCACCATGACCAAAGGGTTCGCTCTATGTAGGTTTACTTTATTATTCTACTCTTTGTGTTTCATTTTTGTCTCTACAATGTCCAATTTTTTCTTGGCTTTTGTGGTTTCAATAGACATTGATTTTATTGTTTTGGCTTCATTAGAAACCTACCCTACATGCAATTAGGAGGAATCATATCTCCCAGTATTGGTAAACTCAGTAGATTGCAAAGACTGTAAGTTTATTTTTCTTGTGCTGTTGTTTGTTTTTCATCTTGGGAAGCTATTCTGATTGTTGATTTGGTTTGAGACAGGGCACTTCATCAGAACAGTTTACATGGTTTTATCCCCAATGAGATTACCAATTGTTCTGAGCTAAAAGCTGTGTAAGTGAACTTGTTTACTTGCTTGTGTTCAATTTGTAGTAGGGTCAATTCAATCCAATGTTGCTGATTTTTCTCACTTGTGATAATAGGTATCTGAGAGCTAATTACCTTCAAGGAGGCATACCAGCAAATATTGGAAACCTTTCTCTGCTAACTATTCTGTAAGATCTCTGATTGTGTCTCTGCCTTCTTGGTTTTCTGATCTTTAAGTAGATAGTATGGTGAATGGCCTTTTTTATAGTGTGTTACTGTTGTTCTTATTATTGAAAATGTATATTTGGTACTAGGGATTTGTCTAGCAATTCATTGAAGGGTGCTATTCCTTCTTCCCTTGGCCGCCTGACACATTTGCATTACCTGTAAGTTCGAATCCAATTTTGAATTCCACTGAAAGCAGTTTCAAAAATTTGCCTTGATTATTTGGTGTTAACTTTGCACAGAAATTTGTCAACCAACTTTTTCTCTGGTGAAATTCCGGATTTTGGATCCTTGAGTGGCTTTGGAAACAAATCGTGAGTACATTTCTTAGTCCCTGTTAGGCTTGTGCAATTTCGATAAGATATTAAATGGTACAAGTCCACCTTCTTTGGATGACTAATGAATATGTTTCCTTCAATTATTCTTAGGTTCATTGGCAATCTAGATCTTTGTGGACGACAAGTACACAAGCCATGCCGAACCTCAATGGGTTTTCCTGTTGTTTTACCTCATGAAGCTAGTGATGAAGCTGCAGGCAAGTGTTTATGACATAAGAATGTAATAGTCACCACTTTAACCCAATTTTCCAAACTTGTCTAAAACTTGAGTTTCTGCAGTTCCTGTTAAACGTTCCTCGCATTACATGAAAGGAGTTCTGATCGGTGCAATGTCAACAATGGGGCTTGCACTTGTTGTGCTTCTTGCATTCCTTTGGGTTTGGTTGCTATCTAAGAAAGAAAGAGCTGCTAAGAAATACACCGAAGTTCGTAAGCAAACTCATAAAGATGCAAGTAAGCTGGACATTTTTCATCAACTTGTTATATTGTTCCCTTTTTCTATGTCCAATACTGTTCCTAACTTCTTATGATTCTCTATTTTTTTTCATCAGGTACAAAGCTTATTACATTTCATGGTGATATGCCGTATCCATCAAGTGAAATCATCGAAAAGTTGGAGTCTCTTGATGAGGAGGATGTTGTTGGATCAGGAGGCTTTGGTACTGTATACCGGATGGTGATGAATGATTGTGGAACATTTGCTGTTAAAAGAGTTGATCGTGGTCGTGAAGGATCTGATCAAGTGTTTGAGAGGGAGTTGGAAATATTAGGTAGCATCAAGCATATAAATTTGGTTAATCTGCGAGGTTACTGCCGGCTTCCTGCCACAAAGCTCCTTATCTATGACTATCTCTCAATGGGCAGCTTAGATGACTACTTGCACGGTAAGTATACTTCCTCTGCAGGCTTATTTACTCTGTCCAAATCTGTATTTACATGTGTGTTTATCCAATGATTCAGAACGTGGCCAAGGCGATAGAGTGTTGAAGTGGAATGATCGCCTGCGCATTGCTCTAGGTTCTGCAAGAGGGTTGGCATACTTGCATCATGACTGCTCCCCAAAGATAGTTCATCGCGATATAAAATCCAGCAACATTCTCCTGGATGAAAACTTGGAGCCTCATGTTGCTGATTTCGGTCTTGCTAAACTCTTGGTAGATGAGGATGCACATGTCACAACTGTGGTTGCTGGCACCTTTGGCTATTTAGCTCCAGGTTGGTGCTTAACAGTACTACACTCTCCTATTACTTTTCTATGTATACATACACTCACGAGTAGAAAACTTTACTTGGAAACAGAATATCTGCAAAGTGGTAGAGCTACAGAGAAGTCTGATGTGTATAGCTTTGGAGTTTTACTGCTAGAGCTTGTAACTGGTAAAAGACCAACTGATCCAACATTTGTAAGGAGAGGCTTAAATGTAGTTGGTTGGGTAAGTTTAGTCCTTTTTCTTTCGGAGTTTTTCACATTCACTGCGAATTTGTATTTAACTAGAATGATGTACTACTTGTGCAGATGAACACCTTATTGAGAGAGAACAGATTGGAAGTTGTCATAGACAGAAGATGCAGCGCTGATGCTGATCTGGAAACAGTTGAAGCAGTTCTGGAAATAGCTGGAAGATGCACAGATTCAAACCCAGATGAAAGACCTTTGATGAACCAGGTACTTCAGCTGCTGGAGCAAGAGGTCATGTCTCCATGTCCAAGCGAATTCTACGAGTCTCAATCCGATTATAGTTAAATTAGATTGATGAATGATCATGATTCATGCCCTTCAAAACTAGAATAGAATCCTGCTTAGTTTGTGCTATGTGTGTGAGTGAGTGACTGCTGCTCTGCTTCACCATATCCTGCATGTATTTCCCCCCTATCTCTGGGGCCTGTACATTGTTTTTGTTCACTATCTGCAATATGTATGGCATGGACGAAGCTAGTTTGAATTATTATTATTATTTTTTTTTCATTTTTCCCATGTGCAATTATTATTTGTTGTTTTTATTATTCAAACAAATGAATTAATCTACAGGACGATATTCATTGAATCCCAAAAATAACATCTCATCAAATAATAAAAAATAGTCCAGTCGCCATTATTGAAATCTTGAGTAAGCCGAGCAGGACAAATTTGTGTATATAGTAAAAGATTTTTTCCAGACATTTCCACTAACGAAGCCGCCTATTATCTAATCAAGTAAATCAAAAATGGCTGCCAAATCTACCAGGCTTCAAGGCAAGGTCGCCGTCGTCACCGGCGGAGCAAGTGGAATCGGCGAGGAAACAGTTCGCAGCTTCATCAACCAATCCGCACGCGCTGTCGTCATCGCCGACATTCAAGACGAAAAAGGCCAACAACTCGCCAACTCTCTAGATCCCGATCGCTGCATCTACATCCACTGCGACATCTCCGACGAGGAACAAGTCAAATCCCTAATCCAAACCACCGTCAACACCTACGGACAGCTCGACATCATGTTCTGCAACGCCGGTTTATTCAACCGAACCGAGCATTTCCAGAACATCTTGGAATTCGACATCGCCGAGTACGAGAAAGTGTTCTCGGTGAACGTGCGTGGAACTGCGGCGAGTGTGAAGCACGCGGCGCGTGCGATGGTGGAGAAGGAGGTGAAAGGGAGCATTATATGCACTTCGAGCTACGCGGGGAGAGCGGGGACGCCGATGGGGACGGATTACTCGATGTCGAAGCACGCGGTGGTGGGGCTGATGAGATGTGCGAGTAGGCAGCTGGGCGCGTATGGTGTACGCGTGAACTGTGTGTCGCCTGGAGGAGTGGCGACGCCGCTGTCGCAAAAGCTGTTCGGGACGGGGGAGAAGGAGTTGGAGAAAAAGTTTGAGGAGAGTAGTTATTTGAAAGGGACGTTGAAGGCGACGGATGTTGCAGATGCGGTGGTGTTTCTTGCGAGTGATGAGTCGAGGTTTGTGACTGGTGTTGATTTGGCTGTGGACGCCGGAATTCACCTCTAGATATTTTATTTTGTTTTGTTGTGGGTTTATTAATAATTGAAATAAGATGAGGAGTTAATAATTGAAATTTGCATGATCCATCTACAAAGGCTGGTCTAAATGACTATCAATGTATGATTCTTTTGAGCCTATGATATTACCTTTTTGGGCCTATGGTCTACATTTCCACACAGGTCCAAAGGAAAAAAAAATAGACAGAGAATTCAGGTGGCTAGTTATGGGCCAACTCTACACACAGGTCCAAAGAAAAAAGAAATATACATATATAGAGGTGAAAATTAAAATTTTTTTCAAGCTATAATTAAATTTTATTTATGGGTGACCATATATATATAAAAATAGAATTAATTTAAAAAAAACACGGCAAATTTGTTAAATTGTATGAAAAAAAAAACACACCAATTTGAATTTTTTTTTACCACTTTTTTTTCTAAATAGATGAGTAATAATTTACGTAAATTAACATTAAAAAATAAAATATAAAAAATTTAAACTAATGTGATTTTTTTTTTTAAATTTAATAAATTTGCGGTGGTATTTTTAAATTAATCCTAAAAAAAAAATATAATAGAGTGGGATAGTTTGACATCAGTGTCACCAGATATTAACCCCAAATCAGATCACACATATAATATGGGGATTTACATTAATGGCATTGGCTTATTTGACTTTCTTTCTCTACTCCTCTTTCTCCCTCTTGAATATATATATATATATATATATATATATATATATATATATATAATTTATTATTAACAGTCTCTCTAAAAAATTTAAGTTAATAGCATACAAAAATACTAAATTGTTTAATTAATTTTAAAATTTAAAAATTAATCATATTAATTTAAAATTTTATTTTAAATATGTAATTATTCTTAATTTATAATAAAAAATATATTAATTTTATAATTTATTTAAAAAAAATTTTTATAAATAATATTATAATATTTTTTTATTTTTAACATTAAAAATATAATGCAATATTTTAAATCATTTTTATATAAATTGAAAATATTTTTATAAAATAATAATTAATAAAAATTTGACTAATCTCGTAATAAATTATGTACATACATCTTAAAAATAATTTTAAGATTATATTATTTATATTATAATATTTATTTTATAGTACTTTAATTTATTTTTTTTAGATTATAGATAGAAATCTATACTATTAAAGAAATGAGAAAAAAAGATAATTGCTGAGAGAGGAGTAGTAAATGAGAAAAATAAATAAGAAAAAAAAACAAATAAAATATAAAAGTCAAATATCATGCATTTAATTGATGGTCAGAAAAATAGTGTATAAAAGTCAACCCCCCTTTCTACATTTATCATTAAGTGTCACCATCAAGGTCCAAAGGCGAGTCAGACTACCTCATACTCGACAGAAATGACAGAGATATCAAAGAAGCTAGAAGGAAAGGTAGCTATCATCACCGGAGGAGCCGGAGGCATCGGCGAAGCAACAGCCCGTCAATTCATCAACCACTCAGCACGCGCCGTCATAATCGCCGACGTCCAAGACCAAAAAGGCCAACAGCTCGCCAAATCCATCCACCCCGACCGCTGCATCTACGCACACTGCGACGTCTCCGACGAGGAACAAATCAAATCGCTAATCGAAACCACGGTCGAAACCTACGGCCAACTCGACATCATGTTCTCCAACGCCGGGCTCATATGCGCCGATCAAACCATACTAGACCTCGACTTCTCGAAATTCGACAACATCTTCTCCGTCAACGTACGCGGCATGGCGGCGTGTGTGAAGCACGCGGCGAGGGCGATGGTGGAGAAGAATGTGAAGGGGAGTATAATATGTACGGCGAGCGCGGTGGGGAGAGTGGGGACGGAGCAGTTTACGGATTATACGATGTCGAAGCATGCGGTGGTGGGACTGATGAGGTGTGCGAGTAAGCAGTTGGGCGCGTGTGGGATACGCGTGAATAGTGTGTCGCCTTGGGTTGTTGGGACGCCGATGCTGAGTGGTTTGTTGGGGGTGGGAAGTGAGGAAGTTGAGAAGACGTTTGAGAAGAGTTATTATTTGGATGGGGTGTTGAAAGCGAAACATGTTGCTGATGCGGTGTCGTTTTTGGCGAGTGATGAGTCGGAGTTTGTTACTGGTCATGATTTGGTCGTCGACGGTGGGTTTACAAATTAAGTAGACGTAGCCGGTCAGTGTGGTCTTTGCTGAAAATAATGTTATTTGTGTTTCTTTGTTACTTTGTTAAGAAGATCAATAATGTCATTCATTATTTAGTGTTGATTTAGTGCCGTTGAGATAGGTACTTATGTTACTTTGTTCAATGGCAATTTGAGCCATCACATAGGTTTAACCACCTCAAATTTTCCATTTCCGTTCATATATCTCAAATCTCACTCTATTTTAATTCTTTTTAATATATAAATAATGAATATATTTCATAAAAATAATAAATATTAAATGTAGTAATTAAATAATGGACCGCATTGGATTTTTGGCTGCTGCTTGTCTTATTTATACACATCTGGTGATGAAGACAATGATGGTGAATGGACTCAATTTGAATTTTGGCCAATATCTGATGGGGATCCGATGGTTGTGGTGCCGGTGGAGGCAAGTGTCCCAACACCGGTGGTTGTAAAGATGTGAGAACAGAATTAATGTTTAATGTATATATGACGGCAATTGTATAATTAGGAGTGATTAGTTATGTTATAACCAAGGTTTTAAATATCGAAACGATACCCGATATTATCCCGATATTATCTAAATTTCTAAGCGATCGGTACCGATACGTTTGAATATCCTATATCCTCCGGAGTATCCGTACAAAATCCGATATATCTGTAAAATATTCCGATATTCCCGATATTTTCCGATATTATCCGAAATATCCCGATATATTTAGAAATAAATAATATTTTTAGAAAGTAGTTAACAAAAAATTAATTGATAAATATATTTTAATTTTGATATTTGTACTAAAGTGTAGATTCACGACTAATGAAATTTAAATGGTAAAAATAAAAATTTTAAGAATAAAAAATTGAGAAAATAAGAATATTGAACTAATTTGTACCGTTTTAAGGTTGGTTGATACTTACGTGATTCCTACTAGCCAATATTGTATGAATTCATGGTACATCAATTGAAAAAATTGCATTTCACATGGAAGTATGTAGGTGTGGAGTAGGAAGCATATATTTGGTTTGCTCATTCGTGCAACAAATATATTAATCTCTATTATTTCTTTTGAAAAAAGATTAATTATAGAATAATGATTTTAATTATTTGTATATTATTTAGTATGATATTTTATAATATAAATTCTCATTTTTAATATGATAGAAAACTTGAAGAGAACTCAAATCTTATACAAGTTATGTATACAATTGGATTGAGATACTTAATAAATTTATAATTTTAGTAATAAGGTACAATTCTAATATAAACATCAATTTAAACTATAGTTATATTAAGGCAAGATTTTAGGTGCATTGTGAAATTTATTCTTCTTGCATTAATTATGAAATAATTTGTTTTTAAATAGGTGAAATACTATAAAAAAAATATATGAGAAATTTTTTTGGCAAAACTAAAACAATTGCATCGAGTAGCAAAATGAAATTAAGTACATAATTGCATTCAACAATTATTACAATATAATAAAAAATTAATAATATTAATTAAAAATTATTAATATTATTAATTTATATTTGTGTTATGTCATTGAGAAATATATATATTGGAATAGTGTTATGTCATTGAGAAATATTACAATAAAAGTATTATTACCAATATTTTCAATATGTGAATGCACATTCGCATTGATTTAACTATTTTGTTTATAAATATATTGAAAAAAAAATTAGTTTTTGTTATTTTAATGTGAAGTTGAAAAATATATATAACTATTTATATGTGGGGAAAATAAATCTCAAATGAACTTTAGATGTAAAAATAAGTATTAGAATTGAGAATCTTATTATTATTATTATTATTATTACTATTTTTACTACTATTATTATTATTTTATTGATTATATTTGCTTACTAGATGATGTTGATTCCATGTGTTGCTAGTTATATTTATGAATGTGGAATTAATGTTGAACGGGTATTTGAAAAATAATTCCGTGTAAATAATTTCTCTAATTACCATGAAAATCCAATTAGTAGTAATGAAGATTAAAATTCAAACATAGTAGAAGAGATGCTTGATGGAAATGTTGGAGTAGATTATAAAGAAATAATATAATCTTCACACCTTAATCCATTAGATCAACATTATTATCTAATTGAAAATAGAAATAGCAAAATGTTGGTTAAGAAGGTTGCAATTGGTAACAAGAAAGAGCGCAACAAATAGATGAGGAATCTTAAATAATAATTTTCTCATCAATGAACGTTGGTAATCCAGATAATTCTTTGGATGATTTACAATCACGAGATGAAATGAGATCGGGGTTAAGTTCTAATATTCAACCTTAGTTAGGATCATAATCGATTTCTAATATGTGATTCTTTGGTAGTTTTAGAGTTACAATATATTTGATTATCATTCTTCACAAATGTCAAATGAAGTTCGAATGTACACCGAGTGACAATATCAATCTACTTGGATGAATCCAAATGATTCTATTTACGGATCAATTAGAAGAGATGAAACGCCATAAACATGACATATTAACAATTATTTTAAAAAATATGCAAACACATATTCATGGCAAATCTGTTGTGTGAAAGGATAGTTATTCACTTTATATATTTGAGTCACCATGAAATTCATTTTTTGTAGTGATTTGTATTTTTGTAAAATTTTGTAAATAATCTAATAAATTTGGATGTTATTTTCAATATTTTAATGTTTATTTTATGATTAATTATAACTCACATGTATTTGTAATTAAATAAAATGTATATAAACATATGTTAAGATGAACATGATGATTATATCAAGTGAAATGTAGTTTATTATTTTTGGGAATTTTAAAATTTCAACATAAAAAATATAAAATTATTAATTTTTTAAAATTTAACAAAATATCTAACCGAAATCGATATTATCCCGATATTATCCGAAAACTGAAGAGCCCGATACCGACACCGATACCGATATTTCAAACATTGGTTATAACCCACGTGCCAAAAAAAAATAGGGATATAACGGTCAAATAAAAAATACACCATATTTTCGTGATTTACGAATAATGTGTTAATTACTTCTACCCTATAGAGAAAATCAGATTTTTATTAAAAGGAAACATATTATAATGACAGACTCCTCTTTTTAGATATATTTTCTCTATATCTTAGGTTAAGAATATAGGAGTATATTTATAATACTTCAACAAAAAAACCTAATTAAAGACAAATAGAAATCGTAATTATGGCTATTAGCGATGTTGATAGACAAATTATTTTGAAGGCATATCAAATCGAAAATGCACCCCATTTATAAAATTCGGATCACACTTGTATGAGTCTTCTCATTAAAAAATTAATTCATAAAATAGATCTGTACGTATAATGTTAGGAGCGAAATTAAAATTAAATTTTATTGACGAATCGTGTATTAAACCTAATGATAGATCATCCAATTATAAACAGTTGAGACGTGTTGATTTTATGATTACTTCATGGATTTTGAATTCAATTTCCAAAGAGATTGTAAAAGCATTTATATATGCTTCATCTTAAAATCAACTTTGGAATGAATTCAAATAAAGGTTGGGAGAACTTAATGACCCTCTTATGTATCAATTGAGGAGAGAAATCGCTTCAATAAGTCAAGAAAATTTGAGTGTGGTCGAGTATTATTCTAACATGAAAATGTGATGGGATGAGTTCATGTGTCTCACACATTTACCTAATCTAGACCATAAATGTAGTGTTGCTGATGATATGGTTAATATGATGATATCGAATCGGTTGATAGAATTTTTTATGAGACTTTATGACGGGTACTGAGTCCGTCAATATATAATTACCCTATAAATGACAAATAAACGGTTGTAAAAATGGTCGATCTCACATAGAACGGTTACTAATTCCAAATTGTATATTAATCATATTAGGTGAAACGAAAGGTTTTAATGATGAAATTTAATTGATCACTAAAAACGTAAAAGATTAACAATCAATTATATTAAGATATCTAGCTAACCGATCATTTAATTAATGTGTTGATTATTGAACCTAAAGATATCTCTATCAATTTAATAATTACGGTTATAGTTGTTGACAACGTGTCTAATAACCTAAATCTTTTCCTTAGTTTTAGACTAACCAAACACGACCTTTCGAATCACTCACTAATTTAACGTAGACTGCATTATGAACTAGAGAAGACCCGTGATCATAATCAATGAATCAGTACGATAGTTCTTGGATTATGATTGTGAAACCTCAACGCGTTATGCTACCTATGTCAAATTAATTATGAATTATTTGACATGCGGTGTATTAGCGTACTTAATTCACTTGCTTAATTAATTAAAACTAACATGACCTTAAATATGGGCAAAGAGCATGACCTTAACTATGGGTACAAAGGCTACACAAATATATATATATATATATAAAAAAGTGAAGAACAGACTTCACAACACGCGTTAACTAAATTGATCATTTAGCTGAATAGACTACTTCAGCACTCCGTGGGCGCGATGAACATCATCATCTATAATTGAACATATAGAGAGATGGAGATAAATCTAGGTTTCTTTGGGCCTTACTTAAGAATTGTGAAAATAAATTGAAAAAGTTTTGGTGTATTGAAGTTCTATATAAAACATTTTGGAACCAAAAGAATCATGATATAAAAGTGTATTAATGCATTGATTCTAGAGTATTTCGAGTTGTTTAGATGTCTAACTAGTCCATAAATTATTTTTGGAATGATTCATGAGCTCAAAGGAATGTTTGGTTTGGTAAAAATTGGAAGAAATAATGAATTTTGAGCTTTTGAAACACTGGGCCTCCTGGTCACGCGTCCTGGTCATTGACCGAGAGGTGAACTAAGACACAAAAATGGTACTATGGCTATTTTGGGCGCCTTTTTTTCGTTTCCTAGTCAGGCTGACGAGGACACCAGGTTTGAATAGCAAGCTTCTCGATCTCCGTTCATCTTCGTACAGACTCTAAATTGGGTGTTGTTTGAGGTTACAGATTTGTCTACAAGTCTAATTTCAATCATATCTTTAGATTTTAAAAATAAGATCATTTATCTATCGCCATTGTGAAAATCCTCCAAGTCAACAAGAAAATTAACCTTTTGTGTAAAATATAATTTTCTTTCCAAATAATTTAAACATACTTTATTTTACCTTCTTTTGAACATAAATGAATAATTAAATATACCAAAATATTATGATGGCCTCTTGTAAGGCTCAAATGGATGGGAATTGACTTGTGAACGTTATTTGTGATGTAAGTTACTTTTATAAGATTATGTTAAGTGTAATGATATGATCGTGAATTGTTTTGGGTAGTATGAATTGTAAATGGTTAAATAATTTTATGAATTCGAAATAAGGTCATTAGCATCTTATGATTTCCAAACTCCTCATAGTGTGCGAACATTTTTTAAATTATGTTGTCTAAGTTTTGTAAGCATAGAGGTTTTTTGTCTGGATGTTATGATCTCCTCTATAAATTGTATGATTGATAACTGCCTTCATAAAAGTTAAAAATTGAATAAGTTCGATATAGCTTTCTTAATTGATTGTTAGGATTGATTGATGGATTGACTTGATTGATTAAAGAACTTTAGTAAGTTCACTAGTTGAATTACTTACCAATTAATTGCATATCAGTGTGTCTGAAAAAAGTCTTCAATAATATTTGAATCCAACACGAATTTTGCATTTTAAACCATTCATCTAAATTGTCTTGCTACAAATTTATTTCTGATTATTCTAAAGTTTTAATTGATAATGAACATTATCTTGACAAAAACGTTTGAAACACATTTTAATATACTTAAGTTGTGCAACTTTGGAATCCTTGTAGTGTTTGTCTAATGATGAATGTCCTTGTAAGAATATTTTCTTGTATCTTGTCCTATAAGTATCGAAAGTCTTACATTAGTCGAAGGTCTTCTTAGAGTCGGGTTGTTGGACTAAACATGGAATTTTGGCTATCAATCAATTATTCGATTGATTGTTATTCGTTTGATGGATCGATTTTATGGTCACTTGATTTTCTCTTGATTGATTGATCGATCGTTTCATTGTTTCCCGATTGAATGATTGATCGCTTGATTGTCTCTTGATTGAGTGAGTGAATGATTAATTGCTTGATCAATTGACTGTTGGAACGGTTGATTGAATGTTAACGCATTGCAGGGCAAGGTAACGCTTTACCTTGAATATAATTGTTAAGAAACATGAAAAGGTGATTAACCTTAATGAATGAATACATGAATTAAATATGAATATGGGATATGACATGTTTATGATTGATATGCTAGTATGGATGGATGAATATGAATATGCGATATGGTATGTTTATGATTAATATGCTAGCATAGATGGGTGCAAGGAATTGTATGTCATTACTTATTACTATGCTAGGAATTGTATATCATTACCTTTTATGTAATAAGGTGAGCCTAGAGATACTCCCAATAGAAATGCATGATTTGTATATGCATTGCATATCAACGAAAAGGTAAGAGTATTTGTGTGTGCTTGTTAGGGGATATGGAATGCGAACCACATGTGTGTTTGACCCTTATTTTCTTGTTTTTCTTTTTTCCAAAATCTTTATTTACAGGTTAATCGAGTAAGACATTTAGAATTAAGACTCTCACGATGTGTCTACAAGTTTGAAATGTATGTAGACATACATGTGTAACTTAAAAATTAGTAATATTTATAAATGAATTCATGTTGTATTTTGAAAATGTTAAAAAGTAATCACTTTATCTATTTGAAATTTATATGAATTGTTTTAGGAGTTTACACCTAAATTCATATTTGAGAAAATAACATATGTATTAGTCTTCAGTGTTATTATTAATATTTAAATTGATGGATTATTTCTATACAACTGAAGAAGAATCTCGAAATGTTCTTGTCCGAACGTATAAACCTAATTTGCAAATGTATAGTGATTAGTTTTATAATTTTTTAATGTGGACCATCCATCACAGTCTTGACCGAACCGAGGTTTCACGCTACAGTGACACTCATTTGTCTCATTATTATAACATCCCAGCAGATACATCTTCTATTGCAAATTCATCTAATTTGCATAATTCTTCATATTATTTCTAAACGGATTTACAAACTATAAATTCTACGGATAGTATCCTAGTTCATTTCATACACAAATAACTACAACTCAAACTATTGATACACAGTCTCAAAAAATTGATACTACCGCTTCTGTTGTGCCTGATCATGTACCAGATAATCATCATGCATCTATTCTTATTGTTCGAACTAGTTCTAAGGTAAAAAGACCATCTACTTGGCTAAATGATTTTGTTTTCAACATAAATTCCTCTGCCTGTCTTCCATCAATAGAGGCAAGTTCTAGGTTGGAGTTTCAACAGACACCAATATTCTCCTTTGAGCATCAGTGTTTTCTAACAAATATACTGTTAGGAAAAATCCCTGATTGCAAGAATATATTATGCTAACCTAATGCGGAAACAGGCAGCAAATATAATACCCCAACAGTAATGGATAATAATAAACCTACAGAAAGAGTAGACACACAGATTTACGTGGTTCCCCAAATTGCGGGTACGTCCACGGAGGCGCGCCGATAATATTTATTAAGATGGAAGAGTACACACTCACTTACCCAACACTCAATAATGAATAATCCACACTCTCAACAATCACTCAAGTGTTTCTCCTCACAAGTGTTTCGCTCTCTCACGATCCCTCACATGTTGAACTCTTGAAACCAATACTTGAATCTACTCCTGAAGAGATGTGATTTTCTCTGCCTCAAAATCTGTCACCACTCCAAACCTGGTAACCCATCTTAAGTTTATATAGCAACAACTTAAGGTAAAACCTAATGGGCCTTAATATTACAAAGCCCATAACCATGGTCCCCACATGACCGGGAACCATCCTAACAAATCTCCCCTTCCCGATTATGTGGGGGGATACGCCAACCCGGCAATCTCCTTGCAGACTTCAAGCTTCTCTCTTGGCAGTGTCTTCGTGAGCATGTCGGACCCATTAAGATCAGTATGAACTTTTTCAAGCTCTATCTCCTTATCATTTATGACATCCCTAATCCAATGATATCTGACATCAATGTGTTTAGATCTGAAGTGAAGCGAAGAATTTTTTGTAAGGTGGATTGCACTCTGACTATCACAAAACAACTGGTACTTGCCTTGGCTCAATCCCATTTAAATTAAGAACTTCTTCATCCATATCAACTCCTTACATGCTTCTGTGGCTGCAATAAACTCAGCTTCAGTCGTAGACAATGCAACACATTTTTGTAACCTTGATTGCCAAGAGGCAGCTCCCCCTGAAAAATTAATCAAGTACCCCGAAGTGGATTTTCGTGAATCAATATCACCTGCCATATCTGTATCGGTGTATCCAGACAACACCGGTTTGTCACCTCCAAAACATAAGCATACTTTTGAAGTTCCCCGCAGATATCTAAGAATCCACTTAACTGCCTCCCAATGTTTTTTCCAGGCTTTGAAAGAAATCTACTCACTACTCCAACTGCATGAGCAATATCTGGCCGTGTACACACCATGGCATACATTAAACTTCCAACTGCTGAGGCATAAGGTACTCGTTCTATCTCTTGTTCTTCTTCTTCAGTAGAAGGGCTATGCTTGGAACTTAACATAAAGTGATTAGCAAGAGGACAACTAACCGCTTTAGCATAATTCATATTAACCTTTGGAGTACCTTTTCAATGTACCTCTCTTGTGACATCCACAATTTCTTGGCACTCCGACACCTTATAACTCTTACCCCAAGGATTTGCTTAACCGGCCCCAAATCCTTCATGGCAAAAGATAAACTCAGCAAGTTTTTCAGACTGTTAATCCTAGAGATATTCTGACCAACAATAAGGATGTCATCCACATAGAGCAATAATATCACAAAATCATCATCAGAGAATTTTTGAAAGAATACACAATGGTCTGAATTAGTTTTCTTGTACCCGTGACTCGCAATCACCGACTCAAACTTTTTATACCATTGTCTAGGCGCCTGTTTCAAACCGTAAAGGCTTTTCTTCAACTTGCACACAAAACTTTCCTTTCCCTTAACAACAAAACCCTCTGGCTGCTCCATATAAATCTCTACTTCTAAGTCACCATGAAGAAAAGCTGTCTTCACATCCATTTGTTCTATCTCTAGATCAAGGCTAGCTGCCAAACCAAAAACAATCCGAATAGATGACATCTTAACAACTGGGGAGAAAATTTCATCAAAATCTATACCTTTTATCTGGTTAAAACCCTTTACAACCAGCCTAGCTTTGTACCTGGGTTGTTTACTGAACTCATCATGCTTCAATTTATAAACCCATTTATTCTTCAAAGGTCTCATACCTTCAGGTAACCTCACTAGCTCATATGTATGATTTTGATATAAGGACTCCATCTCATCCTCCATTGCAATGAGCCACTCCTTTTTATGCTCATCATCCATAGCTTCAGCATAGCACTCGGGTTCTCCCCCATCAGTCAACAACACATAATCACTAGGAGAATATCGAGTAGAGGGACGTCGATCTCTAGCAGATCTCCTAGGTTGAACATCATGAAGATCATCAGGAACCGATAATTGTTCACTCGATTCGGCATCTTCATTAGGGTGTGAGGAATCTCCTGTCTCATCTACAGCCTCCCAATCTTCAACCTGCATAGGCTGTTCAATGGAAATATTAGGAGTTAAATCAACCAAACTTCATTCCTCTTTGATTCTGAATCTTCAAACTTCTCAAAATCGTGAATGATTTGGTCTTCCATGAACACCACATCTCTACTCTCACCAGCTTCCTTGCAGCCGGATCATAAAATCTATATCCAAACTCATCTTGACCATAACCAACAAAAATGCACTGTCGGGTTTTCATATCAAGTTTGGATCTTTCATCTTTAGGAACATGCACAAAAGCCTTACACCCAAAAACTCTTAAGTGATCATAGGTCACATTTTTACATGTCCAAACTTTCTCAGGTACATCAAACTTTAATGGAACACAAGGCGTGAGGTTTAGAACATGTACCGCAGTACCCAAAGCTTCACCCCAAAATGACATTGGCAGTTGAGAATGAGATAATAAACATCTCATCCTTTCAGTTATTGTTCTATTCATTCTCTCCGCTAAACCATTCAACTGAGGGGTTTTAGGAGTTGTCTTTTGATGGCGTATACCCTGCTGTCTACAATACTCATCAAAAGGACCTGTATATTCTCCCCCATTATCTGTTCTGATGCACTTCAATTTCTTCCCCGTTTGTCTTTCAATCAGTGCTTGAAATTGCTTGAACACATCCAAAACTTGATCTTTAGTCTTCAAGGTATAAACCCAAGTCTTCCTTGAATAATCATCTATGAAGGTCACAAAATACAAGGCACCTCCAAGTGGCTTCACCTTCATAGGCCCACAGAGATCTGAATGTACAAGGTCAAGTATATTTAATTTCCTCTTAGATGAAGAGCGATGAAAACTAACCCGTTTTTGCTTTCCTACCAAACAGTGGGAACACCCCCTCAATTTTTCTGGGTTCTTCAAATCAGAAATTTTCATCTTCTTGCTCAGAAAATCTAAGCCTTTATCACTGATGTGCCCGAGTCTCTTATGCCACAATTCAGTTTTTATCCCCATCCTGAACTGCATTAATGACAGATTTTGAAAGCTTAGCTTGCAACGTATATAGGTTAGATTGTCTCTTACCTCTGGCCACTACCATAACTCCTCTACTGAGCTTCCACTGACCATTACCAAAAAAGTTGCAATATCCTTCATCATCAAGCTTTCCTGTAGAGATGATATTCACACAAATATCAGGGATATGTTTGACATTCTTCAAAATCAACTTGGAGCCGTTATCTATCTCCAATATCACGTCACCATATCCAATGACTTTAGCCTCATTATTATTTCCCATCTTTACACTTCCAAAATCACCAGCAGTGTAAGATGTGAAGAAATCATGCTTTGATGTAGCATGTATTGAAGCCCCACTATCAATCACCCAGCTAGTCTCATGTATTGTGAAATTTATGAGGTCATCATACACAAGCAAAAAATCATCATCTACAGCAGTAACTGTCATCTTCCCTTCACTTTTCTTTTCTTGACTAGCATCCTTCTTCTTATCATTTTTCAGCAATCTACAATTTTTCTTGATATGCCCTTTCTTGTGACAATGATAACACTCAACATTAGAATGTTTGTTTGACCTGCTTCTGCTCTGGTTCTTATTCCTTGGACCTCTATTCATACTTCTCCCACTTCTTTCTGTAATAAGGACTTCTGAAGTAGATGTTGAGCCTTGAGTCTTTCTTCTCATCTCTCATTCAGAATATTTACTCTTTACCATATCCATGGTTATTGTACCATTCGGGGCAGAATTTGATAAAGACATTCTGAAGGTCTCCCATGAATCTGGAAGTGTTCCAAGTAACCATAGAGCTTGCACCTCATCGTCAAACTTAATACCCATCCCTGCCAATTGGTTTATGATACCCTGATAGGTATTCAAGTGATCTGTCAACGGAGCACTATCATCATATCGTAGATGCATCATCTGCTTCATCAGAAATAATTTATTATTTCCAGTTTTCCGAGCATATAACTCCTCAAGCTTTGTCCACAAGGTTCTAGCGTGAGTCTCACCACTCACATGATTCAAAACATTATCACTAACCCACTGCCTAATAAACCACATACTTGCCTATGTAACAAATTCCACTGAGCATCAGTCTTATCTTCAGGTTTCTCCAAGGCAAATACAGGTAGGTGAAAATCCTTCACATACAAGAGATCTTCCATCTTACCCTTCCAAACGTGATAATTAGAACCAGACAAAGTAACCATTCTACTCAAGTTTAGATTATTATCCATACTCATCTTTGCAATCTGGCAACCCAAGCTCTGATACCACTTTGTTAGGAAAAACCCCTGATTGCAAGAATATATTATGCTAACCTAATGTGGAAACAGACAGCAAATATAATACCCCAACAGTAATGGATAATAATAAACCTACAGAAAGAGTAGACACACAGATTTACGTGGTTCCCCAAATTGCGGGTACGTCCACGGAGGCGCCGATAATATTATTAAGATGGAAGAGTACACACTCACTTACCCAACACTCAATAATGAATAATCCACACTCTCAACAATCACTCAAGTGTTTCTCCTCACAAGTGTTTCGCTCTCTCACGATCCCTCACTTGTTGAACTCTTGAAACCAATACTTGAATCTACTCCTGAAGAGATGTGATTTTCTCTGCCTCAAAATCTGTCACCACTCCAAACCTGGTAACCCATCTTAAGTTTATATAGCAACAACTTAAGGTAAAACCTAATGGGCCTTAATATTACAAAGCCCATAACCATGGTCCCCACATGACCGGGAACCATCCTAACATATACAACTCATACATCAACCAACCACTTTCTCTGAAACTAGCAAATTCAGTGCATGGCAAGATGCCATGAGAACAGAACTGAAAGCTTTAGAGTAAAATCAGACTTGGGATACAGTGGATCTACTTAAAGGAAAGAGAGCCATTGGTTGTAAATAGGTACAAGGTGAAATTAAATTTTGATAGCTCAACAGAAACAAAACCAAATTAGTGGCCAAGGGATATATTCAAGTTGAATTGGTTTATTATTTCAATTCTTTTTTCCCTGTAGCAAAAGTAGTGACAATGAGGCTCTTATTAGTCATTGCTGCTACTAAGGATTACCTATTGAGCAGCAAGACATTAATAATGCCTTTCCGGATGGTTATGATGCTCCAGTAAACAAGTCTGCCGACTCAAGCAATCTCTCTACAGCCTTAAAGCAAGCTAGTATGGAATGGAACTACCAAGAAAATAAATTTCTCTTTCGTGGCTCTCTTATTCTATGTTTATGACTTCCTGATCATGAAACAAAACATGAAAGATATTATTGCTATCAAGGATTATTTGCACGAAGCATTTAGTACTATCTTGACTGGAAATTGCAAGATCACAAGAGGCATCTACAGCAAATCATGTCTACTGTTGAATGGCCAAACACATGGAAATCTATAGTAATGTAATCAGGAATGAATATAAAGCATGTTTCATTGCGCCAATTCATGTCACCAGTTCTCTACTTCTTCACAGAAGTCTCTTTCTCAATCCATATTCATGTTTCTGTTGTCCAATCCAACTTGAGGGGAGGAGTGTAAACATGTGTGTGCACAGAATTAATCCAATTGTGTAATTAGGAGGCAACAGTTAGTTGAATAGTTGTCAATATAACAAACTATACATGTTGTAGCTATATAAAAAAAAATTCTGTTTTAGCTTAATAATATCTTGTCTTCACGTTTTTTATTTTCTTGCTATGGAGTTTTTATGTCCTATAGTGGTGAAGGAACTGAGGAGATGGTAAAGGAATTGGAGGCAGTGATGGTGATGCTGATGGTGATGATGACCTTGTTTTCAAATCAATCTCGAACGGGCCGGCACATGCATATATACTAATACATATAAGAAAACCCGAATAAATTCATAAAGCAAACTAAATTGTAACCCATCCAATGTTTGAAATATCGGTATCGGTGTCGGTATCGGGCTCTTCAGTTTTCGAATAATATCGGGATATTATCGATTTCGATTAGATATTTTGTTAAATTTTAAAAAATTAATAATTTTATATTTTTTATGTTGAAATTTTAAAATTCCCAAAAATAATAAACTACATTTCACTTGATATAATCATTATGTTCATCTTAACATATGTTTATATACATTTTATTTAATTACAAATACATGTGAGTTATAATTAATCATAAAATAAATATTAAAATATTGAAAATAACATCCAAATTTATTAGATTATTTACAAAATTTTACAAAAATACAAATCACTACAAAAAATGAATTTCATGGTGACTCAAATATATAAAGTGAATAACTATCCTTTCACACAACAGATTTGCCATGAATATGTGTTTGCATATTTTTTAAAATAATTGTTAATATGTCATGTTTATGGCGTTTCATCTCTTCTAATTGATCCGTAAATAGAATCATTTGGATTCATCCAAGTAGATTGATATTGTCACTCGGTGTACATTCGAACTTCATTTGACATTTGTGAAGAATGATAATCAAATATATTGTAACTCTAAAATTACCAAAGAATCACATATTAGAAATCGATTATGATCCTAACTAAGGTTGAATATTAGAACTTAACCCCGATCTCATTTCATCTCGTGATTGTAAATCATCCAAAGAATTATCTGGATTACCAACATTCATTGATGAGAAAATTATTATTTAAGATTCCTCATCTATTTGTTGCGCTCTTTCTTGTTACCAATTGCAACCTTCTTAACCAACATTTTGCTATTTCTATTTTCAATTAGATAATAATGTTGATCTAATGGATTAAGGTGTGAAGATTATATTATTTCTTTATAATCTACTCCAACATTTCCATCAAGCATCTCTTCTACTATGTTTGAATTTTAATCTTCATTACTACTAATTGGATTTTCATGGTAATTAGAGAAATTATTTACACGGAATTATTTTTCAAATACCCGTTCAACATTAATTCCACATTCATAAATATAACTAGCAACACATGGAATCAACATCATCTAGTAAGCAAATATAATCAATAAAATAATAATAATAGTAGTAAAAATAGTAATAATAATAATAATAATAATATTAATAATAAGATTCTCAATTCTAATACTTATTTTTACATCTAAAGTTCATTTGAGATTTATTTTTCCCACATATAAATAGTTATATATATTTTTCAACTTCACATTAAAATAACAAAAACTAATTTTTTTTTCAATATATTTATAAACAAAATAGTTAAATCAATGCGAATGTGCATTCACATTGAAAATGTTGGTAATAATACTTTTATTATAATATTTCTCAATGACATAACACTATTCCAATATATATATTTCTCAATGACATAACACAAATATAAATTAATAATATTAATAATTTTTAATTAATATTATTAATTTTTTATTATATTGTAATAATTGTTGAATGCAATTATGTACTTAATTTCATTTTGCTACTCGATGCAATTGTTTTAGTTTTGCCAAAAAAATTTCTCATATATTTTTTATAGTATTTCACCTATTTAAAAACAAATTATTTCATAATTAATGCAAGAAGAATAAATTTCACAATGCACCTAAAATCTTGCCTTAATATAACTATAGTTTAAATTGATTTATATTAGAATTGTACCTTATTACTAAAATTATAAATTTATTAAGTATCTCAATCCAATTGTATACATAACTTGTATAAGATTTGAGTTCTCTTCAAGTTTTCTATCATATTAAAAATGAGAATTTATATTATAAAATATCATACTAAATAATATACAAATAATTAAAATCATTATTCTATAATTAATCTTTTTTCAAAAGAAATAATAGAGATTAATATATTTGTTGCACGAATGAGCAAACCAAATATATGCTTCCTACTCCACCTACATACTTCCATGTGAAATGCAATTTTTTTAATTGATGTACCATGAATTCATACAATATTGGCTAGTAGGAATCACGTAAGTATCAACCAACCTTAAAACGGTACAAATTAGTTCAATATTCTTATTTTCTCAATTTTTTATTCTTAAAATTTTTATTTTTACCATTTAAATTTCATTAGTCGTGAATCTACACTTTAGTACAAATATCAAAATTAAAATATATTTATCAATTAATTTTTTGTTAACTACTTTCTAAAAATATTATTTATTTCTAAATATATCGGGATATTTCGGATAATATCGGAAAATATCGGGAATATCGGGATATTTTACAGATATATCGGATTTTGTACGGATACTCCGAAGGATATAGGATATTCAGACGTATCGATACCGGTCGCTTAGAAATTTAGATAATATCGGGATAATATCGGGTATCGTTTCGATATTTAAAACCTTGAACGCATCTTGAAGTGTGTAAACTATTTTATTCATCCAATGAAATAGTGACAACCGAACGTGATAATACTGAAAATAACAAGACACTCACATGACATCGAAACCAAAAGAAAAATATTAATTCTTCTAGAACTGGAAACCAGCGTCAACGGCCAAATCATGACCGGTGACAAACCTGGACTCATCACCTGCAAGAAACACAACAGCATCAGCAACATCACTCGCTTTCAAGCCTCCTTTCAAATAACAACTCCTCTCAAACACCTCCTCCATCTCCTTCTCTCCCTTCCCCAGCACATCACAACTCATCCACGTGGCCACTCCCCCAGGCGACACGCAGTTCACGCGTATACCATACGCGCCCAACTGCCTACTCGCACACCTCATCAACCCCATCACCGCATGCTTCGACATCGTGTAATCCGTCAACTTCTCCGTCCCGAACCTCCCCGCATAGCTCGCCGTACATATAATACTCCCCTTCACCTCCCTCTCCACCATCGCACGCGCCGCATGCTTCACGCATATCGCCGTTCCACGCACGTTGACGGAGAAGAGCTTCTCGTATTTAGAGACGTCGAATTGTAATATGTTTTGGAAGTGGTCTGCTTTGGAGCATATTGCGGCGTTGCAGAACATGACGTCGAGTTGACAGTAGGATTTAAGGGTGGTTTCTATTAGGGTTTTGACTTGGTTCTCGTCGGAGATGTCGCAGTGGATGTACATGCAGCGGTTGCCGGGTAGGGATTGAGAGAGTTTTTGACCCTTTTCGTCTTGGATGTCGGCGATTATGACCGCGCGTGCGGAGTGGTTGATGAAGGTGCGAACTGTTGCTTCGCCTATTCCACTTGCTCCTCCGGTGACTATCGCCACCTTTCCTTCAAGTCTGTTAGAGTTTGATGACATTTTTGAATTCAATGGGGTTGGTTTGGTGCTAGCAAAACATGTAATGTGTATTTATCCATGTTTTTAAAACCGGACCAGATATAATGTGTATTTATCGATATTTTTAAAATCGGGCCGGATATCGAACCGTTTCGTAAAGAGTTTCGGTTGTTAGGGTTCAATCGGGTTGAACCGGATTTTTTATTTTTAAATAATAATTCTTTTATATATATAAAATATAAAACTAAAATATGAAATTAATTTATATTTAATTTAAAAATATATATTTTTAATTAAAAGTATAATTAAACATATTTAAAATAAATTTATCAATACAAATTTATTATCAATAAAATAAACCATCCAATATTCATATTTTCATAACAACATTTATATTATTATGTTTAAATTTTTAAATCCGTTAAAAAAATAAAATAATTATTTCAAACAAACCAAATATAATAAAATTAAAATAAATTTTTAATTTTTTTAACCCGGTTTTTACTGGGTTTTAACCGAATTTGACCGGTTTTTTCAAAAACCGGTTCTACGCTGTAACCAAACCGGCTGGACGGCCGGTTTCCGATTAAACCGGTAAAACCGGCCGGTCCGGTTTTAACAACAGTGGTATTTATATACAAATGTGTGTAGTGTAGGACATTTCACGGGGTTATTTTTAATGAAGAATTTTTGAATGCTTTAATGCAAATAGAAAGTTGGGTCCCTGTCTATGCATGAAAGTCGAGTTTTATAACGTGGTACACGTTAATGTTGGGTGGCTAGTCTGAGTATTCTGGAATTATAAAATATTTTTAAGATAATGTCGTTTTTGTTGTAAAAAGAAAATAGAATTGAGGTAGAAGAAAACAGTTTAATATTAACCGGAAATAAATTCGGATCAGAAAATACCTGGAATCGTGAATGGATTCGGAAATCGTGAATTGATCTTGAATAATACGATATTGTAATATATTAAAGAAGTGCAAAAGAAAAGAAATGAAAACAAAACAAGGCGAATCACATTTCTGTGTTTATGTGTATACTATATATATACATGAGTATGAGACAGGTGTTACTTTGCATGTTATATATCATGCATGCAAGGCACCTGTAAGGTGGAGGTGGAAAACCACTTTCACAACACTCCCCCTTGGATTTCCACCATATGACTGCCTCGTTAAAACCTTGCCAGAAAAATCCAGTGGGACAAAAACTGGACGAAGGAAAAAGAGTACAGTTGTGGAATCCAATTACAAAAACTCCCCCTGTTAATTAGACCCATAATCTAATCTACTAATCTGGAGAGCTTTCGCATTCCGATCTCGTAAACGAGCTTTTCGAATGTTGATGTTGGTAACGATTTCGTTAGTAGATCGGCTAGATTATTGCTGGATCTGATTTGCTTCACATCGATTTGACCCGTATTCTGAAGTTCGTGGGTGTAGAAGAATTTTGGGGAAATGTGCTTGGTTCGATCTCCTTTGATGTAACCTCCCCGAACTTGGGCGATGCATGCAGCATTATCTTCAAAAATAACAGTTGGCCCATTCGTAGTTTCGGAGATACCACATGAATTCTGGATATGTTGGATCATCGATTTCAACCAAATACACTCTCGACTGGTTTCGTGTAATGCCAAAATTTCAGCATGATTTGAGGACGTGGCTACTAAAGTTTGTTTCGTAGATCTCCAGGAGATCGCAGTACCATTATACGTAAAAATATAGCCAGTTTGAGAACGTCCTTTATGCGGATCCGAAAGGTATCCAGCATCGGCATAACCAGTCAAACCCAGAAATTTATCAGAATTCGTAAAAATAATCCCAAATCTTTCGTACCCTTCAGGTAACGCAAAATATGTTTGATTCCATTCCAATGACGACGGGTTGGTGCAGAACTATATCTCGCTAATAAATTTACAGCAAACGAGATATCTGGCCTCGTACATTGTGCCAAATATAACAAAGCACCAATCGCACTCAAATATGGTACTTCAGGACCAAGTAATTGTTCGTCATCATCCTTCGGTCGGAATGGATCATTTTTGGGATCAAGTGTTCTTACAACCATGGGTGTACTCAATGGATGGGCATTATCCATATTAAACCTTTTTAGGACTTTTTCAATGTATGCTGATTGATAAACCAATATCCCATTTGGTTTATGTTCAATTTCCAGACCAAGACAATATTTCGTTTTTCCCAAATCTTTCATTTCAAACTCCTTTTTCAGATATTCAGCAGTTTGTTGGATCTCTTCTGGAGTCCCAATGATATTCATATCATCCACATAAACTGCTATAATTGCAAAATCAGACCCTGATCTCTTGATGAAGATACACGGACATATTGTATTATTCTGGTATCCTTCCTTAACCAAATACTCGCTCAGGCGGTTATACCACATTCTCCCAGATTGTTTCAATCCATACAGGGATTTTTGTAACTTTATGGAATACAAGTTTCGAGATTTTGATCGATAGGATTCAGGTAATTTCAGTCCTTCTGGGAGCTTCATATAAATATCAGAATCAAGTGATCCATACAGATACGCAGTAACTACATCCATTAAACACATTCCCAGTTTTTCAGCAACTGTAAGACTTAACAGAAAACGAAATGTGATTGTATCCATGACTGGGGAATACGTTTTATCGTAATCAATTCCAGGTCTTTGTGAGAATCCTTGTGCAACCAAACGTGCTTTGTATCTCACAATTTCATTTCTTTCGTTTCGTTTCCGAACGAATACCCATTTGTAACCAACTGGTTGAACATCTTCAGGTGTTTGAACTATGGGTCCAAAAACTTTTTGTTTATTCAACGAATTTAATTCTGCCTGGATTGCTTCTTCCCATTTTTTCCAGTCATGCCTATTTTTACATTCTTGGATATCATGTGGCTCATAATCATCATATGAAATACTAACTGCCACTGAATATGAAAACAAATCATCAACAATTGTTTCATTTCGATTCCAAGTCTCTTGGATGAAGTCTATGGAAATTTCTTCATTTTTTGATTCTGGTATTTCCGTATTATTTTCTCCTTTTGGGAGGTTATTTTCAGGAATCTCATCAACTTTTGGGATTTCATCAGATGTGATTTTAGGATTCAGATCATTTTTATTCCTTTTCCTTGGAACTGTATCTTTTGAACCAGGGGGTCTACCACGCCTTTGGCGAGGGATAGGAGTTTCATTTGCCATTGTCTTTTGAGATTGTCCTTCTGGGACAATTACCCTTGCTGGTACATTAGCAGCTTCAATATAAGATTTGGTTATTTTCGAAATATCATTGAATGCATCAGGCATTCGATTAGCTATCATTTGTAAATGTAGGATCCTTTGAACTTCGAGTTCACATTGTGGGGTACGTGGATCCATATGCGCCAAATTTGGAACCTTCCAGGTTAATTCAGATTTCTCTTCTGGAGAATTATTTCCTTTTCCAAGCAATGGAAAATTACTTTCATCAAAATGACAGTCAGCGAATCTAGTTGTAAATAAATCTCCTGTCATTGGTTCCAAATATCTGATAATTGATGGGGAATCAAAACCCACATATATTCCTAAACGTCTTTGGGGTCCCATTTTCGTTCTTTTAGTTGGGGTAATGGGTACATATACAGCACACCAAATGTTCTCAAATGTGAGACATTAGGAGGATTCCCAGATACCAATTGTAATGGGGAATATTGGTTATAAGCAGTTGGACGGATACGAATCAAAACTGCAGCATGCAATATAGCATGTCCCCAAACAGAAACGGGCAATATTGAGCGCATTAACAATGTTCGCGCAATTAATTGAAGGCGCTTAATTAATGATTCAGCTAATCCATTTTGGGTATGAACATGCGGCACTGGATGTTCAATATCAATCCCAGATACTTGACAATATTCATCAAATGCTTTCGACGTAAATTCCCCAGCATTATCAAGTCTTATACTCTTAATAGGGTAATCTGGAAAATGAGCTCGTAATCGAGTAATCTGTGCTAGCAACTTTGCAAAAGCAACATTACGAGTGGATAACAAGCATACATGGGACCATCTTGCAGATGCGTCTATCAATACCATAAAGTAGCGAAATGGTCCACTAGGTGGATGAATGAGTCCACATATATCTCCTTGAATTCTCTGTAAAAACGATGGAGATTCAAAACCTACTTTCGTAAACGATGGTTTTGTTATCAATTTCCCTTGGGAACATGGGATACACAGGTCCCTATCATTCAGTAGGATTTTATAATTTCTCAGTGGATGCCCTTCTGAATTCGCTATTATTCTTCGCATCATTGTGGATCCCGGATGCCCAAATCTATCATGCCAAAGCTGGAATATTCTTGGATCAGAGAACTTCTGGTTCTAAAAGCATGTGTTTCAACATGCCTGATGGTTGTATAATATAATCCAGATGATGAAATGGGTAATTTTTCAACTACAAGCTTCTGGCCTGATTTTCTTGAAACAATACATAGGTATTCAATACCATTTTCATCAACTGTTTCGATGTGATAATCATTCATTCGTATATCCTTGAAACTGAGTAAATTTCTTCTGGATTTGCGAGAGTATAATGCATTTTCGATTTCCAATTCAGTGTTATTTGATAACACAATTGAAGCTCTTCCGGAGCCTTCGATCAGATCTACTGGACCTGATATGGTATTCACCTTAACTTGAATTGGAATTAATTCCAGAAAATATTTTCTATCTCTCAAAATCGTATGGGTTGTAGCACTATCGGCTAAACAGACATCCCCATGTGAAGCCATTTCTTGATTTGAATTCATAACTTCAATAAAATAACACACAAAATTAGTTGAATGGAAATGTAATATCTTTCATTAATATTTACAAATATTTACAACCAAAATCAAAATTACATTCCACTCTCTGTATATTCCAAAATAAGAAAAACACATTCACTTGTAATTTAACGGTCCCATCACCAATCAGGTGATCTATCTTCCCATCAGGATCTTCAAAGAAATCGGCAGTTTCCAGATTTGATATGTCGACAGGACCAGTATAACCATCGCCAAAAACGTCAGCCATATTTGTTTCATTATTCTTTCCTTTTCTTGTTCGCGCCCTCAACTTCTGGTAAGCTTCAACTACATGCTTGGAAGCGCGACAAGTTCTCGAAAAACAAGTGGGGGAACCACATCTATAACAGGGACCACGATTGAACTTTGGTGGTTCCATAACTTCTTTCCCTTTCTGGAACTAGCATTATTATTATTCCACTTCAGGGGAGCATTTGGATTATGATATGGATGTCCATAATCCCTGTTACGACCACGTCCATGGCCATTTCCAGAACCTCTACCACCTCGACCATTACCATTACCATTTCCATAATTATTCCAACGCTCAGAATTACGGCCACGACCACGGCCACGACCACGACCACGGTAACCACGACCACGGCCTGGATTTTCATTATTTTTCATTATAATATGCAATGCTTGGGGAATGCCAACCGGGCGTCTTTCACTGTTTCTCAGCAACAGTTGGTTGTGTCTTTCAGCAAGATCTAATGAACCAATCAAGTCATCATATTTCACAAATTTCTTTTCACGATACTGCTGATGTAAAATAGTCTGAGAAGGATGGAAAGTGGTAAATGTCTTTTCCAACATATCATGGTCTGTTTTTGTTTCCCCACACATTTTCAATTTGTTCACAATCATGTACATGACAGAGTTATACTCGCTCACACCTTTAAAATCTTGGAACCTTAAATTGGCCCACTCATCACGTGCTTCAGGCAACATGATTTCCTTTTGGCGATCATATCTGGATTTTAGGGCTTGCCAAAGATCTGCAGGATCTTTTATATTCATATACTGATTTTTGAGATCCTTAACCAGATGTGTTTTAATTATATACATGGCTTTACATTTCTCAACCTCAGTTGTTTGCACCTCCTTATTGAGGGTCCCAAATAATTCTTTGGTTTTTAGTATTAACTCGCAATCATCACACCATTTCATATAGTTTCTCCCAGAAACTTCCAGCTCGTCAAATTTCAGATTTTTCATTTTCTGCAAAATAAGAACACATTCTTTTAAATTTCCAGATTTCCAGAATTCAATTTCAAAAACTCAATTATTCAGCTCGGGTGAATAATATTATCATTTCAAACTTTCCAGATCCACCATTTATTCAACTCAGGTGAATAATGGTATTTTTCCAAAAATTTCCAAAATTTCCCAGAACACGTAGAAGAAAGAAAACATCATCACCAGACACTTTCTGATCTGGAAGATCCGGCAAAGCGGCAACCAGAGAGCATACTCGTGCTGATAACGTGTTGTAAAAAGAAAATAGAATTGGGGTAGAAGAAAACAGTTTAATATTAACCGGAAATAAATTCGGATCAGAAAATACCTGGAATCGTGAATGGATTCGGAAATCGTGAATTGATCTTGAATAATACGATATTGTAATATATTAAAGAAGTGCAAAAGAAAAGAAATGAAAACAAAACAAGGCGAATCACATTTCTGTGTTTATGTGTATACTATATATATACATGAGTATGAGACAGGTGTTACTTTGCATGTTATATATCATGCATGCAAGACACCTGTAAGGTGGAGGTGGAAAACCACTTTCACAACAGTTTTACTCTTTAATCATGTGTAAGTGAAATTAAAAATACTACAACAAACGAACACATCCCCACCAAAACAAAAACAACAGCCAGCAAACGCGACAAAAATTAGAACTTTTTATGCCAAACAACCACTTAAAAAGAAAATTATTTTCCAATTTCTAAAATTAAAAAAAATATATTTTTTCACTATACGTCATTTCGATTTTTAAATTAAATTAATAAATTTTTCAAATTTTATTTTTTTAAAAAATTAAACTTCTAAAAAATAAATCAAATTAATTAATATTTTTAATAACTCAATTCTTTTTAGAGATTTATAAAAAAAATTTAAAAAAATTGATAAACATTTTTGAAAAAAAATTAAATAAAACTCATAAATCTATGAAATAAAAAATACATTTATATTTTTAAAAATATTTAATTTATAAAATATATAAATTTAAAATAATTTTGAATGATTTATTAATATAAATTCAGTTTTTAATTTTTTTAAAAAAAAATATATGTGAAACCATGCCTAATCTTATTATTATTTTAAGTCACCTTCTTAAAATTCATTAAATATATAAATCATGCCAAATTGTAAGAATGTAAACCATCCCACATATCATGCGGATAGTGAGCTGTTCATTATAGCTCTATCATTTTTAAATTATAAATGAAATCAAAGCAAAAACAAATGGTAAGTGTCCATTTATTTCTTATATTAAGGTATTGGAGTCAATTAATGGATTTCCATCTAAGTACTCTCCATCAGGCAAACAATACCCTGTCATTAAACCTGTGAATTATACAACAAATTATTTATGAGTGGGTGGATATTGTCGTCTTTGTTTTAAGATATATCCTAAAGTTAAATTTGGAGTTCAATTTGATGATTAGAATATTGATATTAAAATTCGAATAATATCAAATCAGAAAAAAGTAATAAGTAATTAACACGATTTAAAATATTCACTGTTAATAATTAATATTCTCACCCTTTTCACATGTATCATTTGAGGATCCATATATAATTTATGTGTATTGATTATAGTTGTGTAATTGTATACTATTATATAGAATTTTAAATATTTTTGAATATTTGTATAAATATATTTTTATGAATCAATGCTTTGTTACATAAATCTTAGTGGACAAGTATCTCCAATTATATACCTATAATTATTTACATTGATTTGAATATTTAAATTAGAAATTTTTTTTTATATTTTAAAATAGTTTGATGATGAATCTAAATTAAATTAAAATAATTTATTTTAGATATAATTTATAGTGGAAAAATAGTTCAACGAATTTACAATTATATATATATGTCAAATTTTAGACAAATATATATACTCTTATTATATTTATATTAAAAATATTTAGTTAATATATTTTAAAAATAATTTTTTATTTATCTTTAGATTTATAAATAATTAATTTATTAATATATTTTTTTCAATTAAATATAAATTAATTATATTTATAATGAATATAATTTCAATAATAAAAAATAATGATTAATAAATTTACTTTAAAAAATTGATACTTTTTAAAAAATTATAAATAAATAGATAAAAATTCCTTTACAAAATGATAAATTACTATTCCAATCCAAATATTATCCAATATAATATTTATGCTAATACTAAATAATAATACCAACCACCCTCAATTTCACAAGTAAAATACGATGTAAAATATGATGTTAATGCTTCACAAATATAATATTTATTACAAATCCCAAAGTGAAATCTAAGATATACTAATAAAACTAGAGGTGACGAAATCCTAGATGGTAATAATATAATAATAATGGTATTCTTCCATTTGTTACCTAATGTCAATTTTGTGCATATTGAGATATTAGAGCAAACTAAAACATTTTGAAATTGAAGTCTTATGGATTCCTTCAGAGGAGGGAAGAACTCATCAATGAAATACACCTTTTCTATCAATTTATCCCATTTTTCTTTGGAAAATTAAAGTTCATCTATTTTCCCTAGGAACTGAATCTCATTAAGTTAAGTTAGTAATTATTTTCTTGTTCTGAACGGCCTAGATTTCGAGAATTTATGTTACTATATATTATAGATTAGTTAAAAATAAATAATTAAAATAAACAAAAATTTAATATATATTTTTTATATTCAGAATCTGTTTAATAAATAGATTAAATTTATTCACATGTGATGTATTATTACTTTCGAACTAAAACATCCATTTCTTTTTGCCTTATTATTTTTTAGTCCAGGTATATTTTATTAATTAAAGTAAATAACAAGTAAATAATTATTAGAATATAATTATGTATTATTAGTAAAAATTTTATATATGAATATTTATTATTTAAAAAATTAAACGTTTTTTATTTAATTAATTGTATAATTATTTTAATGTTTTTATTTCAAAATTACCAAGTGGAGTTTTTTCTCGTCAAAAATGAATTTACGGAATTGAATTGGAGGTTTTGTTGTTTGCTCATACTCATTAGTTGCTTATTGCAAACTCATGACGGATCTGGGTGATGATGAAGTCTTTTCCAAAGAAAAAGACTTCACTTTCAGTTTGAACAACATCTAATATTTGTTTGCATTGTGAGTATTTTTATCCATATTTTTTAAAAGAATTCCGAAATTTGATTCATATTTGAATCAAAAGTTATTTTTAATGTTGAAAAATTGGTTTTGAAGTTAAATTATTTCACCATACTTATTGAGTGGTAAGGACATAGTGGAGATGTTAACCACATGAAGGGTTAAATTTTAATCAAATCTTCTATGAAATATGAAATTATAAAAATACTTTTGAATTCAAATCTTCCACCAAATGTAATACACCTATAAATTCAAATTTTTTTTAAAAAGAATTTCGAAACAAAATCCAAATTTGAATCTAAAATAATTTTAGATTAACATGTTTATAAGGTTATACGCATACGAGGGCAATTATGAGGGAAATTATGTAAACTCGTAAGTGTATAGATTATTTATTTTATTATTAAAGAGTTGAATTACATGATATTTATTATAGGTGTCCGTTGATTAACGATAAATAAATTTGAGTTTAGAAGTATTTTTTAAATCCACATGGAAAAAGAAGTTAGTTAAAATTTAACCCATCATCTCATTAAATTTTGAATTAACTTTTAAGTTTTGGATTCAAATATGGGTCATGTTCCGAAATTTTTATAAAATAGATGCAGTTTCAAAAATTTCATATAAACACCTATCATTATTTAACTATTTATTTACTTTTTAATTTTACATATTTAAATATCAATTAATTAATATATATATATATATATATGAAAATAAACTCTATTGCTATATGAGATCAAAATATCGTCATTATAGTAACACTTCAATTATATAAAACAACTCCAAATTTTTTTTTTCTAGAATAGAATTGAATGGAATCTCTCATTAATATTAAAAAAAAAATCATAAAAAATGAAACTAATCTTCTTAGCCATAAGGCTCACTCTTCACTCTACATTTCAATATAACATCTATTTTCACCTATTATTCCATTTAATATATCATATTTTTCAATATAGATAGATTATTAATTCTAACTATTTTTTTAAATTTTTTTTTTAACTAATATGTAAACTCAAGCATGTAGAGAGTGTCAAGCTTAAGGTACTTTTATCAAATATAATTAGTGACTTGTATTAATTAGTGGACATTATAAATATAATTAATATATTAGAATGTTAGATTTTACTTTTTGTTTATAATTTAATACTATTTTCATCACGGTTTTTAAATTCACTTAAAAATTAAAAAAAGATATATTTATTTAAATAGTGGAAAGATAAACAAATCAACATATCTTACTAATAGTGCATGTGTTACTATAACTCTATCTCCGATGAGTTTTAAGTGAAATCAAAATTTAAAAAACAAAAAAATTCAAGATCATAACTCACATTTTATATTTTTATTTTCATTAAAATATCGTAGTCAATTGATCGATTTTCAACAATATACTATAGTAGGAATGAGTTTTTTCATTTGTGGATTATCTATTAAATATAAATATAAAATTTATTATTATTAAATATTTCAATTAAATAAAAAATTAATTTCATTAATAATGGGTATAATTTAAACAATACTTTTAAAAATAATGATAAATAAAAATTTGACTATAAAAAATTATTCGATAAAATTATAAATAAATAAAAAATTATCTATACCAACAAATAAATTACTTAACAAACTTAAACATTAACAAAATTATTACTCACGCTAATATTAAATAATATCAACCACCCAATATATCACAAATAAATTATGATGTACTTATTATAAATGACAAAGTGAATATATATATGTAATACCAAAGATAAATAAATGCTACATAGTGACATACCAATAATAATGGTAAAAATCTTCCGCATTGATGATATTAATTTGGTGGTTCCCGAGATATAGGAGGAAATTAAAAACACTTTGAAATTGAAAACTCTTGTGAGTTATGAATTACATCATCAAAAAGGAGAAATCGTGGATAAAACCTATTAATGGATTCTCTTAAAATCACCAAGAATATATCATCCCTCTTAGCGTGCTGCTGAAATATATATACATAGATATTATTTATTATTATTATTATTATTATTATTATTATTATTATTTAACTATTTATTTATTTTCAAAAATTAAAATCTTAATTATATTATGTATGGAGACCAAAAAATTATTAATATAAAATCAAAATGTCACAAAGTTAAAATGTTAGTGTTACATTATATTTCAATTGTAAAAATATACCAATTTTTTTTTTAATAATATTGATAATATTAGTATTAGGATACAAAAAATAGTAAGCTTCTCAAATTTTTAAGAAGAATATCATTATGCTAATCTACTATCAAGTTCCCTCGAATCAGATCACTCTCCATCTCAATATAATATTCTGATTTTAAAATATACCATATATTTTAAAACTGTTTTCTACTTTGTATTAGATGAGTATTTGTAATTTTTTTATTAAATTTTAATAAATAAATATTTACAATGGTATTTTATTTTTAGCAAATAAGAAAAATAAATCTCAAATTAAGTAGGAAGATTTAATCGGTATATAAATAATTGTGAACCGAGTTAAATTAAAATCTTTAAATTGAATTTTAACATTTTAATTCTGAAAAATGAGCCATTTCAGATTCAGTATTAAGCTTGTAAAAGTATGAGCCACACAAAATATAGAATGTAGCCAACAAACTTAGGTCCGGTTTGTTCTTTTCACTAAATACTTAATATCATTAATTTAAATATTAAATAGAAAATGTCTTAATTCAATTAAATTGAGAATTAATTATTTTTTTATTTATATTTTATTTATTTTAAAATAAGTGATTTCTTTATAATTTTACCATTTTATCCTTAAAATATATTTATAATTTTATATGCTATATTTACTAATGGTTTTTTTAATTTATTTTTTAAATATAAATTACTTTATTGATATTTTTATAGTATGAAAATTAAAGTAAGAATATATAGATTATTTATTCTACATAAAATTCATTTTTATTTTACTAATAATTATTTATAATAAATATTTTTAATAAAATTTAAAATTTTATGAAAGAAAATCATTATAGCACTATTCTAAATTTGGAACAAAAACCATTTGATGTGTCTATTTCAAACCTCAATTCATCTCTCAGGGGCCATGTTTCAAGGGAAGTAGGAAGGCCTTCAAATTCGTCTCTGGGGCCTATTTTGTGGAAAGTAGGACGACCCTCGAATTTGTATTTAGGAACCTTATTTTGAGAGAAGTAGGATGACTTTTGAATTCATCCCCGAAGTCCTATTTCGTTAAAAGTAGAATGAATTTCGAATTCGCTCCTGGATTTCTTATTTTTGAGAGAAGTAGAAAGATTCTCGAATTCGTCTCCAAGAACTCTATTTTGAGAGAATTAGAATGACCTTTGAATTCATCCTCGAAAGTCCTATTTTGTGAAGAGTAGAATGTCTCTCGGATTCGCTCCCCACATGCCCTATTTTAATTGAAATAGGATGGACTCAAATTCGTTTCGAGGAACTCTGTTTCGAGAAAAGTAGAAAGACCCTCCAGATCATTTCTTGGGAGTCAGAAATTTACTTTTTAAGATGGTTTGTTACTAATTTTTAAAATTAGAAATTTAAAGTCAAAAGTTTTAAGTATCTAGAAATAATTTATACTTTTAACTTCTAACGGAGAAAGAAAAAAAAAAAAGAATATCATTCTTACATAAGCTTTTGTTTTACTATACCAAAATTGTATCATAGAATGGATAATCTCTTACATCCTTAACATCAATCTCATTGATGTTATGAAAAAATCATGAATGTAATCTTTTCAAATTTGCAAGAACATCGGCTAAACTCCCATCCAACTCATTTTCATCGGTCTCCATCTCAATATAACATTCATCTTCTCCATCCATACTAAAATACATATATCTTTAGATCCAAATCAAATTATCTATAAAACGACTCCAAACCCTCTCTATATCGTCAACAATAACAATACCTCGCTCTAACCCCAAAATCAAATCAAGAGTCTTCTGATTCTCATGTCTCTGCCCAAAATCCTCACGAGCAATGATTCTGTTACCAAAATACTTGCCTTCCGGATCAAGGAACTCAACGATACTTACAGGATTTGGAATCTTTCTTGAAGGAAGACGGCTTCTTCTTCTTCAACTTTAATTTGGGGTTGGTTCCTCTATCAATGTTGCTCTGTATCACAATGTTTACGAGTTAGGTTTAGTGTATTGAGAGCTTGTGTTTACTGATTCCGATTTTGAGAACTAAATTATATGAGTGTGTTGGAATTAAGAAAGTTTTAAGGGGATGTTTCCTATTAGAATTAGGAAAGTTGTAAGTAGATGTTTCCTATTAGAATTGGAAAACTTTCCTTTTACGTTGTTAAAAAATAAAAATAAAACCAGATCCAGGGTCTTCTCTTGTCTCCATCGAAAATATTCACCAACAATAACACGGTTTCGGAAATACTTACCTTCCGGGTCAAGAAACCTAACCATATCTGCATATAATGTCTAGTATCCTTCGAACAAACAGTCAATTCATACATTCTACTCGCTTCTTCTAAAAACTCCTCACAAACGGCCTCAATTTCACCAGATACTATCATCACAAATTCACATTCAGAATTTCTATTTGGATGTGGTTTTTAGCAATTATTGGATAATGGTCCCAAAATGCCCAAGTTTTGGGCCCACACAACAGAACCGTCGTGGGGCTGGTGAAATCAGCTTGGGTGTTTGGTATTAGAATGAACTGCTGCGTCGTGCAAATGTTGGGTAATAGTAATTCATCATCGTGAACTGTATATACTATATTATCATGAACTGCCAAAGTTCATTCATGAAATGCTGAGAATTGAAGATTATAATGCTGCTAAAAATGATGAGACATGGACAAGAGACAATTCATTAAGAAAAAGAAAACTTTAATTGTTCTAGTTTGACCGCCACCGGTGACAAACCTTCACTCATCCCCAGCTAGAAACACAGCAGCAGCATCAGTCGCTTTTAACCCTCCTTTCAAGTTAAAGCTACTCCCAAACACTGTTTTTACCTATACGAATATTGATAATCACATAGTAAAATATATTTATACTATATAAAAACATACAAGTAGAAAATAAAGTATAATATTTTAGGTGAAAATTCAAAACAAGATGATAAAAAGACTAATTCATAATAGGTATAAACTAGAATACTATTTTCTCATTCCCCAATCTAATTACATTAGTTACAATTTTACACACAAACTCTCTTCATATTACTCTAACATACCATATTAATTATATTATTAGAATCTCACACAAGCTCTATTCATATTGCTCTCACAAGATATTGAGATTCAATTCTAGAATTCAAAATCTCCATGGTTCTCAGCCCCATTCGAACACTTCCCAAATCTAATAAACGATATCTACATTGTTCTCTAATGATATGTAATAATAGATACAAGCACTATATTTTTATCGCTAGGTTACAAAGTAGTTTTAAACCATTAAAAAAATTTCCTATTTAAAATTCTTAAAATATTTTTTCTAATTAGAATTCACTTTAGGAAATACTGCCTCCATTTTTTAATAGATGAAACATTAGCATAGTATGCACTATTTATCAATCAATTTATTTCACATATTGTTCGTAAAATCTTATTTTATTTATTTTAATGTTTATTTTTTAAATATTAAATTATTATAATTTTTTATTATATAATTGAAAATATTTACCACTAAAAATAAATATTGAATAGTGTGTACGTTATAAATATTGCAAGTAATAAAAAATAGAGCAAGTATCATACTTAATCAAATATGATACTTCTAAAATATTTTTTGAATTATAAATTAATTTTAAATATCGAAATATATCCAAATTTTCGTCAGAATCCTAACCGTATCAATTAAATCTAAATCTAATTTAAATTAAAAATCGATACAATCAACATTTACATATCAAATTTATTTCTAAATCCACTCAAATAATAAAAATTCAAAAAATAAACTCAAAAAAATTTTATTCATGCGAATAGTAAGAATGTAAACAAACCAAAATATCATGCTGATAGTATACTGGTTATTACAACTCTATTATAAATAAATTTTAAATGAAATCAAACAATATGAGGAAAACAAATTTTGACTCTCCGCTCATTATTTTTTATTATAATTAAAATATTGGAGCAAATTAATACAATTTAAACTTAAAAATTATAAGGAAATGCAACCGTATTTCGTAGGTGACTAACCAAGACGAGTCCCTTGCATGATGATATATACCATTTCTGATTATGTGGCGGATAATTTCTATATTTTAGAGTAGGTCAAAAGTTTAAATTTAGTGTTAGAGATTTTTTCTAACATAATACAATCATATAGAAATTTTGTAATAGGGTTGATATTTTATTATATTTAAATAAATAATAAAATTTTTAAAATTTCATATTATGTATAATATGTTGTATAAATTTTAAATTTAAATTCAATACTATTATTTTATATTTCAAAATTAATTTAAATATTTAAAATAATATATTAAAATTAAATATTTTTTAGATTTTCTTTTCAAATTTTAAGTGTACAATCTATTTAAAACGTTTACAAAATTAAATTTTTAAAAATTTTGAATTTCACTCCACCTTGATAGATTGTGTGAGTCTAGTTGATGTATATGCAATTTCAATTGTATTTTTGAAAATTAGCACTTTGGAGTCAAAATTAAATTTTTAAAAATTTATTTTTAAATTTTTTTAAAAATATATTTATTATTATATTTTAAAATTTAAAAAACTCACTTAAAAAAATTATCACTTAAAACATATTTACTATTGTATTTTGAAATTTAAAACCCACTTAAAAGAATTATCATTATTTTTTTAAGTTGATATACAATTTAACACATATGATATGACTTATTTTTAAATGAATCGAAGTATGAACTTTTTAACAATTCAATTAAAATACATAATAGAATATTATTTCTACAAAATTTTATCATATTTGGATATAATCTACTATTTAATTGACCTATCCCATTTTAAAAATGATTCAATATTTTGTTAAAGGGTTATTTCCAAAAATACCTTATTTTTTCAAACGTTTCACTTTGAGCACCTGATTTTGAAAAGTTTTGGAAAGCCACCCCAAAATCAAAACCACTAGTGGTTTTGGTATTTTTGTGAGTAGTTTGTGTTGTATGAGTGGTTTTAAAATTCTATATGTTTTAATTTGAAGATTCGGAAATTCCCTAAAATCAAAATTACTCATATAACAAAACCCTTTTGTTAAATGAATATTAGAAAAAAAAATATTTAATTAGTTAAATTTCAATTATTTCACATTTTATTTCATATTTTGTTAAAAGCAGTGCTATTTTCCATCTAACAATTTCTTCAGATATTATTTTAGTTCAAGAATATATTTTTTTTTATTTTAAATTTTAAATATTTAAATTAGTTTAATTTATTAATCTGGTTATTTTTTTAAATTTGGTCCTTTTTTAACAAAAATAAAATTATTATTTTTTCTTATTAATTTTTTAATATTTTATTCCATTAATTTTATATTATAATTCGCGAAATTAAAATTATTAGAATAAAAATTCATGACAATATTAAATACTTTTAAAATAAAGGAATAAATATTTTGTATTTTAATTATAATATATATTTATATAAATTAATATTGGAAATGATAAAATTAAAATAGTATACAAAATATATACCAATTAGAATGATGTAAATATATAATTTATAATTATTATTCAATTATTATTACAACTCTAACAATTATTAAGATATGTAAACATCTACGTTATTAAAGAATAACGGACTTAAATAAATCTATCACTAAATTAAACTTAATAAAAGAAAAAAAAAAGTATGGTAATCGAGAGAAGAAAAAAAATTATATTTGCAATATTTCATCTTTAAAAACAGAAAAAGATGGTAAGTTCTTTCAAGTAAGTTAGGTAATTACGCATTATACATCTCCTTAATTTCAATTATAGTTTTGCTCAACTATGATCAAATATTGTTTATGCTCACTTGTAATTATGATTTTATATTTTATTTCATTAGTTTTATATTATTAATTTATTTTTTATAAATAAAAAAATTAATAAGATAAATATATATATATATTTTTAAAAAAAGGACCTAATTCAAAGAAATAAAAATTTAATAAATTAAAATAATTTAAATATTTAAAATTTAAAATAAATAAAAAGGTATTCTTGAACTAAAATAATATCCTAAAAAATTGTTAGATGGAAAATAGCACTGCTTTTAACAAAATATGAAATAAAATGTTAAACAATTGAAATTTAACTAATTAAATATTTTTTTTCTAAAAATTAATTAAAATTTTATATTCGGAAAAATCCCTAAGCAATACCACATTTGTATTTGTAAATCATAACATGTCCTCGAATCAATACAATTTAGAGAATTAATAAATGGTAATTACCAAATACCCCCAAGTTTTAAAATGTTTATTTTTTGCCACCGTTTTCCGAAACGTTGTGTCAAACCGCCCCCATTAACAGAAAAATCCAATCATAACAGAAAACAACTTTGATTTTGTAAATGGGGGCGGTTTGGTATAACGTTTGAAAACTGGTGGCGAAAAATCAAACGTTTCAAAACTTGGGGGATTTTGGCAATTACCCATATCCATATAAGTATCTATATATTCATGTAATTACTTACATAAGGGACAATTTGGTTATTCAAATTAGAAAAATCTAAGCATTTTCGCTTTAATATTTTGATGATGAATCTAAATTATTTAAATTTAAAATTTCATGTAAGTACATTATCATATTTAAAAAATTAATATTTGGATATATATTAAATTAAAATGATATATATACTTTTATCATATTTATATAATTGATATTTTATCATAGAAATATTTGTTTAATATATTTTAAAAAATATTTTTATTTATCTTTACATTTATAAATGATTTTAATTTATTACTATTATTAAATTATTTCAATTAAATAAAATTTAATTATATTTATAATGTTTATAATTTAAATAAAATTTTCAAATATAATGATAAAAAAATTATTTAAAAAATAAATTATTTGATAATTTTTTTCAATTATAAATAAATAATAAGAACTCACCCATATATAAATTACTAGTATTATACTACTAACTTAAACTAATATAATTTTCATATGAATATTAAATAATACCAACCGCTAAAATATCATAAGTAAAATATGATGTTAATGCTTCATAAATATAGTATTTATTTTAAATCAAAATTTGAAATAAAGAAAGATAAGAAAATTCTAGGGGATTTAATTTTAAAAATCAGCGGGTTTTATTTTTTAAAAAGAAATGTTCAATTTTAACTATTTCAAAGTTTAAATTAAGTTGATAAAGATTAAATTAAGTTGATGTGAAAATGAATTTTGAAAAATCTGATGGATCTTACCGAATAAAAATATTATAAAAGTTCATTTTATAAAATTGAGATTTTGAAAAAACTTATTTTTAAAATCTAAAGTTGGTTTGACTAAGAAAAACAAAAAATAAAGTTTTTTTTAATTTATATTTTTCTTTTTTTTTTCTTATTTCTAAAATTTCTATTTCATTTTTTTAGAATCATGTATAAACTATTATGAGATTTTATTATAGAAATAATTACCTATATATTTTTTACAATATTTATTTTTATTTTTACAAAATGTAACAACAATTACTTTTATTAATTTACCAAATATTATAAAGTTTAAAATTTTATTTTAAGTATGTATAGATAATTTTAATTAAGATTTATTTAACAATAATTAAAACATTATTATAAAATACCTTTTAAATAACTGATATTTTTTAATTAACTCAATTAATAATTTATAAAGTAATATCTGTTAAAGATGTTAAGTGACTAATTTGAGGTTGGTTTTCCAGTGCACCCTGTCAGTTTTTAGAGAGTAAAAATGACCATTCCCTCTCGCTTTCGTCTTGAAATGAATGGTATTAGATGCCTATATAAAGGCCAGTTGATAGTGCAGGAACAATTTATGTTAACTTGGCTACATAAATTTGTGAGACGTTCTGGAGCCGCTAACAACTCTAATGTTTCTTTTAATACTATCTACTATTAAATTTAATTTTAAAAAAAAATATAAAAAAAAAGTAGATTGAACAATGGGTAAAACACATAAACAGATAGATACTAATCAGTGAATAAGACAAGATTACATACCAAATTGTTTCAAAGACATACATATTCACTTCTACTTCACATCACTTTACAAGGATTAACAATATATTACAATAACAATAATAACAATGTTCAAAACCTGAGTCAAAATAACAGAATCAAATTTGGTAATAGATGACAACGTCTTATATCTTTAACACCTTTTGAATTTCCGAAAAACCAGGAATGGACTCTCTTCAAATCACGAAGAACACGAGCCAATTCCCCATCACTTTCACTCTCGTCTGTCTTTAGCTCCGCGTACGATCCACCGTTGGAGTAACTAGAACTGAAATACTCATATCTTTTAATTTTCATCAAATTTTTGGAATGATTCTTCCAAACACTCTCGGTATCATCCACGATGACAACACCATACTCCAATCCTAGAATCAAGTCAAGATTTTTCTCCTCCCGTTGTCCGAAACCCTCACGCGAAATAAATCTATTAGCAAAGTACTTACCTTGCGGGTCAAGAAACTGTACGATCTGGTCGACGTAATTGTTCGTGCCCATTGAAGCTACAGAGATCTCAAACATGTCATTGGCTGCCTCCAAAAACTGTCTCACGAACGGCCTCAGTTTGACCAGATATTCGTTATTGAAAACGAACGTGTCGGGACTATTCATCGCCAGCCTCTCCTCTTCTGTCAACTTCGTAATTTTCTTGGAATGAAGTAACGTGTGGTCCAAGTCAAGGACCAAGTGAAGCTTTTTCTTGTTAAACACCATTCTCGAATTTAAAGATTTGAGACGGAGGATTTCTTGTTTGCTTGTATTCATCTGTCTCTTATTGCAACGCATGATGGATCTTGACGAGGATGATGAAGTCTCCTTCAAAGGAAAAGACTTCACTTTCAGTTTGAACATCATCTGATGTTTGCTGGCATTCTCAATCTTAATTTTCACCATTTGTTTTCTGTTTCTGGCTTCTCTCAGGTTTACTTGAGTATGTGAAAAATGATATTGTTTCTCTCACGTTCACTGGTTTTTAGTGTACAGGAGTTTGATCAAATTTAAGTTTTCCGTTTCCTATTAGGGTTAGGAAACTTTTATGTCAAGGTAATTTTTTTACATATAATTATATATTTATTTTATTAGTTTAAATGAATTAATATTTTAAATGGTGTATTATGCAGCAAGTAATTTAAGTAATTTAAATGCTTTTTTTTTGAAAAAAAATGTGAACCGACTTAAATTATAATCTATAACTGAATTGGGAGAATATTATTAAACCAATACTGTTCAAACAAGTATAAACTTAGACAGGGCTTAACCCATTGAATCAGTATTAAGCATTAGAGAATTAATAACGCCAACCCAACAAATTTTGTTCCCACACCCCTCCTGGAATTACACCCTACTGGAAATATTTTTTTTTTCTTTTTATATATTTTTGAAATATTATTTAATATCACAACTATTCTTTTATTTACATATTTATTAAATTTTGTATTATATATTTGAAATCTAATTATTCGTATTACTTAAAAAAATAATAAATTAAAATTATTTAAAAATACTATTAATAATTTTATTACATAATATAATTTATTTTCAAAGAAAAAAATTATAAAATAAATAAAAATATATATTATGATGGATTTTTTTTAATAAAAAATAAAATAAAATTAGTTAGAGACATTCAAATTACTAAAAATAAGTATGATATTTAAAAAACAGTTTTTAAAATATATTTATAAATATATTATGAGGTGGATGAACAAATGGGGCGTGAATATTAGAAATATGGAGTGGCATTATCACCATTCTAAGAGCATCTCCCATGGTTTAATGAATTGAAGCAAATGTGGCATGGTAAATAGAGGGTGTGGATAATGATGTGTCAACAATAATATTTTTGGAGAAAAAAAAATTTAAAAATCGTCCACAGTGGTTATTGTCTATTCAGATTTCTCTAATTTATAATCCATTAAAATTAAATTTCTATTTTTTTTTAATTTATAATTTAACTAGAAATATGGTAATTACAATTTTAAAATATTAAAATTGATGATTGACACCGTCAATTAGGACATGGAAAATAAAAGCTCTACTCCACACCCTCTATTATTTTTTCTGCCACGTCACCTGCACATTGTAAATTCACATTACCATTTTTTTTAAATAAAAAATTTAGAATGTCCACTTGGATGTGCAAACAAATAAATTCACATCCCACTGGAGATGTTCCAAGCATTATCAAATGTGGTAGAAACGTGGCCAGACAGAATATAGCCCATAAACTTAGATAGGCTTCAATTTATGGGCCAATGTGAATTGGGTCACGTCCACACCACTTGACAAGTATTATATTTAAATGTGAAAACGGAGAAACTTTTTGTCACTAATCCATTTTTTCAATTATCCAACTTATTTTTCAATTTTACATCAATATCAACCATTTATTTATGTGAATAGGACCAGGTCCACTACTTGAAGTTTATTTGGGCAAGTTCTATATTTAGACAATTGAAGGACAAATGATGTAGCATACTACAATTATAATTACACTATTCAGTCGAATATACTGTTCAAACAAATAACTAACCAAACTAATACCCAAAATAATAGCAATTGAAAGACTTTATTGCACTACCACAACATTACAGGACAATTTCTTATATCTTTACGACATTATCATTATTTTCAAAAAAACCAGGAATGGATTGTTTTTAAATCTTTAAGAACTTCTGCTAAAGCCCCTTCAACCTCACTCTCGTCACACTCTCGTCACTGTCTGTTCTAAAGTAGCATCCATCTTTCAAATCACTATTGAAATACACGTACCTTTCAATGGGTATCAAATTATTATGGAAACCCAGCCAATCATCTTCAGAATCGTCCAGGATAACAGTACCACGCTCTAATCCTAGAACCAGATCCAGGGTATTCTCTGGTCCCTGTAGAAAATCCTCACAAGTAATAACACAGTTTCCGAAATACTTGCCTTCCGGATCAAGCAACCCAACAATACTCCGAACATAACGTCTGGTACCCATCGAACAAACAGTCAATTCATACATTCTGCTCGCTTCTTCCAAAAAAGTCCTCACATACGGCCTCAATTTCACCAGATACTCATCGTCACACACGAACAAATCTCCTTTTAGGAATTTTGAATCCGAGTCCGTATTCAAAAACAACCATTCGTCCTCAGTTATCTCCTCCAACCTCTTGGCGTGAACTAGCGTGTGGTTCAAGTCAAGTACGAGGTATAGTTTCTTCTGTCCGAAAACAATATCCGAATTGAAAATATCCGAATTGACTGATTTCAATCGGGGAATTTCTTCTTTGCTTATTCTTAATCCCTTCTTTATGTAATTGAAAGGAATGCCGTGATTGGGAGACACGATTTGCTTGCAGCTGCGGCAGTGTCGGTGGAGTGTCGATGGATGATTACAGACGGATTTCAATTCACGAGACGGAGTCTTCTTCAGTATAGATTGATAAACCTCTGGTTTATCGGAATGTTGTTGCTTTGTTTCTGTGTTTACTAATTAATAATTAGTTTACGTAAATTTATCGTTAGTGGTGTATGTATATATACAGAGAGCTAATTATTTGATTGTATTGGATTAGGAATCTTTATTTCCTATTTGGATGTGGTTTTTGTCGGTTATTGGAAATGGGCCCAAAAGCCCGCTGTTTTGGGCCCACCAAACAGAACCGTCTTTTTATCGATGAACCGCTTTAGCATCTACACTCAAATTTGAAACGGTGTAGCTATGGCCGGTACCTCCAACAACCAACTTCAAAACAAAGTAGCGATAATCACCGGCGGAGCAAGCGGAATCGGAGAAACAACAGCTCATTTATTCGCCGAAAACGGCGTCAGCATGCTCGTAATCGCCGACATCCAAGACGAACTCGGTCAAAAACTCGTCGACTCAATCGGATCTCACCGCTGTAGGTACATCCACTGCGACGTCACAGATGAAGAGCAAGTCAAATCTCTAGTCAATTCAACCGTCAAAGACCACGGTCGTCTCGACATCATGTTCAGCAATGCCGGCATAATCTCCTCCTCCGATCAGACCATCCTCAACCTCGACCTGTCCTCCTTCGACAGAGTCATCGCCGTCAACGCGCGTGGAATGGCAGCTTGCGTGAAACACGCGGCACGTGCGATGGTAGAGGGACAAATTCGAGGCAGCATAGTGTGCTCTGCCAGCGTGGCAGGGAGTCGAGGCGGAAACCGGACGGATTACCACATGTCGAAGCACGCCGTCGTCGGGCTGGTGAAATCAGCGAGTTTACAGCTTGGGGTGTATGGTATTAGAGTGAACTGCGTCTCACCGTATGGTTTAGCCACGCCCGGCACGTGCAAGTTGTACGGAGTGGAGGCAGATGAAATGGAGAAGCTTTATGAGTCTCATACGTGCTTGAAAAAAAGTGGTGTATTGAGAGCCAGACACGTGGCGGATGCTGTTTTGTTTCTTGCTTGTAGTGATAGTGAGTTTATAACCGGTCATGACTTGGTCGTCGACGGTGGATTTACTCTCGGCAATAGCCATTTGCAAGTTACAAATTAAATTGGCCTGATAATTTGGGCCAATATGGATTGGGCCTCTTAATTGGGCCGAGTATGCTTAAGAATCATTGAAGGTCAGATATTTTTATCTCCAGTTTTATCTATTACATTTATCTTTATCGATATCCTATTGTTCAACTTGCAATTCGCAACTCGACACCTGAATTTATTCTATATTTAGAAAAATGGCGGCTTTATGCTTTTAGTAGTTGCAACTTGCTCTCTGTTATAACCATTTATGTATTTGAAGGGCTATGGATGCAGAATATAATGAATTTGTTGTCCTATTTGAATAATTAATTAATAGTAGTTAACATGGACAGTGTTCTTGGAGTCAGGGCGGTTATTAAGATAATACTACTTTTTAGCAACTAGAGAGAAGAGAGGCTAAACAGTTTATTAAATGAATGTGGTATATACCAAATTGAGGTATGTGAAGACAAAAACAAGGGTAGTTTTTAGTTTGGAGTGTAGAAAACGGTCCAAATAAAATGAGTGGATGTTAGTGTCTCAGCTGGATATGTTTTATGATTATGATTATCCCTGCAGTGCCCCTTCGCGCCTTCAAAAGGCTTATCTTTTATATACTCTTTTTGTCTCTCTAGTCTGACCTGCTCTGTTTTTTATGCATATATGTATATCTAAAATATCAGAATGAGACGCAAAATCGCACCGGAATAGAGGGACAAAGAGATGGCTAGTGTACAGAGTTTTAATTACTGTCATCGGATTAATGGGGTTTCGAGTGTTCCAGCATTGTCAATCCAGTCTAGTTCTTTGACTTCGTATTTTTCAAGACGAAAGGGGATATCTGTGTTGGAGAAATTTGTGATTGGTTTGAGTTTGAAGGAGAGGAGTAGTGTGATTGGAAGAAGAAGAAGAAGAAGATTTGAACATGGGATTGTGGCGTCTAGTAATGTGGCTGCTCCGTTCTGGGATAGTTGGAAACCACAAAAGGGGTCTTCTGATCCTTCTTTGAGTGATATCATTTGGCCATCTGCAGGTTAGATAGTGATTCACTTTCTGGAATTGTTTGGTTTATTGGAGTTGTGAATTGATTGAATGTGTGCGTGAAACAGGGGCATTTGCTGCCATGGCGATATTGGGGAGAATTGATCAGATATTGGCACCAAAAGGAATTTCCATCACAATTGCTCCTTTAGGTGCTGTTTGTGCTGTGCTTTTTGCTTCTCCCTCCACCCCTGCTGCTCGGGTAACTCTCTCACTACAACGTCATTTGAGTATTTATATTATTTTTTTCATTACCTTTCATTGTAAATGTTTGAATCAAGTAAAAGGGAAAATGCAGTTTTGGGACATGTTCTTTTACTTTTACTCCATTGGTAGTGGTGATGGTTCTTTCTCAAAGTAAGTGAATTGCAATTATAGGTTTATGTGCATAGGTATGAAAGTGATTACCCTTTGATAAATGATAAGCTTAAAAATGATCAAAAGTGATTTTTTGATAAAGCAGGAATCTCTTATTGATCATTTTAATCTTTTGAGAAACTCTCGTGTGTCTTAATCTGTCTACTACTTTATTAGCATTGAAATGCTCAAAACTCCTAGCTTAAGCAATCACATCAAACATGCCTGTTCTCTAGACACGTTATCCTTTTCACATCTTGCTACACATGGATTGCAAATTATGTGAATGACATTGAACATCATCTGGACTATAACTTGTTGAGGCAACACAAATTTGATTACTAGTGTAGAATCCAATATACATATATATTCTAAATAAAGGCAGGTGATTGCAGAAATACAACATGTTCATGGCTCAAATTGGTTGTGCAGCCATTGGCGTTGTGGCTTTCACACTACTTGGACCTGGTTGGCTAGCCAGAAGCACTGCACTCGCTGCTTCCATTGCGTTCATGATCTACACTCGTGCTGCTCATCCTCCAGGTACATGCATATACAAACACACACACTCATCAACAATTACTTCACTAAACAATAGCGCATACTTTCATATAATGTATTAAAATCATTGTATATTTATTGCAGCTGCAAGTTTACCCCTTTTATTCATTGATGGAGTTAAGTTACATCATCTAAATTATTGGTATGCATTGTTTCCGGGGGCAGCCGGCTGCATTATCCTTTGTTTAATTGTAAGTCTAATAAGTAAACTCAGAACTCACCATGCTTGACAACAATTGTTTGATCTGTTTCTTTCAACTTATGTCATGCATTAGTAACAACTAATTCTGCTCTCTTTGGTATGTTTGCAGCAAGAGATTGTATGTTACATGAAGGATAACTTCAAATTCTGAAGATTCAAGCACCAATTACAATCATGTGAAATCTACTGCCTTGACTGTATCACTTTCAAAAATACCTCAACTGGAGAGGAAAAATTGTACTCTCTAGGTTAACTCAACTACATAGTTCTTTGTGTATGTGTTGCTTTATCAATTCCAAAGGAAGGTTCAATGAGAATCAGATGGAAATGTAAAATCCTGTGATGATAGTGATTTCTTTACTTGAGATGTGAGAATATGGAAGCACAATGTATTTATTGGGAAATCTTTAAAATTGCTTATTTGGGATCAATAATGTTTGTCTTTGGTAGTTTCTCATAGGAATGGGTTTCTATGGTAGAGTTTTATTTGTAAGAGAATTGTTCTGATATACTTCAAAATTTGAAAATATTTACAAGTTAGGTGGAAAGTTGCTTGATTTTCATTTATGTTAGAATGGTAGGATTGATATTTATGATTAAGCTGGTAGGATTCATTATTTTTTTCAATGACACGAAAGTAAAAGTGTGTAATTATTTCTTGTAATTCATGGAAACAAGAAGCAACTTTTCTCAAAGAAATCTTACTAAGCATCCATTGTGATGGTGTGCAATTCAATCAAATATTAAGTTATTTCCTTAATCAAAACTGAAATTAGTATATACTAATTTAAGAAGTTGTTTTCATTTTAAATTTTAAAAAAATATAAAAATAAATTATATTTTAAAAATATTTAAATGTACAATTTTTAAAATTATGATCCACACTTATATATATAATAACGAAGTACACCTTTAATATAATGGGTTATTTCCAAAAACACCCTATTTTTTTAAACGTTTCACTTTACGCACCCGGTTTTGAAAGTTTTGGAAAATCACCCCAAAATCAAAACCACTAGTGGTTTTTGGTAATTTTGTGGGTGGTTTTATTATTGTATGAGTAATTTTGATCTTAGAAATTTTCTGAATCTCTAAATTAAACATATAGAATTTCAAAACCGCTCATATAACACCAAAACTAACAAAATTACCAAAAACCACTTTTGGAGTGATTTTCCAAAACTTTCAAAACCGGGTGCTCAAAATGAAACGTTTGTAAAAATGGGATGTTTTTGGAAATAACCCTTTAATATAATACCCAAGTAATGTACGATAGGATACTGCAATATTGGGTACGATTAAATTCAGAATTTAATATTAAGATTATGTGGACTAATATTTGTTATTTTAATATCATTATGAAAATACCAAATTTAATCATTTTGAATTTTATTATACATATTAACAACAAATAAAAATGTAAATATAAATAATATTAATTTAAATATAAATTTAATTAAAATTAAAAATTAAAATTATTATTGTTATTTTTTCTATTAAGAATATTGTGGTGTGTTTCGAATATTGTGGTACGTTTTGATATTTGAATTTTTTTAGGAATATTTGTGGTGCGATTTGAATTAAAATTTAATTTTAGACTAAATTTTCTGTTTACAAAATTCTATATCGAATATTTTAAAAATATCAAACGTTTCAAATACATATTTTTAATAATAAATATAAATATAATTTAGAGACTAATATAATTTTTAAATAAAATTTATATTTATAATTTTTAGAAATTGATTTAGAAATTTAAATTAATTTTTATAAAATTCGTTTTCAAAAATTAGCTTAATTTTTAAAATATAAAACCTCAAAGGATGCGGATGCCATTTTCACCTCAACTATCATTTTGGTTGTCAAAATGACAAAGCTTGGGTGGGTGTGTAGGGACGTAGCAGGATTTTAGTGTAGTGTAGGCTAGAACGGTAAGGTATAATTTTAATGAAAAAATTATAAATTTTATATATAAATTAATTATTATTTATTTTTTAATTAAATATTAAATTAATATTTTAAAGAGTTATAGCGGTTTAGATTAATTTTCAGGTTATTAGATGTAAAATTATTAAAAATTTATTATAAATATAAATGAAATTGAAAAGTTAATATATAATTAATTTTGTTTAATAAAATAAATTTCTATTGGTGTTTGGGTGGAAAATTATCTATAAGTAGTTTTAAATGTTATTTTAAATGTCATTATCAAATAAACATTTTTTTACAAAAGTTAATTTTGAATGTAAATGTTATTTGAATTTTTTTTAAGTATTCGTATGGAAAATCTTTTTCATTATCGCTTCAAATAGTATATAGATTATACATTAAGTTTTTTAAAAAATATATGTTTAGTAACCGTGTTTAAAATAGTGTTTAGTGTTTCAATTTACATTTAAAATAGCATTTAAAAAACCTATCAAAAATAGCTTTCAACATAAACATTAATAGTGATTTACTTTATTAACCTTTATTTTATAATTAATTATATTCTTATTTTCTGAATTAGATTTATACCTATAATAAATTTTAGTAATTTTATATCTAATAACTAATTAAAAAATTAAAATTAATGCCAAACGTTCAATTCAACAACTAATTTTACGGCTAATTTAAAATTTAATTCAAAACATACTCTAAATATATATTTTATATGATAACTACATGTATATATAAATTTAGTTTAAATCAAATTAAAATTAAATTAATTCCAAATAAAGAAATTTTATTATATTTTATATTTTTAATAGTTTGATTTGGTTTTAAAAAATTTAAAAATTATATAATTATATTTATTATTACTAATATTGATTTCTTTACAATTTTATTTATGATATTATTATTAAAAATATAAATTATTACATATAATTTTTTTTTTAAGGTTTTGCTAGGGTGGGCCTAGCCCCCTACGTGGCTCCGTCCATGTGGGTGTGAGTAATTTATCCTAAAAAGAAATAACTTTCCAAATCATATTCTACTTGTATTACTTTTATTCATTAAAGTAATTTCATACAAACATGTTCTAAACATGTTTAACACCATATTACTAACAACATAAAACATGGTTTAAATTAATTTCTCCCACAGATTCATTGCTTTATTAGTGCCTTAAACCTTTATAAACCTTTCACATTTCACTACAAAACGCAATTGCATTTGCATTCACGTATGACATTTTAATATATCTAAATCCATTGTGGTAGGTGATACATGATTTTCAATTAAAAAACTTTGTAGATTTTGATGTCGATTTCTCAACTTTGCCCATCTCATTTTGACCCCAAAACATGCAGCGAAATCATGTGAAATGTCAATGTTTTGATAGTGACTTCTAAAATAAAAATAAAATAAAAAAATTTAGTGGACCATTAACACCATAACTCTTATTCTAACAACTCCTACATGTAAACGCCTCCACCAAATCCCAATACCATGTTATCAAATTTATTAATAATATCAACAAACATCAAAATTTTGACCCAAACCCTTATTCCTCCTACTCCAATCAAATCTTAACATTTTTCATTTTTAATTATTTAAATTAAAATTTTCATCATTGAATAAAACTACAAATATTTTGAACGTTGAAACATTCATGTTATGCGACTCATTATTTAAAATTTTTGTTTTATTGTTTCAAAATAAAAATAGTCAAAATCATAAGGGTAGAATCTAAAATAGAAAGCGAAGACACGGACACCTGATGGGCACGTGTAGTGTGGGCCATAGAAAGTGACATCAGCTGCATTACAAAACATTGAAATATCCGTGCTGTCATTTTCTCATTGGGTCCCACTTTCCATCCCGTGCTTATCTGGATCTCTCCACATACTACCAAAACCTGTTTTTGTATTATTTAATAATAAAAATAAATAAAACAGTGGGTCCTACACTCTTCTTTTGACCTGATCATCATCGCATACAGATCAAGCGCCACGTCGCATTAAGTGGGACCCGTTAAGGCGTCGGGAGATTCCATGTAGTAGTAGAGCGGTAACTGGCTGTCTTGATCGTTGTTTGTTGATGTTGATTGGTTTTGACGAGTAGCGTTCTGACGTGACATCTCGACCTTACACGTGGACGGTAATTACGAAAGCCTTATTCATGTGGTATTTTGGATGGTCGGTATGATATCTTCTTTTCGTTCTTCGAGAAAACCAGACACCTGGCGTTTTCTTACTGGACCCGGTTTTTGTATGTTTGCCGTAAAGGGAAAGTTACAAAAAGATGCACTCCTTTTCCATTTATTATCTTTTCGACCTCAAAAAATCAGGGTATAATTGAAATAATTTATATCAGTGAAAATTTTGACTTATCATTTATCACAACCTACATATATGTATATATATATACACTATAAATTACGCTCATCTTCTTCTTGCTATTGAAAATTTGACTTGTGATTTTATAAGTTGGTATGATTCTTCTGGGTAGGATAAAACCTAACCAAGAGTGGAGACAACAGAGTCGCAATCAATGGGGACAGTGAACAGGATGAGTATGTCTTCACTGTCTTCTTCTTATTGACTGGGACCATGCAATTCATTTCATATCGATACTACTAATCAATCATTAATTTGATAACAATCTCTTTTGGTCACACGTAAACGCCACCACTCTACATTACTTCCCCGTAATAGCTTCTCATAAGATAAGCTACTGGGATTTTCATCTTCTTCTGTATCAACAGCCGTTTATATTGACTTGTATACATGATGGTGGCGATTTGTATCGAGTCAAAATCATGATTAACAATTAAAAAGATGAACACTGGAACCAACTTTGCAAAAGAGAAGATATTATTTAATTACAGTGACACCTGAAAGAACACAGAAAACTACATAGTGGGAACAAAACCAGCTTTTGCTACAATACTAGTTCTACAATCAAAATCCCACCACCAAATTTGTATTGGGGTGTCATGTTTGATCATATTTTTATTTTCTTATTACATGATTCAAAACATGAAACTAACAGCAAACAAAACAGAAGACATGCGATATATATATCTATATACCAAACTAAACAGCATAATATATATAAGATGATGATGATATGATGATCTTAGTAAGACCAGGACCAAAACGCGTGATCTTCGACGGGAAATCCGAAGTTACATGAAGCTGTAGTAGATGTGGGCGGGTCTGAGTAATCGTAATCGACTTCTTCAAGTTTGGGGAAGATGTATGGTTGCAAAAGTGTTTTGCTGATCAAGTTGTCATCTTCATCTTGAGACAGATCAGATTGGTCTGGTTCGAAAACATAAGATGAATCCCCTGTCTCTAACAGAGAAGAATGTACCCCATCTGTGTAATGTGGGCTATCTGAGTCAAAGATGTCGCTTTTCGCTGAGATTGACTCCGGTTCAGTGTTATTCACCGGCTTTTCTGTTGCTGGTGGTGGCAATTCGGTTTCTTTCACTTCACTTGCTGTTGACTCTGTTTTGCTCTGTCCTGTTTTCTCCTCTTCCTCTTTTGCTTTCAACTTGTCTGTGAGATCAAGGACCTGCAAAAAGATTCAAAATTTATATGTCTCCTCATATGGGTACTTCGATTTAATGTAATAATCAGGTTATGCAACTGGTGATTTACCTGGGACTGGAGTTTATCTTTCTCGTTAAGAAGATTTTCATAGTCGGATTTGAGAGTATTGTATTTCGTTTGCAAGACATCGTAGTCTTTTTCAAGCTGTTTAGTCTTCCACCGTGCACGGCGGTTTTGAAACCAAATCGCGACTTGTCTAGGCTGCAAACCGAGGTCCTTAGCCAACTGTATTTTCCTCTCGGGTTCAAGCTTGTTCTCAACTTCGAAACTTTTCTCTAAAAACTGGACTTGCTCTACCGTCAAGCGTCGCTTCTTTTCAGGTTGGTGAAAGTATTCATCCAACTCGTCGTCAACATTCTCATCGTGATCAAACGCACGATAAAATGATCTGTTGGATCCACTCGCTCTATGCACATCTTCGAAACTCACCATGGATCTTGAACCTGAAAACCAACAACAAACAACAAACACTTAGTTATTAACTCTGTTTCCATATAAACACACATTGATACGCGACAGTGAAACATACTTCAATTATACAATAAAAATAAAACTATGAAAAGTAACCAAAATAGCCAAACAAACAACTTATGAGTACAAAACATGGGACACATAATCGTCTACAACACAATCCTGTCTCCGAAACTGATATCAAACAAGATTTCATCACAACTAAAGAAAAACAGAGCAGAGAACATACCCAGAAAAGGGGAAGAAGAAGAAGGGCCTGAAGAAAGGAAGGAGTGATGATGATGAGAAGAAGATGGGTTTTGGTTTTGAATGAAAACGGCCAAATTCGAAGCATCAGTACAAGCGTTAGTATTAGTATTGTACATCGCCCCACCCGCCATGTTCTAAAATGAAGAATTTAAATTAAAAAACTGAAGCTGCCATAAGAAGAAGCGATTCAGACGTCTAACAAGACGTGAACTTGTGACGGAAGAAGCTCGTGATGATGATTTCGGTTATATGAGAAGTGTGGGAGCATCGGCTACTGGTACCCATCACGACTCAGAAGGAGAGGTTTTGATAAAATTCCTTTTGAAAATTTTTTTTAGAAGAGCGATGTTTACAGACCAGAATATGAATTCGAAGATGAAGAAGAAGAGCAGAGAGAGTTTCTTGTATTATTATTTTATTTTTATTTTTATTTTTTCTCTTACGGGTATGACCTTGCTGCTGTTATAATAAGTGCAATATATCGGACACGTAAGAGCAACTTCCGATTTTACCTTTTTGCCCTCCGTGTCTGTATAACAGTGTTAATTTCTATTCATTTTTGCTTTTGTTTATGGTTAATTAATATTGAATTGATAAATTAATGATTGGGGTACCATAATTAAAACGTTGAAGATTATGGTGTTGAAGTAATCTATAATGATAATGAAATTAGTTTATGTAAGTTGAGATAAAAGGACAAGGAAAAATAGTTGAAGACGATAAGAGCGAAAGAAAGGGAGGGTAAATTGGTAAATTGATAAGGAATGAAGATGACAACGAGGAGGAGAGAAAAAAACAAAAGAATCAAGTCCAATCAATCGCTATCCAGAGCTCGAAATTTAAGGGCGAGTCACGAGTCACGAGTTACGAGTTACGACTCAACTCACTCGCGCGACTCGTTTTCTCTACACGTCATTGGCCCACGTCAACGGGAAGCGTGGGTCCCATCTTCTGTCGTGTACTTATATTATTATTTTTTTAAATAATAATTTCGTGTACTGTCTCTCTTGGATTCTCTGTCCATTGGATCTGTAATCAGAGACTGAGATCTAACTCAGCTCTGTATTTTGTTTCTAACTCCCACGCAAAACAACTCCTTAAACTATATCGAAATTACACAATCACCCAAGTTTCCAAATTTTTTAATTCTTTTATCCTTTAGCTATTGGTTAGTTAGTGGAAGTTAAATATGATATTTTCCAATATGCTTCTATAATGTCAACAACACTGAAAAAGACTCATCACCACAATAATCTAAATCCCACTTATCCAATTAACAAATACTGTTTACAAATATTGTACATTATATCCAATTGTATTGACTACAATATTATGGTACAATGTATAGCAATCAAGCTATAGTGGTCAACATGATTTGAGAACAGAATTGTGAATTATGTACAAGCCTAAACTAGCTTTATTCCCAAATTAAGCATTCCTTGGTTTTAAGTTGTTGATAGACACAGAATTGAAATGTCTATGTAGATTAAAGTAATTAGTACAAAACTATAGCAACTACAGAGGTGGCTGTATTGGACCACACTACCAAATGCATGTGTTCATCACAGACCTGTCGTTTTCACCATCTTCAACTTCTTTAGACTTCGAACTCTTGGCTTTGAAGTGTTTGGAACTGTGTTTAAGCTGTTAATACATGGTTTTGGATTAGAATTGAGGACAGTGAGTATAGTGAACTAGTGGTGTTTGAACTAGATTCGTGGACAGATGTTAAGCCAAAATCTAGAGTTGAATTGTTGTTTTGGAAGCCAATTTTTGATGGGACTTGGATAAGACAATGACAACTTGACAAGCTGTTCAATGGTCCATTAATTCTTGTTTTATTCCAATTTCATGACCCATGATTTATTGGGCTTGGGCTTTTGAGCTGTCAATAAAGCCCACCATTCAATTTGGTTTTTGACCTGTACACAACATCAAAGTGGGCTGAAGAGTGGCATTTGGTTTGGTTTCACCAAACCATCACTTCTGATTGTTGTATCCAAAAATAGCATGAGAATGATTATGTTCTGTTAGTTAAATTTCCAGAATTGGCAACTTCTCCACTTAACTACTCCAAAGTGTATGGAAGTGCTAACATTTGATGTCCAACTTGAATCTGAAAGACATTATCAATGGAGGAGATTGTCTGAAACTTAATAAAATCTTGTCCTGACCATTCAATTTCCTCCACCTGGTTTAACAACATTGATGTGAACATTCTGCATTATCAATGGAGGAAATGGCCTGTACTTTGAGTGTGCAATTGAAGCAACCTTCCATTTACAGGTGGGTAATAAAGTATCAAACCAATCAAATATTCATATTCTTCCACTAATTCTATTCTTCTAAGAAGAATCAGAATATGAAATGCTGTGGAAAGGAAACCTGAAGAAGAAGAAAAGCCATTCTAGATTCTACTAGTATTATAATAAAGGAATATAATATTCCTCTATTGGTTGTAAATATAATAACTCAACAAATCTTTGATCTGTTTAGTCTATTTTTATAAGTTGGATCTGTTTGAGAAAAAGTAGACATGGACTCAAACTTATATAGCTTGGATAAGAGGGAACTTCATTAGATCTGCAACTTGCAATACATGGAAGTAAATGCAGACACATTAGTAGGTCCATGATTCCAGTCTCCTAGCCACTCATGTTGGAGATTTCATGGCTTCAAATCTATCTGGAGTGTTATAACCACATAACTTTCTTGAAAAGGAACCACAGATGACCCCAGTAGACGAACCGACTTCATTATTAAACAACAAATGACCATAACATGCGAATTAGATTTAGATTTTTCTGATATCTGCTAATTACAATCAAATACAGTATTGGATTAAAACATAACAAGTACATAAAAAGCACACAAAGTGATGAAACTACTTTGGTTCTGTACAGTTTGGTGTAATCTAAGAAGTCAACTTCAGGATTATGTAAGGATAATGCAAATCTAATGCAATAAGACAAAGTGTTTGATTGATCTCTCCAGATTAACTTTAAATCCCCAGTGGTCTTTCCACTACAAGGTCATGAGTGAGTGTGTGCTTGTGGGGTATGTATATAAAGCTTAGCTGGAAACTTTTACCTTCAATTCGAGCATGTCTTAATGATTTCAATCAATATGAGCCACTCACTTCCTTGAATTTATCTCATCATCATGTACAGATTGCTTGGTTTATCCAGGAATTGTGTTGACATTAGTTCACTGATCACTTCCCAACACCTGTGAACTCAGCTTCAGAAGTAACTGTTTTTAACAGTGTTTTTCTTCATTAGAATCCATAACAATGCCCTTTCGTGTAATACCACTAAACAAAATGTTCTAGCACCAACAATAATATACAAACTCATGTGCAGGAGAAGGACAATTTACTTGTTTTACTCGAACTCTCTATTTCCATTTCAGGTTTGTTTTAACATGACCATGTGTAATCCTAGACAGTAACCACTCACATATCTCTCTTTCATGCGTACGAAATGTCCAAACATGTATTAAGCAAGGGTAAACGACACGTCGCTTTCAATGAGTCTAGACCTTTCTCTGTGTCGGACCACCATTTCCTCAATCTATATATAGCAGTGGATCACATAATACTTCCTCACAGCTTCAGAAAACTACTTATCAACTGTTCTATAACCTGTGATCAGAATACAAGCTCTATAAGCTAGATTGCAATGGTGAAAATACTATCTTCATATAGCCAATACTATCTTATTCTATTTCTTTTAGAAACTTAATTCTCATATTTGTAGTCATGACTATCTACAGGAAGAAGTGCAACAATTAAATACATGGGAAGGTTATGTAGACTGGAGGAACAGACCAGCCTTGAGAGGTCGCCATGGTGGCATGCTCGCTGCCTCCTTTGTCTTAGGTCAGTATCTATTTCCATTTCAACAAGACACTATGTTTTTATATGTCATCTAATGATTGTGATATCATGCAGTTGTGGAGATACTAGAGAATTTAGCATACCTGGCTAATGCGAGCAACCTTGTGCTGTATCTTTCCAAGTTCATGAACTTTTCCCCGTCCAGCTCTGCAAACATTGTTACGAATTTCATGGGCACAGCTTTCCTCCTAGCCCTCCTGGGCGGTTTCTTATCAGATGCTTTTTTCACCACTTACCGCATCTATGTAGTAAGTGCTGCAGTAGAATTCATGGTAAGATTCTCATAAAGAGTAACTTCTACAGATTTCTTTTCTGTTTCTGTGTATCATACCGACAAACAACTTGCCAGGACATATAGTTATCTACAGACAAGGAATCATAAATGTTAGTAAGGATACTTAATAATGAAATTTTAGTAGCTATCAATGAGTTAGCTCACAAGGAGGGCAATAAAGCACATGACGATTCTGTTAGGTCCTCATTGATAGGTACTAGATATATAAACGTGTAGGGGAAGTGCTCTACTGTGATGTCTACTGGGTCCTTTACAGAGAATGAACTGTAAAACGACTAAGGCAGGTGCCCCAATTCCATGGCAACCTGTACTATAAGCAGAACATCAATGCATTAGAAACTTTAGTTTGCAGCCAATAGAATTGTATAAAAAAAGACTTGGAGAGTTTCTTTTTTAAAAAATGAATGGGTTTATTTTCCTTGTACAATAAGCTATCGGTCACAGTTGACTTGAAGGTGACCTGACCAGGTCCCATATGTACTGCTATCACTGTTTCTTTCAGTGACATGAGGTCGGTGGAAGGACATCCATACAGTAATATGGTGCATTTGATAGATGATAAATTTTGAGCAAAGCAGATGACTGACAAGCATAATTAAGGCTATTGAACAGAAAAGTCCCGGTAGATTCTGATAGATAGTTAATAGCAGAATTTGAATACAGAAACCTTTCTTAGTATGTGTTTGCAATTTGAATATCAGAACATGATTTTATCTTCTAGATGTCTTAACTGACACACAAAGTATGATATAGGGTCTATTGATACTAACAATCCAAGCACAAATACCTTCGTTGAAGCCTCCCAAGTGTGATTTAGTGGACACAAACAGTTCATGTCAGGAACTCGGTGGAGGGAAGGCAGTGATGTTTTTTGCAGGTTTGTATCTTGTGGCACTTGGCGTTGGAGGGATAAAAGGTTCACTTCCTCCTCATGGAGCTGAACAATTTGATGAGACCACCCCACAGGGGAGGAAGCAGAGATCGGAATTCTTCAACTACTATGTATTCTGCCTTTCCTGCGGCGCTCTGATTGCAGTCACTTTTGTGGTCTGGATTGAGGACAACAAAGGCTGGCAATGGGGTTTTGGGATCTCTACGGCATCGATACTACTCTCTGTCCCCCTTTTCTTCCTTGGTTCTCCTTTCTACAAGAACAAAGTTCCTGATGGAAGCCCCATCACCACCATGTTCAAGGTAGACTTGAACACAAATTATTAATGTGCTGAGCTGCCTTGTGAGTCAAGTAACACCCTTTTTTATCATTCATGTCTTACAGGTGCTGACAGCAGCCATCTACAACTCCTGTAAATGTAGAAATTCTAGCAATGCTGTTGCGGGAATGCAATCAAGTCCATCCCATACATCTCGTAACAAAACATGTGGGGATTCCAAACTGGAGGCGATGGCAAATCAAATTCCTACAGAAAGTCTCAGGTTTCTGAATAGAGCAATATGTAACAACCCTGCACACCACAAGTTACAATGTCGTGTAAAGGAGGTAGAAGAGGTCAAAATAGTATTAAGGATCTTACCCATCTTCATGTCCACAATAATGTTGAACTGTTGCCTTGCTCAGCTCTCAACATTTTCCGTCCAACAGGCTGCAACTATGAATACCAAGATCGGCTCACTAGTAATCCCACCGGCTTCTCTCCCAGTCTTTCCTGTCATTTTCATAATGATCCTTGCACCTTTATACAACCATCTCATCACACCATTCGCCCGAAAAGCAACAAAAACTGAGATGGGGATTACTTATTTACAACGAATTGGGACAGGACTAGTACTCTCTATTCTTGCCATGGCTGTAGCGGCGATGGTCGAAATCAAGCGAAAGAAAGTAGCAGTAGATTCAGGACTTGTTAATTCCACCCAGCCACTACCCATCACATTCCTTTGGATTGCCTTGCAGTACCTGTTTTTAGGTTCAGCTGATCTTTTCACACTAGCAGGCATGATGGAGTTCTTCTTCACAGAAGCTCCTTCAAGTATGAGATCTTTGGCCACATCGCTCTCCTGGGCATCACTTGCCACTGGCTACTACTTCAGCTCAGTGCTAGTATCAATTGTGAATAGTATCACCAATGCTTATCGCCACACTCCATGGCTCTTTGGCAGCAACTTGAACCATTATCATCTTGAAAGATTCTACTGGCTGATGTGCATACTCAGCTGCTTAAACTTCCTGCATTATCTGTTCTGGGCAAATCGCTACAAGTACAAATCTGCAGGACCTTGATAGCTACCTGTATGCTATGTCAATTGAGTCTTCTATCCCTGCCAGCCAGCAAACATGTGTCCTAGTCCATATGGACTATGCTAGTTCTATTCCATAATCTAAATTGGGATATCTCAGTTCCTAACCGTACTCATTAGCAACAGAAAGAATCAAATTTAATTCTAAAATCATGCAGTACTGTCAAAATATCCAGAGTCAATAAATACTTCAACCTACCACTATATTATTCAGAGCTGTTATATATCTAATCATCTAATTAGATACCTCAACAACATGTCCTCACACATAACAAACAAAAAAGCAAAAAGTTTCATTCCTGATGGCATTAGTTGGCAGATGTTTGAAAAATAATCCTTACAAAAAAAAATAAATAAATAAAAATGTAACAGCACAAAATCTAACTCTTCTCAACCCACATATGACGCGAAGTTGGGTCAAAATGCCTGAAACCAGGCTCAATGAATGGTGTAATTGTTCCATCTAACAGATTATAAACTCCCATGTCCTTTCCAACTTTTGTAGGATGAAATCGATACCATGTGACCCCTATCTCATGTGCTCTTTCAGTAATATCAAGATACGAACATACGCAATCATCTGTGAAGTATATGCAGTTTGGTTTCAACACAGAATCATTCAATGCTTCCATTGAAAAGGAAGAATTATCCCCAACAAAGAGAGCCCTAGAACCCAAGTCCTTGATTTCCACAGATGTATTAGTTTCTAAATCTACTTCAAAAACCTGAAACAAATACGTTCCATAAGTAAAGTCCTTTTGGGCATCAATTCGCACCCCATTCCGTGAAACAACCAATAACTTCTCATCTGATTCCACCAAATAAAGTTTCTCTGCATATTTTCTAAATAGAAGATCTTTCTGCAAGTAGGCTACTTGATCTAAAACAAATGTACTATCACTATAGACAAGTTATGGCATAAAACTTTTCTAACATCGCACCACCCAAAAATCCAATATCGATCCAAGTCCTGAATCCAGGTCTAAAATAGGCCAGTTTACCTCTATGTTCATAAACGATTATCAATGTAAAATTGGATGATAAGGATGGACTGACCGATAAAAACACATTTCTAAATAAATTGAATTTGCATTGATAACACATTCCGTGCATGGCTTCGCCAACCTCTTAAAGTCTTCATGCGTGGAAGCTTCATACGTTGTCGTGAAAAAGGGTTGCAGAGAAACAACTTCCAGGCCTTATCAATGACAATAAGCCAGTCTTTATTAGAATAGCACCTGTTGCCATTGACATTAGGTAAATTATTAATGTTAACAGAGTCTGGTGAGTCTGAAAGAAAGTCAGGATAACTGGTTAAGGCAAACTTTCACCCACATGTATGTATGTAGATTCTGTTTATTGAATTTAGGTGTTACAGCTCATCACCTGGAGCATACATGCGGCGCTACATCCACGCTCAGTCTTGGACTTTGGGAACCGGAAACGAACTAGAAAAGAATTAGTTTATGGCATCTTGAAATGAGAGTGATGATGATGTTTTTTCTAATGTGGACGGTGTAGTATAGGACCTTAGCTTTTTGTTTAAGTCGTAGGTTTAAGGGATTTTTGGCAATTAGCTGTAACGGATAGCCGTTGGGATTCAGTCAACGGTTTGATCAATTATTAGCGGTTAGCGGATTGATAATATATTAATAATAGTGTTTGTTTAATAATAGCACTATTAACGGATTTAATTATAAAATCACGTAAAAAAATATTTTAAAAAAGTTATTATTATTATTATTTTTATTTCTCATAAGGTACATTTTACGCTGCTACCTACAAATAGATAGTAGTAATACAATGAGTTAAATATTTTAACATTTATTAATAATACTAATAATTAATAATTTTAATAATATTTACTAATTTTATATCAATTATTAATTAAAATAATATAGTAATAAAAATAATATACGTAAAACAATATTATAAAAAAATTAATTATAAGATATTATAATAAAAAAATCATAATGAAAGTATTAAATATTATTATAATATGTTTCAATTATTTTATTAACATATTATTAATAAAATTCTAGTTAAAAGTGAGGTAATTTGGTCTTTTTAATAAACCTCTAATTTTAAATCCTCTCAAATGTTCCTACTATTAGCGTTTTAGAAATTAGCATTTTGGATCAAATCAGCTGGTTAAGTTGCTATTAACCAAACTATCTGTTTTAAAAAATCAAAGGTTTAATTTTGGTATAACTTCTAAAACTCCTGAAAATACTGACCTCTAATTCAAAATGTTGTTTAACAAACAGACTCTAAACGTAGGTGATAAAGATATATGGAATTGTGACATTGTCTATAAAAAGTAATACAAATTTTACAAAACAGCAATTAGGATCAGAAAAAAGCTGTATTATTTACCCATTTCCTGAAAATGATAACAGAAAATGATATTATTCTTTAAGATCGGAAAGTAAGAAAATAACGTAGTTGTTGAAAACAGTTTTAGAGTACCATAAGTCCTAGGATAGAAAATAGGCTAAATGTACATCTAGTTCCTGGTTTCTGGTTTAGTATACCTTAAATCTCATTTTAAGGTGGATAAAATTATCAAATTTGCATTCATGGGATTAGAGTTGGGAATAGGGCAGACAATCTTTCAGGGGCTTACAACCTAACCTATATAGGGTCTAATCTGGCCTAGACTATTTAATAAATAGACTAGATTCAAACTTTTTCAGAAATTTATTTAATTAAATAGGTCATGCTCAGGGTATGATAAAAGCCTTCAAAATTTAACGGACCGGCCCATATATTATTTTTATGTATTTTTACTTATTAAATCTATTAGTATATTTGTTTAAAAATTTAAAACCCAACATTTTACTTATAAATATAAAGCCCAACAATTAATCTATAAATACAAATAATTATTAATAGCCTTTTAAGTAGGCTCTCAGTAGGGATGACCATGGGTGCGAGTTTGGCTAAATCCGTATCCTCATCCACGAAAAATAATAGCATCCAAAATCATCATCCGCATCCACGAAAATCGGTGGGTTCAAATGCGGATTTTAATTCACGGGTGCGGAAGCATCCACGGATTAATCCACGAATTCGTATTATTCAAATTAATAAAAATCCTAAATAAATTTATAACTTTCATATGAAAAAATAAAATAAATCTATTATTCATTACTAAAATAAACCCCATTAAAATTTAATAATCAAGTCATCACATAAAATCAATTAGAAAATATTTAAGGAGAAAACATATATGATGACCTATTAAGTTTAAGCACCAGTGAAAATCAATAATATGTAGACCTGATATCATTTAAAAACAATCTTATCCATATTCAAAGTCAACTATTTAAGTTTATGCACTAAATCTATTATTTATTAAATAAAAGATATGTAAGATAAAATAGATATTGAATACTATATTAATAAGGTCATGTTAGGTTTTGTTGTTTTTATTTTTATTTACTTTTTTTTCGGGTTTGAATTATTTTCGACATCCACATCCGCCCATAAATCCTCCGCGGATTTGATTTTTAAATTCACACCGGCCCATAAACTCATTTAATTAAATCCGCACCCACCCATTGTGTGTGGGTATCCACGGATTTGCGGATTGAATTGTCATCCCTAACTTTCAGGCCTAATAGACTTTTAAAAATGTCAGGTCAGACCTATAATACAAGCCTGTAATAGTACGCTAGGCTCATGCCATAATATTATAATATAGGTTGGGCCTGTTTAACCAAAAGTTTGGTCTGACTTATTCTTTTGCGATAGTATCAACATATAAATACTTGTATTCTCCATGATCCTCTTTTACAAAATTAAAATATCCATCATCTACAACTTGATACCGTTCTCTTGAGGAATCTGTTGACAATATGTATGATCAAATCCAAAGTAGATATTATCTTCAGGTTCGCATAAAGTTTTTCTACCAATTAAGAAAAAGAAATATTCATATCAAGCAGCAAAACAAATATTTCACCACCAATATATCCGTCGTCAACCCATTCTGCCTTGTACTTCACCAGGGTCTTTTTCAATGTCATGCCTGGAAGAAATAAATTACCATTAAATGAATTTGATAAAATGTAAAAAATGATGATAAGCAAAACAACTTCCCGGTATTATAGACTTGGAAGCGGGCATAATATGGTTATGCTTCCCGATGCCCAAAGTCGGGAAGCATTTAACATCTTCTGCTTCTCAATATCGATAACCAGGAAGCAGTTCAATTTTTTTTTGTTTCTCGGTGTCCAGGATAAGGAAGCAAAAATACTTTTCCAGTTGCATTCTGGTTCACAAAATCGGGAACAGTTCACTAGGTATTTTGCTTCCCGGTTCTGTACCAGGAAGCTACTTGAAAAGTATTTTTTACTTCCCAGTCCTAGACACCGTGAAGCAAAAAGATAATTGAACTGCTTTCTGGTTTTCGGGACCGGGAAGCTACTAAAAAAAAAATCGAAAAAGAAAAGGATTGTCTTACTATCACAAATAGGTACAAAACAACAATAATACTATAAGGAGGGATCCTAAACTTTTCAAAAAAAAAAACAAAACAAAAAAAAAAAAACAAAACAAAACCTCTATATGCTTTACTATACATATCTCTACACAAAATAAAACAATTTTTAGCATGTTAATAACCCTAATAGATTAGAAAACATACTAATTACAATTGATTGAAGAATGATGTTGAGTTTTTGATTGAAGGAATTGTGTAAGTATGATTATGGTTACTTTAGTTTGCCTGTACGATGTTATGGTCGGTGGATTTTGATTTCCATGCAACGTAATTAGGATTAATTCAATTTGAGACTTTTTTCCTAATTGTTTAATTTGGTGGGGACCATTTTCAAATTTATTGCGGATGTTTTGTGAATATAACGTTTGAATTCGAATATTTAAATATATGAGCATATTTGACTTTACACACAACTTAAAAGATTTTAAAATTAAAATATTTTATTTTTTAATAAGAAAGTGCAATAATGACTTTTTCGGTCTACCACATGCAAAAATTTATGAAATTTATTTAGTTTTGTAGAAAATATAATTTTAGGCTAAAATTTTAAGAAATTTAATTTAAGGCCCAAAAATGCAAACCACCCTTTTAATTTTGGAGGGAGGCTACCACAAAATTGGTGGAAACCTTTTTAGATTTTGTTAGGTCATTTTATAATTTTAATAATTGAATTAATTTTATTTAAAAAAATATATACATTCATGACTTTACACACTATTTAATCCATGATTTTATATAATTTTAATTTATTTTTTAATATAGAGGGTAATATTGTCAATTTGGTCTATTGCATGCAAAAACTTTTAAAAATATCTGAAAATATAACTTTTTATATAAAAAGTCCAAATGTGCAAATCACCCTAAATTAAAAATTAATACTACTTGTAAACACAAGTCGCCGATTATAGTTATTCACCGCAAAAAATTCATTCTCTAAGATAATGCCGGCATACAAATGCTTCCGTTGTCGGGAAAATTTTTCATATGAGTTTCACCTCGTCGTGAATCTATGTCCTTGGATAAGAAGGTCACTTACAGATTGTTATGCTTGCAATCAGAGATTTGATATCATAGACGATCTTTTTGATCATCCGAGACAAGGGAATCATAAAGAGATTGATTATGGAACCGAGGAGGAAAATGACGAGAGGACGAAGAAGACGACGAAGATTGGGTTCCGATTTTAGTTATATGGGGAAGGGGGCAGAGGTCTTGTAGCTGAAGACGAACAAGATGTTCAAGATTACGATGACATAGAAGAAGAGGATGAAAAAGATATGCAAGATGACGGGGACATAAAATAAGACGAACAAAGGACACAGAAGAAGATTTTCTTGGAAGGGATAGAGACGATCAGGATTTAAATGCAAAAGAAACACAACAACAAGATTTGCATGCAGAAGCATAAAATAACAAGTTTTGCAACAACTCTCGGAACAAGATTCATCAGCTTCTATGGATTGTTCTAGTAAGCAAGATTCAGATGGCTTTTTATCAAGCGAATGTGGTCTATAGTCCTGACTTTTCTGATAATGTTTCCAATGATGGGGAGAATGTTTCAAATGATAATGGTGACGATGATGAAAATGGAGTTTAGGAAGTTCATGAAGCTGTTTCGAACTATGGTGATCTAGCTGATGAGGGAAGTGATTTTGTAGAGGGAAAGGATGAATAGAATCGTGAAGGTGAAGGAAAGTCGTCAAGGTGAAAACGGTTCTATTGATGGAGGAGAGGGGCATGATAATGCAAATATGAGAGTGGTTTCAATGTTTCAAGCTGATATTTTGATTGTTTTTGTTGTTAGTTTGTTCGAATATCTGCATTAGTTAAAATTGATCGTACTGCTCACTGAGACTTTATCCCTATTGCAGCAAGTCTAACACAAAGGCTTTAGAAATTTTACTGTCAGATTAGAGTATGGGATTTAAAAAAAAAAAAAACTTTCTAAAAAAATAGAAAAAATAAACAACACAAGAATTTACATGGTTCGATCAAAATCGATCTACTCTATAAAGTGCGCAGTTAATATTATTTCTCCTCTCATTCTCAAAACTCAAAATACAGATACAATCAAAGTCACCAAATTTTTGTTTTCTTTAATTTCTTTATCAGTTTACAGAAAACCACCATCATAAAAAACTGCTATATATATTTTTATTATGGTTACATAGTAAGTAATCGTGAAATAATAAGAATATTAATTCTTTCATATCAATATATGATTAAAATTATTGGATCAACACCAACAATTCTCCACTTTAATTCAATGATAGATAAAAATTTTTTTGACTAAACATCTATGCCCAGAAGGGCCTAACCATTCTTGAACCCAGTTAGCTCCAAGCAGTACTCAAACTTACTGCTCATCAGTGGTTTAGTTATCATATTAGAATGATTATCATCAGTGGAAAATTTTCTTATTTCAACTTTTCCTCCCCGCACAACTTCTCTTATGAAGTAAACTTTAATATTCACATATTTTGTTCTTTCATGAAACACTTGATTTTTACTCAGTTGCATTGCACTTTTATTATCACAATGCACCGCTACACATCTTGAACAATATTCAATTCCATCAACAAACCGTGTAACCATATAGCTTCCTTCATTGCTTAAGTCATCACAATATATTTTATCTCTGTGGTTGATAATGCAATAACTTTTTGTGGAGGAACTTTCCAACTGATTTCAGTTTCAAAACTAGTAAATACATACCCAATGAGTGAATTTCTGATGTCTAAACAACCTGCATAATTAGAATCCATAAAATTAACAACAATTTCTTTTTATTGTTTTGCAATAGTGTCTCCACCATAAACCAAACTCATGTCTACAGTTTATTTAATATACATCAAAATCCATTTTATTATTTGCCAGTGAATTTTAAATGAATTTACCATAAATCTACACACCAAACTCATAGCATATGCTAAATCTGCTTTAGTACAAACCATAGCATACATGATTGAGCCAATCACATGAGCATAAGGATCTTTATTCACGTAGTCAACTTCAAATTCATTCTGTGGGGCTTGATCAACTCTTAATTTAAAATGTTAAAGCAGAGGAGTTAACATTAGTTTTGAATTCTCCATTCCAAACTTCTTGAAAATTTTATTCAAATAACCTCTCTAGTCCAATAGTAAAGTACCAATTTTTCTGTTCCTATCAATCTCTATGTCCAAAATCTTTTTAGTAGCTTTCAAATCCTTCATCTCAAATTCTCCTTTAAGAAGCTTTTTAACCTTCACATTCTTATCCTTACTATTACTTACTATTAATATATCATGTACGTATAATAGAAAGTGTGCCTGATGTGAACCAACTTGTTTGAAATATATATAACAATCATAATTACTTCTCTCTAAAATCCAACTTTTGATAGAAACTCGTCAAATCTTTTATTCCATTGAGGAGGAGACTATTTGAGCATGTACAAAGATCTCTTTAACAAGCAAACAAGATTTTCTTTTTCACTAACCTCAAACCTTTCCACTGCTTCATGAAAATTTTTTCTTCAAGATCCCCATATAAAGTAGCGGTTTTTACATCCATATGTTCAAACTCCAGATTATTACTAGCTACAATAGATAACAATAATCTGATTGATCACTGCTTCACCGTAGGAGAAAATTTTTCATTAAAATATATTCATTCTTTTTGCGTAAATCCCTTAGCTACCAACCTTGCCTTAAATCGAGCATTCTCAATCCATTAAATTCCTTACTTTTTCTTAAATATCCACGTACAACTAGGGGTAGGAATAAATCAGGCGGTCTTTCAGGGGTTTACGGCCTGACCTGTGTAGGGCCTAGTCTAGCCTAGCCTATTTAATAAATAGACTGGATTTAAACTTTTTCAAAAGTCTATTTAATTAAATAGGTCAGACTTAGGCTTTGGTAAAAGTCTTCCAAACTAAACAGGCTGTCCCATATATTATTAATATATACTTTTATTTATTAAATTTATTAGTAAATTTATTTATAAATTTAAAACCCAATAGTTTGTTTATAAATATAAAGCCCATTATCTTTTTTATTAATACAAATAACTGTTAACAGACTTTTAAATAGGCTTTCAGGCCTAACCGACCTTTAAATAGGTCAGGTCATGCCTATAATATAAGCCTGTAGTAGGCTTGTAGACCAGGCTCAGGCCGGACTATTAGAATACAGGCCGGGTCTGTTTAACCAAAAGCCTGACCTGGCCTATTCCCACCCTTACGTACGACCTATTAACTTTTATTTTCTGGTTTCTCCATCAATACCCAAGTACAATTCTGCTTCAAAGAATTCATTTCCTCTTCCGTCGCAATTAACCAATCTCAGCTATTAACACTTGCAAGTACTTCTTCATAATTATTTAGCTCTTGTATATCAACTTCTTCTGCAATAGAAAATGCATAGGCTATCAAGTCTGCATAATCATATGTATGAGGAGGTCTGATTATTCTTCTAACCCTATCTCTTGTCAAATTATAATTTTGAACATCAGCCTGAGTATCAACATCTTCAATTTCTTGTTTCACCAATCAATCTGTTCAACTTCATCTTGATTATCGAAATTTCTTACTGCATATGTTTCCACCACAATTTGATCATCTGCAGTATTATCATTTGACTCAATAAAAACCACGTTAGTACTATTAGTCAAGTTTGCCATAATATTTTCAATAAAAATAACATCTCCATTAATTAATACCTTTTTAAAACCAGATTCCAAACACCAAAGTCTATATTCTTTTACCCCCTCTGGATATCCAAGAAATATACACTTTAAAGCTATAGGTTCTAACTTATCTTGCTTAATATGATTATATACAAGATACCGAAAAACACGCAACCTATTATATTTTGGAGGTTCACCGGGCCAAAATTATTCAGGGGATTTGAGTCGTAGAGTTTTTGATGGACATCTATTAATTAAATAAGCTGCAATAGATACAATTTCAGCTATATATATATATATATATATATATATATATTTATATAAAGCGGAACCTTCAGCGGGTTCCACCAATCTGATGTGGCGCGCTGAAAGTTACGCATTAGGTAGAAAATCATCAAAATTGAAAAGTTTTGAAATTGGTTTACATTTTGCCAATGAGAACATCACACGTGTCATTCTTATTATTTCTTCCCTTTTTATTTTCATTAATTTTCTTAAACTTTTATATTCATAACTCTTTAATTTATTATTACTCTTTTCATTCTTTGTGTGATCCGTTGGACTATTTCATTATTTATATGTGTTATTTCTTACATTTCATCATATTTTTCGATACAATTTGCATTTTAATTTCTGTTTTCTCTTTATTCCTTATGAATTGTGATGCATTTTTATATTCTTAATTTATTTTATTTTCTTTATTCCTTTTAATAATATCTTGATTGTGATGCGTTTTCTATTTTTTAATTTAAAATTTTTTAGAAAGACCACCACTCAACAAAATATATGCGACTCTTTATAGAATTAAATCTCTCAGCAAGACCATTTTGATGGTGTGTCTTTAACACCTGTTCTTTGTCTAGATAAACTTTCCTTCACATCAAAATTCATCAAAAATATTTGAACACTATTCTAATCCATTCTCAATTCGCAACCTTTATATACACAAAATCCAAGGGTTATTTGAGTAGTATTTTAATCCATTTGCCAATTCATGTAAAATTCACGGGTTATTTAAAAAATTTTTTTTTTATTTTTTCGAACGTTTCACTGATTTTGGGAAGTTTCGTAAAATCATTCCAAATAAAATAACTAATAATTTTACTATTTTGAATAATTATATTATTTTAATCTTTTTAATTTTTTATTTAATAATTTTAAATATTTATTTTAAATTATTAAAATATTATAATATTCCAAAATTAGCCTGTCAAAACCGCTCGTCAACACCACATAAGGAGGTTTCTTTTGGAACCGTGAAACCAGTCAATTTTAGTCATGGAGGAAATCGACCGAGTTGCTTATACACAATCGCAATAATTACGCTGGCGATTATATGTTATACCTCCTCTATTTCACCGGAAAACCTCATCGGTATAGATCTACACAGCAGCTCTCTACTCTTATCGTGTTAGGTTCAGGTAAGAACCAGATATTTGTTCATAAGGTTGATTTGGATTTTTCGAAATTTTATTAGCTTATATGTGATAATAGGTGGACACACGGGCGGAGATGATGAATCTCTTATCGGTCTTGCAAACGGACAGGTTCACGCCGTGGTTCTACATTGCTGCTGCTACTGATAACATGAGTCTCCAAAAGGCTCGCGTTTTTGAGGAGTATTTGCTTGATAAGGTAGTTGAGTTTCTCTATTATGTTATCTTTGTGGACTGTAATAATGCTTTCACTACATGAAAGGATTGATATGAATTAGTGTTGTTTGTAGAGTAATTATATGGTTTGCCTCCAAAATGTTTCTGCAAGTGTTTCCTTTCTAAAATTGAAGTCTGAAGCAAGAAGTCTTAAGTGATGGATTAGTGGATCCAGAACAGTGTCAGATTGTCAGCTAAGCTTTTCTTTCTGTTATGACTTTAGGTATGCTTGAAATACTCTTCAATTTTACATTGGTAGTATGTAAAATGTGCAGAGAGACTGCTTTATAGTTTAGTGACTAAAAAGCCATTTTGATAGTGTTAGGTTAAGTTGCTGCAGTAGTTCTGTCATCTTAGGTTTTTTGGTGCTCTTTATTATTTATTTATTTTTTAGATACTAATGCCTGCATCAATCTTCAACAGAATCACACTTATTTTTAATTGAATGTCCAGTCAACTTAGAAGATAATGTTCATTTTTTCTTGGGGATCATACATATTGCATGTATTGAGGACAGTTTATGATTGGTTTTTGTTTCCATTTCCTTAATAAATTGGCCGGTTCTGTAGAAGTGGATGCGCAGTTCATGCAGATCTCTAGAAGTAGGGAAGTACAACTTTACTTGCTACTGCTCATGCATTTTGGCTCATGACAAAATTCAGACTGCAAGTGGTATTAGTTTTGCTCCGTCATACATTTCTTGTGATGGTTTTGAAGTTACTCCAGAACTTGCTAAGACTTATCAAATTTCTTATTGTGATTCTTTCCAATGGTACTGGGACTTGTTTTCCTCTCTATGTGTGATCGCGTTCACATCTAAGTTACAAGAAAATTGTTTGCTGCTTTAATAGTGTCTGTTCATTTTCAGTTCAGGTTGTAAAGCTAATTTAATGATGTTAATTTCTTTTGTATGCTTGCAACGTTGCTTGCTGATGGTGGGAATCCGGTGGTCGTCCATATTCTACGTTGAGAGTATAGCAAAGCAAGAGTGAGAAGGCTATCACTAATTGGCTTGCTTCTTTACAAGCTACACATAGCTGACCAATTCTTCGTGCAATGGCCCCAGCCGAAATGAGTATGTTGGCTGTCTCATGTAGTTGATCGATTTCCATCCAGTTTGGTGTGAAGTTTAAGCTTTTATACTTCCTTTTAGTAGCCATTTACAGAAGCATCATCCATCTGTTTCTTTCAAGTCCATTATTTGCAGCTTCCTGCAAGAGAAGCCACTGAAGTCCTCATTGGAAAATAGATCAATAACCTATTATATATATATAATTTTAGCCCATAGAGGTTTGAATTTCCTTCTTTTACTATAAAATTTTAATTTTGTTCATTTTTTTAAATTTAGTTAATTATTTAATGATGAAATAGTAATTTATAAAAATAAATTAATAAATTTTTATAATAGAAATATATATTATTTTTTTTTAAAAAAAAAGAGTGAATCCCCTTCTTCTTCTCACCATTGTTATCGGGTCCAAATAATCTCCCAACCCACATTTCCTGTCTCTCGTCTCCAAATATATCCAAGAGAAGTCTCCAAATATATCCTTGAAATTCAGGCCGTATTCAGCACCAGTCTCTTCATTGACCTCTTTCATTCTAAAGCCTCTCTCATGCTCATCTTCTCCACCGAAATCGCCTCTCTCCCGTCTTATAATGGTATCAATTTTTAAAATTTTGTTCATTATTTCAGATAAATTATTTTAAACAATTTTCTTTTGTTCTTTTACAGGTTTATCACCTACAGCTCAATTGGGGTTGTTCTCTAGCGTGACATGACCACCAGGGAATTGGACAACAATCATCCTGATTTTTCATTGGTGAGATGTAATTATCCGGTTAACAAAATAATCACAAATAAAGTCTCATTCTATTTGTGTTATGTTCTTACTGTAGCTAATTGATAAAAGCCAAAATTATATTATTTCTCAGGTTCTTCCAGGATGAAAACATACTTCCTATCAAGCTTTTGAAACATTCCAAGTTTTGGGTATATGTTTCCTTATTCATAAAAGATTCAAATACAAAATACTGGTATATGTGCCGTAGCCATTGTTACCAACGCATTGATTATGAGGAATCATTTTCTTGCTTCCATGGCAAGTCAGCAGATGTGCAATTCAGTTCTAGGTATATTATAACCTTTCAACAACTATTTGTTTTTTTTTAATATAATTTAATAATTACCTATATAAAAGTAAATTTCAAAACTCATTCTCAGATGTTGCATGGAAGTGGATTTAGAAGAGAAATCTGGACCAGATATTGCCATCATTTTACAAGAGAACACAGAATTATTCCCTACACAGCTGACCAACTGATGCAAAGCACAACTGAGGTACATAGTCGAAAACATTAGAGATGCGTTTTCAATTTATTCTCTGATTAATTAATATATTCATCCTTTAATGTATTTTCAAATTATTCATAATTAATTAATTAACCAAATATTATATTTTTCGGTTTACAGTGATGGAGGAAAACGTAACATGCAATGATGGAGGAGATAGTAGTTCTGAACTTAATACACTGTCTGAATCTCTTCCACCAGTATTGGAAGAAATCGATCAATTGATTGAATCGAAGAATGAATGGAATGAATCAGAGGTTCCGAAATCAGTGGAGATTTTACTCAAAGCGGTCGATTCCATGGTCTCTAATTACGAAAAGAAGAATCATCCACCGAGATTCGGATTTAGTCAGGCTGACGACACGTTATTCTTCGATTCTTTGGACAGAATCTCTCGATTGGAGAAAATGAATGCATCGACAGATGCGAGTGTGATTATACAACGCGCGATGGCGTTACTGGAGGAAGAGTTTCGATCGATTCTTGAACCGTCGAGAATGAGCGAATCACCAGAACGATCCGATTATGGATCGACAAACGAAAATGGTGAGTATCCGTATTTTTCCGAAGAAACGGTTAAGCTCTTGAAAAAGATATCATCAGCTATGATTGAATCTGGATATGAAAAAGAGTGTTGTATAATATACAGCACATTTAGACGGATCTCGTTCAACGATGAGTTGATGAACGAATTAGGTTTTGAAAATATCAGTTTCGATGAAGTGGAGAAGTCAGACTGGGAAACATTAGAAGGAGATATCGTCGCGTGGATCAATGCGTTTAAGCATTGCTACACCGTACTGTTCACCGTTGAACGTAATCTCGCTAACACGATCTATTCCGATCATCAAACTATAGCTCAGAAGCTCTTCACCGACCTCGCTGCCGCGGTAGTTGTCAGGTTTCTGAATTTCGGTGAAGCGGTTTTCATGACGAAGCGATCGGCGGAGAAATTGTTCAAGTTTCTCGACATGTATGAAACGGTTAGAGATGTGATTCCGCATATCGATAACCTGGATCTGTTTTCGCCTGATCGGAGAGATCAGTTGGTAGAAGATGTTAATGAAGCGAAATCAAGAATTGGAGAGGCTGCCGCGGTTATTTTTCTCGAGCTTGAGAATGCTATCAGGACCGATCAAGGTCGGACTCCGGTTCCAAGCGGTCAGGTCCATCCATTGACGCGTTACACGATGAATTATCTGAAATACACAGTAGAATACAAAGAGACATTGAAACAGATATTCAAACATTTAGAAGAATCGGAAGCTGCAAAACAGGGGAACAATAACGGTGGTGAAAATTCGATCTCTGTGTCTAGTCCTATGAGCGGAGACGACGGTGAAGGTGAGAAATCAGCGTTTTCAACGCGGTTGATTTCGGTGATGGACTTATTAGACGCGAATTTGGAAGCGAAGTCGAAACTGTACAGAGATCCAGCTTTGAGGTGTATATTCTTGATGAATAATGGGAGATATATTCTACAGAAGGTTAAAAGTACTAATGAGATGAGAGAGCTGATGGGAGCGAATTGGTGTAGAGTGAAGTCGACGAATTTGAGACTGTACCATAAGAATTATCAGAGAGAGACATGGAGCCGTCTGTTGCAATGTATGAGTCCAGAAGGATTGATGGCGAATGGGAAAGTAGTGAAGCCATTGTTGAAGGAGAGGTTTAAGACTTTCAATTCGATGTTTGAAGAGATTCATCGGGCGCAGAGTACGTGGGTGGTGAGTGACGAGCAAATGCAGTCGGAGTTGAGGGTGTCGATATCGGCGGTGGTGATTCCGGCGTATAGGAGCTTTTTGGGCAGGTTTAGGCAGCATTTGGAGATGAGTAGACAGTCGGAGAAGTATATAAAGTATCAACCGGAAGATGTTGAGACAATGATTGAAGAATTGTTTGATGCCAATCCTGTGTCTATGCAGAAGAGAAAGAATTGAATTGATTTCATTTTTGGGTTTTTATTTTTGGTTTTGTGTGTGTTTGAGTACGTGAGTGATTTCATGTATATGTATGTACTTTGGAAAGCTCTGTTCTAAATTTAATGATGTAATTATATCTATTAACAAATTTTGTAATGTTTAGTAGTGAAGAAAGCGTGATATAACTTACCATAAACTTCATATGCAATTAAATTAATTTACAAATATATACAAACTCAGTCAGCTTCCTGTAAACCATCCAAGACAACAGAGCCAACAAACAAGCCAGCAGCACCAACAGCAAGACCACCACCAATCACAGCCTGAAGAGCGACCAATCCCACCGAATCATCCGGAATCACAACAATCGCCACAATCGCGGCAACAAGAATCGGCAACGAAGCGGAGGCAAGAGCAGAAGGTGAAGTCGCCGCAACTTTTTCCAGCAAACTAAGAAGTCCTAGATCCTCTGCTTTAGACAACAACCCCAGCTTCTCCAATGAAGACAGAGTAACCCCTAGCTCCTCCGCTTTCGACAATAAACCCGCCTTCTCTACATTACTCAACACTTTCCTCTGCTCCAGCTTCTTAAACACGTCTACTTCCACATCCTCACTTCCTTCGTAGAATATCCCCGCGCCAAACCACTGCTTTTGCCAATTCCCGTCGTACTTGTTTACCTTCTTCTTCGGTGCCATCGCCAGTATCTTTGTCGACACTTTTTTCCGGCGGATGAGATTGGGAGCGGAGGTGGAGGAGTGGAAGGTGGAGAGTGCGGTGGTGGAAGAGACCCAGACCGCCATGGATGATTGGCTGTGAATCTTTTACAAGAGGTTTTATTTGTTTTGGATTTGGGTGTCGATTTTTTCCTTGGTGAGAAGAAGTGCCACGTTGGATTCTGGTAATCTGAGGTCTTATTATTTTCACCAATCATATTTTTCTTTATCATGTACCTGTGAAAATAATAAGATCGGGTTATATGCATTTTGGGCCGGGTTGGAAAAGGCCCATGAATGGGAAAAGGAATGCAAAGTCAACCGTGGGCCATCGTCATTAACGAGAGCCCACGGTAAAGTTGCTGATGTGGACAGAGGATGACATGTTGGATTGGATATGAAGAAGTCATTTACGTGGAAATTATAATATCTTCGTCGTGTGGCACAAATAAATGAAAAAGAAAAAAACATAACATGCAAGTGATGTGAACAATTAAAGTAGACAAAGCATTATAATTAATGTAAAGCAATAAATGGATGAATAATAGTCCACTAGCATTCCGTTTTGGACCATTACATTTTGAAAACCAGATTTTTATAAATTTAGATATTATTTTTTCAATATTAAAATTATTTTATTAATCATATTAATTTTATTTAAGAATTCATATTTTAAAATTATAGAAAAATATTCAATTTTATTTCATTTATCTTTTGGTTTTTTCTAAATTTTAATGATTTAATAGTAAATTTATATATTAAAAATATTCGTATTATTGATTATTATTTCAAATTTATTAATATTTTAATTTTCTTTCACAAAATTTATTTATTTTTGTATATATATTATGTCCTAGTTTATCAAGACAAATATTTTCTTGATTAATATAAAAATTAATTTAACAAACTCAAAAAATAAAAAATAACAACGTAACTAGAAGGAATAACTTCATTTATTTTATTTTATTTTTTATTAATTAAAATAAAAATAAAAATCGGCCAATGGCAAGGCACATACGATTAACATGGTGATCCTAATCTGGCGATAGCGATGTTTATTGTGGGGTATATAATGATCTCTTTGACAAGAAGTGATTCTTGTTTATCACGAAATCACATAATTTTCCACATTCCGATAACCACAAAGGTGAAGTCTCCGTCTACTTTGTTCAATTTCGAAACTTCAATTTTGTTTGTAAGTTTCTGCTGAAATTTCGCTTCGCCTTTCACTGTCTTTACGTTTTGTTCAGTGACTATGATTCTTTCAATTAATAATACGAAAGTATCGAACAATAACATCTCCATTTTATTTATTTATTTATTTATTTTATCTTACTTGAAACGGCAAACTAGCAATTTTTAACCTAATTTCTTGTTTTCTCTGTTATATGAAAGTTCAATTTGGTCTATTTTTTGCTTGTATTTGACTTTGTCGCAGACAATGTGTAGGGAATAATTCTGTGTTATCGTCATTGTTGTTAATTTTATTGATCTTGGAATGCAACCAAGGGCGTGAATTCTCAAGGTTGATGTTAACACTAAATTGTTTATCATTGAAGTTGTGAGTTTTATGGGGTTTATTTGATGTCAACTCTATATTGTTTATTTATTAAAATTTGGATTTTGTATGGTTTCTTTTATGTCAACACTAGATTAAATTGTTTATTATTGAAGTTTTAGGTTTGTTAGGGTTTATTTGTTGTCAAGATTTTGGTTTATACTCTTAAACCTAGTGGATGTTGTGATTGTATTAACTTTCTTGGACCCTTCATCACCACTGATTTTTGAATTCTCTTATAGTACTTGCTTGGAAAGTTTCTAATATTAACTTTTGCTTTTGTTGGTATTTGGTGTATACACTTCACATGGTGTAGTTTCTTTGTTGGAGCTGAAAATTTAGAATTTTATCCTTTGTAGATAGAGGCTGAATGTTTCTCATTTTGACTTTTTGGTTCTTGTAATTTAAGTCTGAAACCATTTAATTTCCACCAATTTTCTTTTATTATTTATTGGGGAATAATATTAAATTATGATTGAGAGAATTCTTTTGTCAAGTGGTTGTGTCTATTTAAATATCTTCTTGGTTTTCTTATTCTTATCCCTCTTCGTACATAGTTCTACTAGTGTCCTTTGCTTGTTTGGTTACTTTGTAAGTCTTCTCCACCTTGTTCATTTTGTTGCCAGCTATATGTTTTTGTTCTTAGTTCATTTTACTTTTCATGTTTTAGTGTATGATTTGATTTGGTATCTCTTGAATGGACATGATTACAGAAACAAAATATCTCTCCTTGAAGAAATCCAGCTTTTCTTTTGTTGTTTTCTTATTTTTTATTATCAGATATTAGGTTTGGAACAGCTAAAATAAAGTTGTTTTTCTTGTTGATATTCTTGTTTTTGCTGTCGCTGATTCTTCTTAAATTTCAACGGAAAGTTAACTTAGGTCTAATAAGGGGTTATGAATATTGAGACAAGTTCTGTAGCAACCATTTTTCTCTTTCGTGTCTAGTGCTGTCCAACTAATTTGTTCTTCTTTTTTTCCACAAATTAGAGTAAAAGATATGGGTAATATGTTTTGCTGCATTCAAGTTGACCAGTCCACGGTAGCTATTAAGGAGAAATTTGGCAAGTTTGAAGATGTTCTTGAGCCTGGATGTCACTGCCTACCATGGTTCTTGGGGCATCAGCTTGCTGGCCACCTCTCCCTTAGGCTGCAACAGTTAGATGTGCGTTGTGAGACCAAGACAAAGGTTCGGCTAAACTGTTTATAGCTTAACTATGAAGTGAGATAATTGTTTTAGATCTGCTTCTATGATTTAGATTTAATTATGAAAAATTGGTTTGACTTGTCTCTTTGGCACTTCAACAGGACAATGTGTTTGTCAATGTTGTTGCATCTATTCAGTATCGTGCCCTGGCAGATAAAGCAAATGATGCATTTTATAAGCTCAGCAACACAAGGAGTCAAATTCAGGCCTACGTTTTTGATGGTATCATCTGAAGTTTTGCTTGATTTCATTAGTTCTTTCTAAATTTCCTGCAATTTTATATATGGATGGTTTGATTACTATATGTTTTCCATTCCTGTACAGTGATTAGGGCAAGTGTTCCCAAGCTAAATCTAGATGATGCTTTTGAGCAAAAAAATGAAATTGCCAAAGCTGTGGAAGATGAGCTTGAGAAGGTAATCAAATTTATTCTTTTAGTAGTTTGGATAGTAGTTACTTGCTAATCAGCTGTGAAGCTTTCAATAAAAGAAAACTGAAACAGCTGTTGCCTTGTTTCTTTCAGGCTATGTCTGCTTATGGGTATGAGATAGTCCAGACCCTGATCGTGGACATAGAACCGGATGAGCATGTAAAGCGGGCCATGAATGAAATTAACGCAGGTAATCTATTTCGTGTTTTCCTGTTGAAATCTTCCTGTCCTTTAGTTTGTTAGTTTTGGGGGCTGGTTGTATCAGCCAGCTGAATTGTATATGGTACATATAGAAATTACATAAACATATTTTATCATTTTCTTGAAATGACTTCTTAATGTATTGTTTAGTATGAGGCAAGCTGAAAGTGATGTTAATGCAGTTTCATATTTAGAAAAATCTCACTGAATGAATTGATTAATCATTCATGTAATTACAATATCAAATTACTAGATCAGTACTGAAATTGATTGGTGTTTCGATGTTATTTTCTTTTCTTTTGTTTTTAACTGTCTTTTAATTTTACAGCTGCTAGACTGAGGGTGGCAGCTAATGAGAAGGCTGAGGCAGAAAAGATTCTACAGATCAAACGTGCTGAAGGTGAAGCAGAGTCCAAGTATCTGTCAGGGCTTGGTATTGCTCGCCAGAGACAAGCAATTGTTGATGGTTTGAGAGACAGTGTGCTGGGTTTCTCTGTCAACGTGCCTGGAACCACTGCAAAGGATGTGATGGATATGGTCCTGGTCACACAGTACTTCGATACCATGAAGGAAATAGGTGCTGCTTCTAAATCCTCTGCAGTATTCATTCCCCATGGACCTGGTGCTGTTCGTGATGTCGCCACGCAAATTCGTGATGGGCTTCTTCAGGGTTCTGCTGGTCACTGATCTGTCAGTTTCTAAGTCTTTTATCTGTTTGTATGTTTCAAAAATACTGGACTCCGTTGTCTTTCTTTTTCTTTTTTTTTATCAGCCATTCTAATATGACTGAATACGTGTATATAATGAATGTTTAAAGACTCGTGTGGCGGTTTGATGTTATAACTATGCAGATGTTTTGATCTAGGCTTGTAATATCAGTTTTCTTCTTTGGAAATGCATTTCATTTTGCCATTTGCAGAATGCTTAAACTAATCTGCTCTGCTATACAAACCATTGGCAGCTTCTTGTTCAGAGTTTGAATTCTTACAAAGATCTGTAATATCACAGCTCTATATGACTTAGAAATAGAATCTCTGGTGTATAAACTTCTATTCATATGGAAGTCTATGAGAGGTAATATAGTATACAACCTTATAATAGATTACCTTTTGAAGACACTTGTAGATGACTTATAAAGTCACTGATAATACAACTACACTCTTATGGTCTGATAGCTATAGAACAACCAATTTTCGGAAACCTGCCTAGATTCCTGAAATCAACCTCTCCAGCCATAGTAAAGAACAACTTCTTTGATATATCTTGTTGAATTAGAGCACCAACCTTACCATTGGAGTCCATTCGAGACTTCACTAGTGTAGAAGATGACAGTGAATGCTCAAAACCAGCTGTGAAGGTTGTCTTCCCATTATTCATGAACTGATGCTTCAACTGTGCTGCAATTGCAGTTCCTGTAAGTGGGTTCACTGCTTGGTAATATGACGCCTTTATAGTGCTAAGGTTTCTTCTGCATTGTTACATGAAAGGATTTGTGAAATTAGACTTGCTTATCTATACTAACAAATGAATTATAATTTGTTTCTCTGCTCACAGGGTCAAGGAAGCCATGACAAGGTTACTGCTGATGCTTAAACCAGCATTGTATTTTGTGAACTCCCCAGATGATATGTCGAAGGCAGCTTCGCAACCAAGTGAGAAACAATTGCTTCCTACAACACCAGAAAATGTCACAAAGGGATCATAACTGGAGTCTGAAGGTTTGTTTCTTGACTTTGTGTTAAGTCTCTTAGAGTCATTGCTGCTTGCTTCAATTCCAACTCCTGATGTGATGCCAATATAGTCATGCAGAAACCGCAGCTCCACCTGTGCTTGCAGACACCAGAGTTCCACATTAACAATCCTACATTATCGTGCGCAAAGCTCATGACATTGCTTCAAGCATTTACTTACCTTGCCAGATTCAGGAATGACAAATCTAAAAGCCGTTTGCAGTCCAGGTAAAATCTCTTCAACTGCAGTAACTTCACATCATTAGAGGCTCTTCATAGTTTCAGTATTGAACATATCTAGCATATACAAGAATTTACTTACTTTGACATGCAAGAGCAAAAGTGCTATCAAAACTTGGGAAGCGAAAATGGTAAGGCGTTGGTTGAGCATAGTCCTGGTAGAGGAGATCTAACATCAACATAAAAAGAATAGAATGAGATTCAAAAGACTATAACAATGCAAACATGATTGAAAAGTAGCAGAAGTTGATACACAACACAACCTTTGGCTTTTCTGCCAATATCAATGAATAAACCTGGACTCTTGCTCATTTGATAAATCAGCTTATAAACAGTACTAGTGTTTTTTCTTTTTTCAAAATCTCATCTTAATTTACAATGTTGGATTGTGGGCAAGAAGATTTATTGAGAAAGATTAGATAAAGCTGATGAGGAAGTTTCCTTGTGTGCTTACAGTTACAGTTGACATGTTTACAAGTGAAGTTTCCCAAGTAGTTAATCAACTTTGAAGTTTTTGAGGTTGAAGACAAAACTCTGAGGCTTCTCTTACATGGATCTTTGTCATTTGAATAAATCTACAGAACATGAAATTCGAAAGTCTTCAACTGAAAATTCTGGTCATTTGCCAAAACATATTTCTTCTTTTTTAACCATATGTACCATGTAACCTTTCTTTATTGTCTTGTTGCTAGAAATGTGTTTATTGATAACATATAGCTTTTGAGATTGATGATTGGTGTTGGATAATTCTTACTCAAACCACTCATGTTTCATCTAACTAAAACCTATTTATATAATAACCGTATATTCCTTATTTTTTATTATAAATTTTCTAATCAGGTTCTACATATTATTCGAAATAACTTTCAGAATCTGGAAACTAAAAACCATTAAATCTAAACATACTTTATATTTCATGATGAAAATTTTACGATATTATTAGAATTAATCCGACTGGATTGAACATACTATTTAACATATCGAATTTGGAAGAGGTTTTAATTCCGAAATGTAAATCTGATCCCTAATATTCTTTTTAATCATGATGGTGGGACTTGCTGGTTTATGAACTAGCACAAAAGAGCTACATCAAATGCTTTTAGCACTATCAATAAACCATTGACTACAATACACGAACAAGACAATATTTCACAAACATGCAAAGAATCCTACTTCAGATTTTCAGTGCAAAGTCAGGATTTTATCTGCTATGATATGATTTGTACCTTAATTATTCTAACTTAGAAATTCGGTGGTCGTGTAAACACTGATAAATACAGTCAATGGTATATTTTCGGATAAAACGTGAAAACCAATCCCTTATCTTTGCTTAGTCTTTTTGATCAATTTCTCACTGTACAATACAACTTTTATAATTGAAAACTAGATTATAAGCATAATTAGATCACAAATTTGCAAGAATTTGAAAATAAAAATTAAAATTTAATTATCTCTTTTCTAATCAAAGTGACACTAGTGGTTTATGCATGTAACATAAAATAAATACAGCATGCAAAAATCCATGAAGATACATTTTAAGTGGAATTAACATCAACCCTTTTAGTGCTTACTCTCAACACCACTTCAAACAAATACATATATACTCACTCACATGAACAAATATTTACCATCTCTGTATAATTTCTTCATCAAACACTCCTGTATAATGGGAAAGAAGATGATAATTTTACGTCAGGAATGAAGACTGGTTCGGGAGATCATTCCAGGATACGTTACTGGCTTCCGGACCAGTCTTCATTCCCTTCGTAAATTATCAATGATCCGATAAGACCTTTCAGGTATATGTTATTCCGGAAATATATAAATATATAAGATCATCACTGTAATTTACATTTTGAGGTGCAAATGCCAACAAAAATCTTATGCATAAGATACACTTGCACCTTTATTTTTACATAGTAGTTTAAGAAAAGACCAACATTGTATTCAAAACTAGTTTTTGATTTATTGGGGATCAGCAGCATCAGGAGCTGGAGCTGGAGAAGGGTTTTCCTCAGCTTGTTTAATGAGATTGAGAATTTCATCTTTCTTGAGTTGGAGTTCTTTGATTTTGATTTCGATCTTTTCGAGTTTAGATTTCAGTTTCTCAGGATTTTTCTTATCTTCAGGATTCTTTTTCTTCTTCTCTTTTCCATCTTCATCTTTATTCTCCTTATCTTTATCTTTCTTCTTCTTCTTGTCCTTGTCTTTTGCCTTCTCTTCTCCTCCTTCTCCTTCCCCCTTATCCTTCTTCTTCTCACTCTTTTCCTTCTCTTTGCTTTCTTCCTCCTCATGATTCTTCTTATCTTCTTCTCCTGTCTCGCCCATATTGAGCTTCCTCTGCACTTTCAACAGAACGTTTCATTAACAAAACCTGAAACTCAAACCTGGAGACAATAAAACAAAAAGAAGTTCACAAACCTGGAATCTGAATTCTTCTGATGTGAAGCTGTTTTCTTTATTTTATTGTTTATAATATTTGATTGATGGAACCTGTTTTATACTGTTGTTTTGTTTAATTCAAACCATTCATTGAATCCTACTGTTGTGCCACTCCATTGGTTTTAATATATCACCGAGATTTCTGCACAGCCTTGCAGTTTCTAAGGTCAACATTTTCTCCTGATTTATTTCTACATTTCAAGACAGTTATTTGGTGTCTGTCATCAATTTGGTGAAGTAGTTGAAAAGAAATCCAATGTATATACTTTTTGTGACAGAGTTACATAAATCTCTGGAACATGTAAAAAAATCACCCTTTTCATCACCCCACTTCAGTTTCTCTTCCTTTCACATATTTCAACTTCTCAATAGTGTCTGTCAGTCAATTGAATTCAAAATTTAGCAACAAAATTATTACCAAAAAAAAGACAATAAAGCCAACTTGCCACTTTCTTTTGAGTCCTTTTCAATCTTCTTCTCTCTTATTAGGGAACAACTTTTCAACACAAAACAGTAAAAATGTGTTCCCACCATATCTGCATCTGATGCCTAAAAAAATTTATCTAATTTTATGATTTCAAAAATAAAAATAAAATTAAAATTAAAATTAAAATCTACATCAACCGATCGGATAAGCTGGGGAGTCGCCGGAAAAAGTTCAAACTGGTCGGAGGCATGGGGTTTCTGAACATGGGGTGTCTTAAGTAATAAAACCCTAAAGCAACTGCTACCATTTTGGCGGGAACAGCATATAGTATTATTGTTATTACTAAACACACCCCAATAAACATCTTACTAGCTCTCGGGTCTCTCCAGCTCACTAAAGCTTGTAATCTCTCTCCTTGTGTTGCAAAATCACCCAAAACCGTTTGTACCCGACCCGCTAATATCCGTAACCGGTCGTATCTCATCCGGATTATCTCTGGCGGTTTAGAGCTTGGTATGGTGTCAAATTCCTCATCTAATTCATCTGGGTCGACCGTTTCGGCTTGAGACAGTCTTGTATCCATACCCGATGGGATCTTGGGTCGGAACCGGTAATACCATATTCCTATCAAGACTATGTAGAGAAACCCGGTTGGGACGATCAAATCCGGGTACCAAACAAGAACCAGGTATAACAAATGGACTAATACGGTTGTTACCGGGTTTCTCCACCTTCTTATAGTATCCAACCATTTAGCTAACCCGACGACCCATGCTAGAACCGCTACGATCCGGAACCAATTTGCTTTACTCTTTCTCATGCTCCATGTGTGTGAATCCGCATCCAACATGTACCTCACGACTTCTGGACCTAATGGAGGCTCCGACCGGGTCAACCATGCAGCTACCATTTTCGTGGCGGCTCCACGTAATGCCTCCTGTTGAGATACTCCCAGTGGACGGAGGTAATGCATTCTTGGAAGCAATGGTTGCCCGTAAACCGCGCATGTGTCGGGTAACATTGTCGGGCAGGCGAATCGGACTGCTAATTCAATTTCGCCCATTTTTTTCAACCCGGATCTTAGTAGGACCAATAAGGGGTATGAAGTGGTGTAGACTTTGTTGTTCTCGAGAGTTGAGACCCGGATCCGGATTTTTCCTATTCGGTAGTCGGGTTTTTCTTCTGACGTGTCAGCGAACATACGCCAGTTGTCGAATACGCCGACGGTGAGGACTGTACATGGATCGTAGACTTGCCACGTGTACTGTTCGTTCCAGCGTGGATCGAAGCTGTCTGTGATTGTTCGTGTCCGGACCCACTTTTTACCGTATTTGGCTACACAGTAAGCGTCAGTGGACCCTTTGGCGCCGTTTTTGGTTTTCATTGGTAACAAGCCTCGCGCGCCTAAAATGCCAAGCTCCAAAATTCCAATAGCCGGCTTCCAGAGCTGTTTAGCCGTGGGTCGAAAATCGCTACACACGTGCGCCGCTTCGTCAAGCACGTGATAACCACCTTCTAGACATAGCCTTAGATGAATCCTGCCACAGTAGGGCCCATGGGAATCTGGGTCGTCTCCTCCTCTTCCCTCCAAACCGCACCATTTGCTTGCCACGTGTCGATCGTCGATTCGTTGCTCGATTGAACTCACCGGGACCATTGTGTGTCCAAGTAGAATCGGTTCTTTTGTTGTACGGTCTTCGACTAACAGAATCAGTGAGTCTTCAAATGGCTCTCCGGCGACGAAGATCAAGTCCTCGTTCCAGTGAAATGTTCCGCTGTGATTGTTCATCGAAGCACGCCTCGTCCGTACTGATTGAAATCCTAACTGTGCTTTTACTCTGATCTCCGGCGCTGTCAGCGGCGGTAAATTAGGAGCAATGTGAAGGTCTTGAGCTTCGAGGATAGTGACTCTCAGATACCATAGCTTTGGAGATTGATAAACCTTTGAGCGCGTGTGAGCAACGTGAGGGGCATCTGAGCTCCATGCTTCAGGAAAAGCGTCATCGGCTTGAGTCCCAATCCAGACGGCGAGCTGAATGTCGCCTGATACTCTATTGTTCTGATCAGATTCTCCGGACTCGAGACGGTACCACTGTGGAGCCAGCGGACTGTCCGGTGGGTCCCTCACGGGGACGTATGAGAGATCGAAGCAAACTCCGCCGAGAAAATTCTCCGTCGGCGCGTCCCAAACGGAGATCTCCAATGTCGCATTCACTGAGTCGTTTTTGTTGTAACCAAGCGCGAATACCTGATTCCACTCCGGCGAGTCGATTGCGTCGCCGGGTCTGTACATTGTCGGTTTTGATTTCTTCGAGTGTGTAGACGTTCTAATCTTCACGTATGGACACTCGTTCGGATTCAAACCTCGCGCTTTCACAATTTTGACGAATAAATACATCATCGGCTCAACCAGATCGTAAGGATGGATTCTCTCCGTCGTGTTCTCACTAGCAAACTTATTTTTGTTAATCACTTTTGGGGAGAACTCGCCGTTTGGTCGTTTCAAAACTCTGATTCTATCAGCAGCTCCGCTTTGCATCTTTCTCACTTCGGCCATCGGCGGCAGAATAATCTCTTCAGGCATCGGAGGACCAGGCGGTGGACCTTGAGGGGGCTCCGGATGCATATGCACATGCGGAGGAGATTCCGGAACCATACCAGCCTGAGGCGGCGGCTGATAGTGAACGACAGTTTCAGGTACAGGATGACACATCTCCACCTGTCCTGGCGGACCGGGAGGAACCTCGAAAACTCGCCCTTCCTCGACGACCACAACCGGTGGCTGACCTTGCGACGGCTCTTCCGGAGGTGGTTGATTCTCCGGTGGCTGCCCCTGCTGTTGCTCTTCCTCAACCGTCTCATCAAAATAAAAAATCCTAAGCCCAATCTCGCCTCTAATCCAGCTAAAAACACTCTTTTTCTCCAACTGATAATACACCAAACCCTCATCTCCTCGCCTAGCAAACTGGCTTCCATACAACTTCACCCTCCCCAAGAAGTGGTTTTTCCTCCCACTGCCATTTCCATACCTCTTATCATTAAACACCTCGACTTCAAGCTCCTCATAGTCCATGTTCTTAGGGTCAGAGACAACAAACTCAAGTGTCTCGTTCCATACCGGGTTGAGTTCACGATACCTGGTGGAGGTCCGTTTTCTCTGCCCATCGAAATCAGCGATGACATAAGGGCTGGAACTTCCTTGACCATCCTTGGGAAGCAAGTCACGCGCATCCACTACTTCGACTATTAATCTCCGAACGGTGTTCTGTTGTGGTGGTGGCGGAGTCGGAGTGGTCATAGTCTCATTCTTTTCTTGCTTTTGAAGTAATATTTAGAAGGGGTTTTAATCTACTTTTTCAGGTTGTGTGAAGAAGAAAATTGGACAGAGAGAGAAAGAAAGCGTTGATAGCGGAAGAGGTGGGTTTTTGAGGTTTTTGCTTTTTCGATTTTGTTATTTAAATATTTATTTTTGCTTATTAATTAACTATTTGTTGTTTGTTCTGTTCTGTGTGTGCATGGAATGGAATGTGTAGTGTAGGTGGACATGGAAAATCAGATTCCATTCTCTCTCGTCAAGTTTTGGCTTCCCTGCTTTACGGGTCCGTTATCCACCTCATCTCTTTATTTTTTTTGTTTATAAGAATGTTAATTATTTAATTTATCTCACTAAATCAATCTGCATACGCAACTGCATTATTCTTTACATCTTTACTTAGACATGCAAATTAACACTAACATAGTGTATCTAATTGGTTTGATTATCAATCCATGATAATTCAGTCAAGTTGGTGAACCCGATTGTGTCTAAAACGTAAGACTAGTGTAGTGTGTACAGAGTTGAGAGATTAGTAAGACCTGAGATGCCTGTGCAGGGCACATGATTCGAACACCTTTACCATGGGCCTCTCCTTTTTGTCAAAAGCACATCCATTTTGAATAAAGATCAACTTCACAAAGGCATCACCTTTATTTTATTTTATTTTCCTCTTGTTGGTGTTGTGCTTGCTTCTTATTCTTCTATGTTTTCCCTTGTCAACACCACTCAAAAATCCAAATCTTCTTACCTTTTTTAATATGGAAAATACAATTCTATTCTCCAGCTTCACTTTATCTTCTTTCTTCTAAATTGTCTTTATGTAATGCCTTTGGTTTTTGTCAACTTGAAGTTTTAGTGATGCAATCTCTTTTTAGAGAGGGAAGATTGAATGAATTAAAATATAAACATGGTTTTAGTGGTCGCATGAAATGAAGCTGCTGACTTAATCTGCATTAAGTGTTTTTTTTATATATATAAATACATTAGTTCTCAGGAGAGATAATGATTAGGAATCTGGTAATGGAAAACATGCTGAAATTGGATGTGATCTAAACACACTAGAAAATTTCTGAATTGGGACCTTTGATTGAAGCTTTTGGCTCAAATGACCAAGAAGCTTCTCCATACTCTGTTTAGGTTGTTTGTTGGCCCCTTTTTCTGAATTGGTGGACTACTCGTCATCGAATCTGATACTAGGATAAAGTAAATTTTATAAGATGCTAGGTAGCTTAAGATTTTTCTGGGCATATTTTTTTCCCTAGATGAGATCATATTCATACCACTAGAAAGCTTCAGGTCTACACATAAGAATATATATACAAACATCTACCTAACAGGAAATGCCCAGATATGCTACTCTTTTCTTTTAGATTCCACCTGATTTTCTGTGTTTAAGTAGATTTAAAAAAACTAATAATAATAAAGTAGATTTCAAAATTATGATAATATCATCAACTTGATAGATTGATTCTCATCTCATGCATATGTATATAGCTTCTGATCACTGTAGGATAAGTGCAACAATCTTCATAGTTAATATAAAAGAATCAACATTTATTATACATAGAAATTCTTATACTCTGTACAAAGTCACCTCTATAAACCCATTCAACAACACATTGAAAACAAATCATAATTTTATGAAAAACAATGCAAATTAAACATCTGATCCACCAACATGTCCTTCTCCAGATCCAAGTTTATGTGCTATCCAGACCCCCAATGAAAATGCCACCAATGCTGTGAAAACAATCTGCTTGTTCTGTTTAAGTATCCTCACAGCTACATCCAATTGACAAGTCTCCTTTTGCCATTCCCTTAAAGTCTCTTCAGGAAAACCATCTATCTTGGATTTTAGTTCTTTCTTTTCCTCCTTGTCATTTTCATGATGATCTTCTTTATGCTCTTCTACACTTTTGTCTCCATTTTTCTGTATCTCTTCTATTTCCTGTTGTTGGGGTTGTTTTACAGTCAACTTTGGCACAGTTACATATAGAATCCCACTGTCAAACTTCCCTGTAATCCCATCCATATCTGAATTTGGAGGCAGAGTAATAGTCTTTAGAAAACGATATATAAATCTGTTATCACTTGTCTGCCGTTCTCCTCCTAGTGTTAGATTGCCTGATGTGTCCACCTGTAGATTCACTTCCTCCTTTTTGAAGTCTGTAACATATCAACCATCAGAAACGAAACAAACTCATTAATAGATATATGTATACATAAATTTAACATATATAAGTATGTACCGGGGAGATCAACTAGGAGGTAATGGGCATTAGAGTCCTCAGTCCAATCAGAAGAAGGTTCAAAGTCTCGAATGACAGGGTCATTGGACCTTCTTGCTCCTCCACCTCTAACACTTGCCATTGATGAAGATTGAATTGTAAAACTGATAATGGTGTGACAATATAATACAGTCTTGGGTAGATGGGTTTATAGACCAGGTACAAGTAATTTACATATATAGATTTTGATATGAGTGTGTAAACGCAGCTTTTGGTAGAGTTTCGTTTCGTGGACACATGTTAGGATTGTTATTCGAAACTTGCTGTGTAGGGAGTGGCTTGATATGTTTAGATTATGGATGGCCTTAGCCTATATGAGTGTACAATTTCAGCAGGAGGTAAAGGAGACTATTCTTTTCTTGTGTATTGTATAGATAGCCGTTACGTTTGGGTTAAGGGACGTGTCACTTCAATATTTTTGCACGTACCTGGAGTATTTAGTGCTCAGGTCTCACGAATAATTGCAATTATTTTCTGCAAAACCATTTGTTTTTCTTTTTTCTTTTTAGTTTTACATACGATTTTACCCCCACACATACACACATATACTATATATAGATTGATAAAATTGAGGCCAATGGGCCGTATTATTAAAAGGAAAAAAAAAAAATAATAGTAATATCTCTTTTTAAAAATAGTTTTATTTATTGTAGTATAACATAAAAAGATTATGAGATTTTTAAATGAAATTTATATTTTTTTTAATTAGAGTTATATATAAGTATATTATGATTTATTATTAGTATTTTTATTATTAATTTTTAAAATTTTTATTTGTTATGTTATAAGAATTTTATTTTAATTAATTTTTAAAATTTTTATTTGTTATGTTATAAGAATTTTGTTTTAATGAGAATTATTTGTAGTTAGAAGTATATATATAATTTTTTAAAAGGTAAAAATATATTAAGTTTTTATTTAAAAATTTCATTCGTGAATTGATTTTTAGTTTTATATTAGGGAACGGAAAATTCACCATTTATGTTGAAAAGCATTCAAAAAAATTTATTTAAAATTTAAAAATAATTAAAAAGTAAAACAAAATTTAAATTAAAATATTCCCTTTATTAATTTCAGCTCTAAACCCACACATACCATATTACTGATATGAGTCGAAAACAAAATTAATATTCAGATGCATGACATATAAACCAGCATAAAATAATTTATTCATAAATTTAATTGTCATTATATTATGGTCGATTCTTAATCGCGTTTACAGTAAAACATTAATCATAAATTAATTTATGTTCAAAGTCCAGCAGATCCAACACCCTATACCCAAAAGCCACTAAAAGAGCAAACAAAGCCGCGAGCATAACAGCTATCACATTCACACTCAACCCACGTCTCTTCTTTAGAGTTTTTCGTCTCTGCACTCTACCACTATCACCATCACCACCATCACTGTTCTTTTCACGCTGATCTGAACCATCACCAGTTCTGTCTTCATGGTGATCTGAAACGGCTTCTTGCTCTTGATCTTTACTAACTATTTCACCATCTTCTTGGTCTTCATCTAGTGGTTGTATTGGAAATGTTATACAAAGAACATCGTTCTCAACTTTACCAGAAATCAGAAAAATGTCAATGTTCGGAGGCAACTTATAACTATTCTTCAACTTAAAGACTCTAACTTTGTCACCTACCTTTTCGGCCCTCTCTCCGGTCACCTCTATGTATTGGTTCGACATATCTACCTCCAAATTCACCTCCTCTGTTCTGAAACCTGTGTTATTTTTATGTTATTATGTAATGATAGCATCAGAATCAGATCATTGAATTAAACTAGTGAGTTTATTAACATTGATCGAAGGGAGTGAGTATACCAGGAAGTTTTAGACGTAGATAATGAGCATGTGAGTTTTCAGACCACTCAGGAGAAGGAGAAAGTTCTTGAATTTCAGGACCATTGGATCTCCCTTTTGTTTGTCTACGACTTGCCATTGATGATAAATGAATCAAACTAATGATAGAGTCTTGTATATTCTTAGTTTGGAGTTTAGTATAATGGTTGGCAGATGGATTGATTTACTTGATGGATATTTTGTTGTTATATATATATAGTAGTGTAGTATGTTCTTAGCTTGTGATGTTCATAGAGGAGAGAGTCTAACCTTACAAGTTTACTATTAAGGTAGAATTTTCAAAGGCAAGAGAAGAATTTATGCTTTTTCTTCTCTTGTGAGAGGAAGGCAAAGTTTTTTACTATTACTTCCCTGCGAAGAAGAAACATTCACCAAGTTCCGTGGATTGCATGAAAATGGTAAATAGTATATCTGTCATACAAAACAAAACATCCCTTCCAATTATATCCCGAATCTTTGTTGTAATCAAATGAGAAAATACACATAAACAAGAAGTTAATGGGCCTTGTTTAGGTTCAAGACTCCATCTAAATTTATTATTTTATATATATATATAGGAGTGTATATTCAATTTTAATCATTCAAATTTTTATACATTATATAAAAATTATAAAATGACAATTAAAATTTACTTAATATAAAGTAACTAACTTATTATTAGCAAACCATACAACTCTTTTAATCATGAAATAAAATTGATCCTTTGTTAAGAAGGTATTGGCTGTTTTTGTTATATACATGTACATATTAAGAATATAGTTACTGTCACATGTAAGTTATAAACGCCTAACTAAACAAATGATGTAGAAGATCCTAAATCTGGAATATAAAAAGGAATCAACTAACAGTTCACTGTTACATAGAAATGGTCCTCCTCTATTTCCTCCCTCTCAACTACTTTTCTTCTTCTTCATTTTATTTACTATTTAAACCATTCTCCTAATCATTTTCTCAATCAACTCACAACATCTCTCTTCTTCTTTTTACGCACTTTCAAGCTCTTCTTCTAGCCTATGAGTTCCAAAAAAACTCATCATTTTTAAGATATCTATGAAGGCTAGAAGATATTTATAGGGAAAAAAGAAGAAGAGAGAAAAAAAATTAAAAATAAAAAATAAAATAAAGGAAAAAATTATCATGGGAAAGATTACATTGCTGTTTCTATCTGCTTTGGCTATCATATTTCCTGTCCTGGAAGCTAATATTAAAGATGTAGATGAGTATTGGATGAAGAGAATAGCAGATGCTAAGGCTGCTGCTAATAGTTCCTACCACCCAAATCCTGAAGAAGTTGTTCATCATTTCAATTATCATACTAAATTGTAAGTATCTCTATTCTGGGAAATTTATAATTCTCATATGATCATATATGTGACAATGTGAATGCCTATATGCACATGCAGGGCTGTAGAAGGTGCACACAATAGCACAAGGAGATCGTTGAGGAAGTACGAAGGACCATGCCAAGCTACCAACCCTATTGATAGGTGCTGGAGGTGCGACCCTAACTGGGCTAGGCATCGCAAGAGGCTAGCTAAGTGTGTTCTAGGGTTCGGTCGTGGTACTACTGGAGGCAAGAAGGGAAAGATCTATGTTGTTACTAGCCCTGCCGATGATGATCTTGTAAATCCTAAGCCAGGAACTTTGAGGCATGCTGTTATTCAGGAGAGACCTCTTTGGATTATATTTGCATGTCACATGGTCATCAGGCTTTCTGAAGAGTTACTTGTGACTAGCGACAAGACCATTGATGGCCGTGGGTATAGTGTTCATATCATTGGAGGAGCTCAGATTAGTCTGCAGTATGTGAAGAATGTAATCATTCACGGTTTGCATATTCGTGAGAGTAAAGCAGGGCATGGTGGGATGATTAGGGACTCGGCTAGTCACTATGGCCAGCGTACCGGTAGTGATGGTGATGGAATCTCCATCTTTGGATCATCTAACATTTGGATTGACCATGTTACCATGTCTAATAGCATGGATGGACTCATTGATGTTATCATGGGTTCTACTGCTGTAACCATCTCTAATTGTCACTTTACCCACCATAAGACTGGGGTAAGCTATATCTATTTTCTGAGTTTGTTCTACTCTAGTTTCTACAGGGAAACAAATGTAAATGTGTGTGATTGATGCAGGTGTTGTTGTTCGGTGCAAGTGATAGCTACTCCCAAGACCAAATTATGCAAGTAACAGTTGCATTCAACCACTTTGGGCAGGGATTAATGCAGAGAATGCCCAGGTGCAGATGGGGGTTCTTTCATGTTGTGAACAATGACTACACTCACTGGCTCATGTATGCAATTGGTGGTAGCCAGCATCCCACAATTCTTAGCCAAGGAAACCGCTATATAGCACCTCCAAATACAAATTGTAAAGAGGTAACACTAACATCAAAATCACTTATTATGCATGAAAGAATTTCTGTTGTACCACCGGTTTGATCAGTTACTTAACATATACTAATGTAATATCAGGTAACAAAGAGAGACTATGCACCTGAGAGTGTCTGGCAATCATGGAACTGGAGATCAGAGCGTGATCTTATGATGAATGGCGCATTCTTTGTGCAATCTGGGAGCCCAGTCAGAACTGGCCATATACACAATATGATCCATGCCCAGCCTGGAACTCGGGTGACTCGGCTAACAAGACATGCAGGTTCTCTTAGCTGCTGTGTTGGCCAGCCCTGCTAATCAGTCTCTCAATACATGATTAAAGGAGGAAAGATGGTCAAAAAAAAAAAAAAGATATGAGCTTGTGAATTTGAACAGAAACTGTGTAGTGGTTTCAACAGGGTTCATCCATGTATGTCAGGGAAATCATTTCTTATCTATAAATCATAGATCACAATTCAATTTCTGGTTTTTAGGTAATCTTAAGAGAGATAGGTCAATCATTAGAAACAACAAATCATATTTAAATGCTTTTGATCTACCATATGTATTGATCACTGATATTTATAATGATACTATTATACCCATCCTTTTATTATAATAATATATCGATATTAATAATATGCGAAAGACAATTCATTTATATTTTATGATAAGAGATATATAGTCTATCTAATGCAAAAGGAGAACCAAAGACATCAATCTTATTAAATGACATAAAAATATTAAAACAGAGGAATACACATATAGGGAGGTAAAAAATTAACTCAAAAAATGGAATGGTGAGCTAGCTATCTACAGGAAGAATAATATTATAATATATTTTCCTTTCTCACTCCATAAACCAACAGAAGGAAAGTGTTCCCATCTAACATTTCTACAAGAAATGAACACAACTCTCTTAGCATCAGGATACTAGAAGCAAACCGAAGTTCTTGCTTACACAATCAGCCAAAATGTCATTACTTCTGTCACTGCATCTTAAATCCAATACTAGAGACAACCATATCATGATCCAGGGGCCAAAAATGGTAGAGAACCAACCACTCGCTTATACTTGTCATAGGCAAAATATTCATCTCTTACCTCCAAACATGTGCAAACAACATTCATTGCCCTTGTTTCTACATCCTAGAGCTCCAAAAAGCTAACTGAGTGAAGCCATCGAATCGACTCATAAGTAATTAAGATTTTTATAAATACCATACCTTATTGGGTACAACCATTCAAAAAATCATCTTTACAACACTTACCTTTTCAGTTCAGTCCCAACGCCTTTCAATTTTGATTCCAAATACACCTCAAGTTTAAGCAACTTGGTGAACTGCATGAAGGGTAAAAAACATAAAGGGCATGATCAGAGAAGGCTAATACATGATGCAGAAATTTGAGTGATACTCATTAATAATTGTCAAACAAAGACAATATCATATTAACTAATTGACAAATGACAGAAGACCAATGGAAAAAGATAACATTTTTACAAATACAGGTTCACAATCACCTGAGATGTCTTGAGTTCTAGTTCATCCCACTCCAAAGATGGATCGCTTCCTTCTACTATCCCCGTCCCAGCATAGAACAAAGCACCAAGGCCCTATGTTGTAGACTGATCAGAATTCCCAATTTTGGCGGAAAAATAATTATAGATAATAATGACAAACAGAATTAACACATGTTCTTCTCAGTTCTGCAAATCCATGAACTCAAGCAGCTACTTGCATATTCAATTAAATATATATATTTGAATATCATTAGAAGACTACTCAAACAAGAGGCAGCCATCAATGAGTACTAGCACACCTTTTCCACCAATGCTGATCTGATGCCCACGGCAAATTCACTCTCTCCTCCTCCAAACCAACCGACAGGTCCAGCATACATTCCTCGGTCAAATACTTCTGAATAACATGATTTCAAGAAAGAAAAATGCAAGCAGGTTAGATTTCAAGTCCAACAAAGTCTCATCAACGTCATTGGCAATTCATCAGCATATCTTACAAGACTGCTCATCCATTGTAATGTGACACAATTTTGAAAGTGAGCAACCATCTAATGGAGCTCAGAGGCTATATGTTTATACTATTCACGGAGAGCAAACTGCTTAATTGTCAGGGTTGAGCGTTTGACAAGTTCAAGAAGACAAAGTTATGCTTTCTGGACCTAACTCTAACACAACCTAGTTTCCGAAGATATAACCAGTTCCCTTGTATTATCTATTTTGGTTATAAAATTCTCTCCTTATGACATAAAACCAGGAACACTTACAAAATCAGGTAGTTCTGTGGAAACAAAACAAAAACAAGTATGAAGACATAAGCACTTACCAGTTTCAGCAATCAATAGCCGTGCCTCTTCAGTAGGAAATCCACATACTGCTGGACTTGGGTGAAGTGATGACAAAATGTCAAACTGAAAATGAAGAAATGGTGAGGTAAGAAGAGAGATGAAGACTCAAAAGATACCATTATTAAACCACTGGCTGACAGAACATTCTATTGGACAAAAAAAGACAAGGTATCATTTTACCTCATCATCTTCACTTCTTAGTTTGCCTGCTAATTGAGCATACAAATGCTGAACTCTTGGGAGTTTTCTTATTGTCTTCTGGGGCATAACCTCTACCCTATCACATACTGCCTGAAACAGCAGAGCAAAAAGATTATTTCCTTCTCCAATTATTGAAGCCTTCACTTCCTCCTCCAACTTTTGAAGTCTTAGCTTCCTCATTTCAATGGTACCCCACAATGGTTTATACATTTAAGTTAAGACCCCTGGTATTGTTTTCAAAACCAAATATGGTATGATGAGAACCCATATCAACCAATACCTACCCTCCATTCAAACAAGCTATTAGGACCAGCTACATGTCATATCTTATTGTGGTTCTCTAAAATGAATGTATTGGTGTTGTCATCAATAGAAGAATATAATATATTAACAGTGTGATGAATAATATCTAAAAATGAGACTATTCTATGATGGCAATTGAATATTACTAAAAGCAGAACAAGATAAAGTAAATTCTAAAGAAATATATGGATCTGGCTCTATTCTTTTTTCTTATTAAAAAAATAAAATAATAATAATAATAATATCATAAAAAAATAAAAATAAAAAAAAGAGGAGCAAGAAAAGCAACATCTCTATATTATTTCAAATCTGTTATCAGCAACATTTCAGGTTCATTATTTTACTGAGATCAAGAAATAGTGAATTGTGCTCATGAGAGCTTCACAATAAAATTGCTCTTCAAATATAGCTTATTACATCTGCATTTAACTAATGAAAATGGGCCTTCTCCCCCTCTCCCTCCATCAATTATCTAGGAGGAATGACCTAGAAAGCATGGATGATATGGAAAGTACTAGAGCAACAATTTTTACTAAAAACAAAAATCTAATTACTAAAGCATGGTAAGACAGATATGCTACTGATTTGACTGACCAAGTAGCAAAATTAAACTTGCCTCTAGCTTGTTTCTTATGCTCTCACGTACTATGGTAAACTCAAGGTGGTCCTTTGGACTGCAGAACACATAACAAGAACAAACATGAACTACATAATACAAACTAGTTGTTAAATAGATCTGAAAAGCTAATAGAATTGTAAACAATGAACATAAGAGGATATGAACGAAATTATTTTCATTGTTTAGGAACCACTAAAAGTGAACCTGGAAAGTAGATCATGTTCTGTTTGGAGATCCAGAGCTGTTGTGCTACCTCTAGCGCGGGTTCCAGCCAAAGCCTCACTACTGATGCTGAGCCATTTTCTATGAAATAGTTTCTCTGGCTATTCATAAATTTTGTATAAGTCAAAGTAAGATAGAATCACTTAATCTCAACATTATTGATGAGAAACCTCATATCAAGGAAGAAATAAGTATTTGCTATGCTGTACTAAATTTTACGAAATTGCATAACTAGCTGCAAACTAGGTGGTTTGAGCAACTTGAACCCAAATATTTAGCAAGAAAAGAATGAGTATGTTGCCACTCAAACACTACCTATGGCAATGATAAAACTTCATATTAGTGAATCGACCATAATTTGGTTTAGTTATCAACCAAGCTAAGAGAACTCACAAAAAATCAAGGAAAGCAATGAGCATATTTCAAAAAGCCAGAGCATGAAGCAAATGTCCAAAAACTTTTGGTGGTAAAAATTATCATATGCACTGCTTTCTTATGGGTACTAGTTAACCCAGTTAAGGATAGTATAAAACCATAGAAGATGCGGCACTGAGAATAAATCATCTTAACTAGATATTCATTCACGTGACATTTGCCACTCGAGACCAATTTCATAGCAATATAATTCATCAATGCATCATGGAATAGAAATAGACATTATAACAGAGGAGCACATGAATATTTAGCCCATAGATTGGATAAGATTCAGCTACAAGCAAACACACTTACCGTGTTTCCAATGAATGCTGGTGCATCAGGTGGCTGAAGACAGAACTGGTAAGCATTTTCCCCTTCAACATGCTGGAGAACAACTCACATAGCTTGCAGTTAGATAGAACATACACCAAAGAGAAAGTTAAAAAATAGAATTAAATTAAAATAATAAATTAAAAAGAGAGAGAGAGAGAGAGAGAGAGAGAAAGGCATACCTTTAGAGAAGCTAACCATCTAACAGGATCAATATCTGAAGCAGTTACAACTCGGCTGCTGCGTGCGAGGACAACCTCCATTTCCAGGTCAATACAGATTCATCAAAAACCATGTGAGACAAGATTGACATAGAATAGAGAGCACAACCACAAAATTAAAGGCAAGTTACAAGAAAAATAAATGGCTTAATCATCCCCAGAAGCAATTCAAAGATGCATTATTGTCAAATAAGTAGAGAAGGAAGCAATTTATGTATGTTGTATACCTTAGTTAGTGGTGTAGTACTTCTGTTTATTATCTTCAAAGCTCTTTGAACAGCACGATACCAATCTCTCTTAGTCGGAATGTGATTATTACTAATGATAAATGTTCTCGAAACATCTTTACGTAACTTGAAAACATTATAAGAGACCTACACCATTAACAAAACATATTACAAGGCTTCCAATTAAGTCAAAAAGTCAAATAACACTTGATCAAACCTGGTGCAAAGTCGCTTCAAGAGCATCAACCGCATTTTTCCAGGTCCAAGAAAGGGAATTGTCCCATGCAAGAGTAACAGCTAGCATTGAACTATCTTCAAGTTCATCAAACTCAACCTGTCAATTTGCATCTAGTAGCAAGTTTGTATAAATAATAATAATAAAACAACAACAGAAAAAAACTCAATCACCAACAAAACCAACATAAATTGCTCTACCTGAGGAATCATAAAGTAAAACGAACCAAAACCCTCCCACTCGGCTGATATCTCAACCCTGGGATCGAAACGAATCGCGCCATAAGCACGAATTAACGGACACTGTCTAGACAAAAACCTAAAATCAAACAAGAACAAATCAGTCACACATCCTCTTAAAATACGATTTCATAACTTTTAATCATCAATATACCTCTTGATTGAACGCCAATCGGAGTAAGAAAAAGGACGGAGATGACGGAAGAAAACGGCGGAGCCGACACCAGCGACGCTGAGCAAATTGGGAGTGGATGAGTAGTGACCGTTGCCATTTGTGAAGTCGATCAACGAATCGGAGACGTTTAATTGTCTTCGACCAGAGAAGAAACAGCACGGAAGAAGTTGGTTTTGAGCATGCAGCCACTCGATCGCTTCGATTTGTTTTTCTATTGGCACCTTCCATGATCATAATCATTTGATACGGTTATTGCCACAGAGCGGGAAAAAAATGACCTAATTTGTGGCGCCATTTATTTTCACTATTTATAAATTGACCCCTAATCTTTTTATTTTCTTAAATTCATCTATAATTCCAATTTCAATTATCTAGTTGACAATTAAAGAGTGAAAATAGAAAAGTGTGATTATTAGCTGGATAAGGAGCAAGTATCAGACCGACCAGTTATAGACAACCACGTGGCAAGAGCCCATTTCACTATGAGTAAATTGTCAGTTAGAGATAAGAAAGACATCCTAATACCTGAAGCCTGATAATTCCAGAGCTCAAACATGGAGGATTTGATTTCAAATCAAAAATAGCTGATTTGAGAGTATCCATTGCCAATGCAGGAGACGACACTGCAGGAAACGTGTGACTCTCCACTGTGCCGATAGGAAGCCGTGGCTCTCCTTGGCAACCATTCATCGATAGACGACATGATGAGTACTGATATCTCTGTCGTCATTAATAAGCAGTGTTTCCGAGTCAGGGTTTGGTGGAGAATATGTGTTGAATGAAAAAGGAGATATGAACATAAACAAAGCATGACTTACGTGGTATTGTTTAGTAGAAACTGGATGACGAGAGATGATGATGCTTTTAATGGGTTCTGGGTCCGTGAGGCGTGCAAGGCAGTGCCTTGCAACGCCTGCCATTGATGAACAATTGAAGAACTGAGAAGAGGGGAGAGATGGTGGTGTTCGTGTTTCTTAGTCTGTGGAGGGTTATATAAAGGCATTATTCACTTGAAAACCCATAGTCGTCCAATAGTATTGTAGCAATCCTATATTTTGTCTTTAACTTACATGAAAAGAGATAAGTTTTGGATTTATGTAACTTGTTAGTGATGACCTCATGATGTGACATGGAAGAGATCAAGTTTAGAACCTAATCGATGCAATCGTGCAGTGTAATGTAATAAGTGTTCTGAACATAGGATATAATATATATATCTGGAACTATGGAATTGTACATTTTATCACAAAAATTGGTATTGTACAACCGATTTCACAGCACATACAGATCAATCATGTAAAAAACCCTTTGATTTTTTCCACAAGAGTCTGTTTGTCACCTCCTCCAGAAAACACACTAGTTCCTCTTCTATCCATGGCCACTTGAAGGCAGAATGGTAGAAGTGTCCTTGCTGAAGTGGAATCACCTTGCTTGCTGCCTTGAATAAGTAAGGACTATAGTACAAAGAACTAATTCAAAATCTTCCTCAGCTTCTGCTTTATCATTATTCCTCCTCCAAGTCCAGTCTACGCTGGCGCCTCTTGTCAAACACAGCTTTGAAGGATTCGTGCTCTGCACGTAGTTGTGCTTGGAATACAGTCCGATAGTTGGACTTCACAGAGCTATCGAATGATGTTGCTCTATCTTCTTTAAGTAGTGGGTTGGATTTCTGCATAAGTTTGGCAACGTGTTATATAAGCTTGGCCTTGTCAGGCAACATTAAGGTAAGTTTCAACAAATAGTCTAAAGAAAATGTAAGACCACAAATAAAGAATGCTGCTGTCCCAGTGGCCATCTCAGAGGAAAGTCAAGAACTAGTTGCATGCATGTGAAGGGACGTGTAATGATAACAGTAAACCATTTTCATCATCTCAGATCAGATAGTAATAAAATGATTTGAATTGTAGTACATCAAGAACACTGCAAGACTAACCAAATTGTATCCAGCACCCGGTCCAATTACTAAGGACACCTTTGATGCCTTTGCAGCACCTATTGAAAAGCCTGTATCACCAACCTGGAGGAAATTTTTGAATTACATCAGCCCGCAATCCATTTGATTAAAAATAGTTTGAACCGGGGAACAATTGAGCCAAATAATCACATAAATGTATGCAGTTGGGGTATGGTGATAATATGGAAAGTTATGTCTATAGAGACCTAGTACCTACCTGGTCACCCCAATGTACAGATTTGCCTTCTTTACCATACGCTTGGAATAACCCAGAGAGTGCACTTGAATCACCCTTAACCAGTTTGGATCTTTCAGCAACATCTTCATCCAAGTCCTCAGACCACTTACTCTGGCCTAAATCTTTAACTACTTCTGTTGAATGATCCCCATCAGGATGATTCCATCGCTTTTCATCCTTCGATAATTCATCTGAAATCAAACAAAAAATTATCATCCCATAAATAGAGAAATATCAATATAAATCCAAAATTTATTCATCTGTCTTTGCTTAAACATATAAAATTACACAAGTGAACTAGAGTCTTGACCATATAGAGAAATAAAAAGAAAAGAGGACATTACAATTAAGGATTCATGCAAAGAGAACTGAAAGTAAAAGACTTTACCGGCAGAAGAATTTTCTTTACTGGTGGATAATTTTGTCCTGTCAGGGTCTTCTCTTTCTTGCTGCACTGACTGACTTCCATCAAAATCATCATCTTCCATATCCATATCCACCTGGTATAATTTACAGACTTTTATCATCAGTCAAATACATGCATATCAATTTCATGATTTTAAAATCAATAGGCAATTGCTGAAAAGATATTTAGTGCAAGTTATATATCAGAAACAGCTGCCATAATCATTGACACTTGTTCAGTATATTTCACTTCTCCCAATTTTCCATATCAAGCTAAACAACAGAATATAAAATGTAACATGCAAGATGCCTCACTCCGTGGATGCTGGAAGAATCATCACAACAATGACATTTTGGAGAAAAAATAAAGAAAATAATTGAATATCTCAACTAACTACAGCTGTGTTCAATAATGTTTATCAATACTGCTAGATGGAAACCTATTCGGCATAAAATTTTGCAGATAAACTGCTTGGTTATGAATCCTTTTAAAAAACAGCCTCACATTTGGTAATCCCAATTTAATTTATGAGCAACAGGTGAGCACCCAAACAAAAGAAATTGTTGTATCCTAGATAAGAGAAGGCTGCATATTTTTCAATGCACTTGAAGGACTTCAAAAAATCACAACTAATATTCAGGCAAAGCACAGCCACTGTTCTTCATGAAATGATATAAGCATTAAAAATAATCCTCTTTCCATTTAAAGAAATAAAATAAAAATCATTACCTCTTCAATCCCACTCTCCTTCAGGTCATCTCCATGAAATAAGGACTGTCATCCAACAAAATATAGCACTTAGATGAACCCAAGAAAGTTGTTATTTGGTCAATGCAGGCAACCATATTAATTTTCACATGTCAATGCATCTTATATTATATCCCAATTGTCATTTAATGTTTAAATGCAGCTTATCTAACATCCCCAATTTTATTTTAAGATTATGATTTGGCGCGCATTTGTTCTTTTTTCTACTAGAGCGTTTCAATCACATTTGATATATGACGCCAATCACCTTGGTATCCAACTGCAAGTATAGAGAAGGAGCTTCTTCCCATTGTTCAGCCATCTTTTCAATCTCATCGAGCGTAACACCATGCACATTCCTAGCAGCACAACCCTGTAATTTCACCAAAATATTCATATACTGATATGAGTTGACTTTTGCACAATTTAAAATTTTCAAGATGTAGAACCATCAACAATGAAAAAAGAGAATCCAAAAATAGAAACTAATAATCAACTGACCGCTGGATCCTTATATGTTGCTTCTAGTATGTACACTTCATAACCCGACCTCTGAAAATTATACAGGAAACAATCAGTAAAGAAATGATAGACAAGAAACCATGTATAGCTGTCTGCATCAGTCATCATTTCAACACATGAAGTTTGGCATTTCTCTATAGACATCATAAAATAATGTCACTCCTAACACACATAATTAATTAGAAACTTCCCAATCGATTATCCTTAACATCACCTAAACAACTTGCACCGCCGGACCAAGCAACGTTTTTTTTTTTTTTTTCGGTTGGTACATCACCCTAATCCATCGCAAAAGAAAAGGTAAATAAAGACATGCTTAGGTAAACAAGACCAAGGCTATCTAGATAGCAGACAAGAGACCAAGCCTGACCATTCAACTGTTCCTAGGCACCAATTTGCAAGTCCTTCCCAATTGGACAATTGCACAGACTGGTCTCACTAACTATACCTCTAAAAGTGTGCACTTAGGAAAGGGCTAATAAAATCTACCAAACAATGAGGCAGCATCCCTGGTTGATAAATATAAAAGATTCACAAATACATAATTTTACTTTCAAAATTTTATACCAAATGGAAACATAAATGATGCATCAAAGGCTAAAGAAAGTCAAAACCATATTACAGTTTACATAATATGTAACGGTAATCAAAGAAAATATCTGCAGGTTGAGTGTTTTACTAGGTCCACACACTATCAAGCGACTATTCGAAGTTGTTTCCAGAAACTAACTATTCAATTAAAAAAGAAAAGGTGCCTTAAATTTATCCACCAAAACTTTTTGTGAAAGCCAAAAGAGAGATAGAAAGAGGATGAATGAAGAAATAGATTTTAGAAAATGCAGTGTTAAGATAGCGTGTGCCAACCATCTATCTTAAAATGAAGCTTCAACACCGAAAATTAAAATAACGAGTGTCTATCATAAAACAACTATATAAACTGCGAATTTCATGCAAAAAGCTAAACATGTGAAAAGTAAACAGTAGCACAGCACAGACTAAAGCTGGCATTATTTAAATTGATGCAATTAAATTTTCAAAGAATCAGAACATCGAAAGAATAGATGTACAACTATACTAAATAAGTCCACACTAGTAAAATAAGGTTGCAGGCTATATAATTCATGTTAAAGCCAGTTTAATGATTTGTCGTAACAGGTTTCCAGCTAATCAGAAAATTACAATCAATAAATAGGTGGTATAAAGAAGTTTTTTTAAAAAACTAATAATATATATTATAATAATAAATTTTAAAAAATAATTAAAAAAGGTGCAAATTACATGAAGCGCCAGCTGATGCAACAAACTTTTTCTTTCATTTTGAAAATCAAACATTTTTCTTGCTATTAAACAAGAAATATAAATATATATGGAATTAATCATCTTTATGATATTTCATGCCAAAGGGGAAAAAGAAGAGAGAAGAAAACACTTTTAAATGCACAAAATCGTCACCACTTATGCTGACACCTCCACACTTCCAACTATTCCTAAGAAGCAGATAATTGAAAAGGAAATACTCACAGAGGTCGGAAAGCAAAAAGAATTAAGGGTATACCTTTGCAAATGCCCAAAACTGAGCAAAATCAGCTACCCGCAGATTGCGGTCATCCACTAAGACGAAGCACAAATAGCACCAACAAAAGGATCAATTGCCGGACAAAACTGCATCTGTTGTTAGCGAACATACAAGCAGTGCAAGAACACTGCATTACCCTTAATCTATAAGCCAATTAAATCATTTATGTTGTTGAATGTCAAAAGTAGCAATTATGTTAAGCACTTTTTCCATTGTAAAGCCTAAAGTTCAAATTTTCTTTTGGTAAATAGGAAATAACAAAAACAAGCAATCAATGGTTTCCTAAGCTAGACCTATAGGTCAGGCAGGTAACTTGACTGACATTCTAAAGGAGGCCAATGACTCCAACGTACTGTTATTGCTAGAAACTTTACCTCTATTCCACTTTAAGAAAGATCTCAAATTTGCCAACACCAGTGGAATGCCACATTGCAAACAGTAAATGTGAAAGCAAGATGGCAGAATCAACACAAATGTATGTTTGACACTCAGTGTTACAAGAGAAACAATATCATACCAATTACAAAAGTGAAAGCGCCTTCCTCGACGGTCCTTTTGAAGGCTTTCAACATGCTTGACCGATAAGCCTGTTATGAAGATAAACTCGTATCAATTTTTTAAGAAAACAATATAGAACATCATCTGGACAACCAAGCACTATTAGTTCTCTTTGTTTATCATTATCTTAGAATTTGAACCTGTTAATGAGGAATCCAGGATATAACACATATCAACATATACCTCTTCCATTTCTGGTTCATAGCAGTATTCCATTACTTTCCTTGTTACAGATTTATTGCTTCTACGTGAAATTGAGGACTGCACACCATCACTTTCCTCTACCTAAAGAAGAGAAAAACTTATTTCGCACAAAATATATCATAGAAGCTAACAAGAGTAAATTAATCAAAATTGCTGGGTGTATACACAAGTGTCAGGCAGAATATTAGAACAGAAATTAGAACTACGTAGAAGGAAGACCATAATAAGACGAAAATACAAGTTCAAGTGCATACCTTGTCAACCTCTGTCATAAAATAATCATCTATAGAATGAATTCTTGGAGCATCCCCTCCATTTTCAACCTCAAGATCACGCAGCATCTTTGCCATGTAGCTCTTCCCACTACCTGTAATTATGAAAGCACAAAAATAAAATAATAAACAAGCTATGAAAGAAAACAAGAAATAATTAAACCAGGATTATTGAACCAACCTAACATCTTTAACACAAATTTAAACAACAATACTTTTCACACATATCCCTTTCTCCCTATCCCTAGGTTATCCTACACATATATCAAAAGTCTTCTATGAGATAAATGAAATGGCAAACTAGACAATCGAAAACAAGGATTCGAGAACTAACAATAGTCTGTTTCGAAAAACATGCATAATACAGTACATCAAAACACCAACATATACTGACTGCATTGAACTCAATTCAAGGTGTAAAGAGATGTATACTTAAAACAGAGAAATCAAAGGTATTCTTTCACAAATTTGATAACAATGAGCCAAAGAAAAACAGGTTACCAGGGAGCCCCCGAAGTATGATCACCATATGATCAGGCCGAGAAGCACGAAGAGGCTTCTTAAACAACTGCAAAGCATTCACAAATTTTGGTTTCTCAGGCGACAACTGCTTCAAAGGAAATGACTGCATAGCTCCCAGTTGCTGTGTGGAAGACAACGTCTGCGCCTCCTTCATATTACGCAAATAAAGCACTTCAGAATAAGGAAAAACGCAACCACAGTAAACAAGATAAATAACATTAAAAACATACCTCCGAAACAAATCCAGTAGAAGCAAGTGGCACCTGCGGATACAAAGAAGCAGGACCAGTAGAAACAGGAAACAAAGAAGATTTACCATGTGGCGGTGGAGGAGGTGGAGCCAATGTGTGAGGCGGAGGCGGCGAAGTAGGAAGGGGAGGCTGTCCCAAATTTGCTTGCAAACTCATTTTCTCATTACCACCACGTGGCATATAATAACCATGTTGCATTGCCATCGGCGGCGGAGGCGTAGGCGGAAGTGACGGTGGTGGATTATTAAAACCATGATTCTGCCAATCATTCATATAAACTGGATTACCAGCTCCATGATTCTCACTATAAAAATTACCAAACGCGCCACCATGATCGCGGATCAGTTTCAACCTCCGCTCATTATCAGATGAGCCCAAATAACCATTCTCATCAACCTTCAATCTCTTACTATAACTCCGATCAACTTCACTACTCACATTACCTCCAGCATAGTAATCATAGACCGGCTGTACAGGATTATGCGCACCGAAACCATGATTTGGCACTGGAACATTCCACGGCCTCGCGTCCATTCCTGGCCGGAACGGAAATCTAGGGTTTTGGGGAGCATAATGGTAAGACGGAGGAGGTGGCGGAGGGCAGAACGGGAAGTGTGAAATTGAACACGTTGGGCAGATGCTATTGAGTTGTGGTGGTGGCGGCGGTGGCGGTTGTCTGAGATGCCATTGACGATGATCCATCCCGCGAAGATTCAGAGATTTCTAGAAACCAAATTCCTGATAACCCCTCACAACGGCCTAAAAGTGTAAAATTCCTCTGATTTTATTTCATTATAAATATAATATAATTTATTTTTATGATTAAATTAGTCCCTGTATACACAAAAATATATATAAATAGTATAGTGATAGTTTCAAATAAAAAATGATATTGTAATTATAATATTATAATTTTATAATATAATTTACCGATAAAAATAAAATTAGTTAAAATAATAATTATTAATAAAAATAAATTTATTTTTATAAAATAATTTTAATTTATATTTTATAACTGTATTTAAAATATTTTCTAAAAGAAATACAACCTACTAATTTGGTTAGAAAAATAATGAATACACATAAGATAATAATAAGGTTTCTTTTTATTTTTAGTTTAAATTTATACATTAATTTTGAGGTTAGAAAATAGACCACTAAATTATTAATTATTAATTTATAACTTTTATATTGAATAGGCTAAAATATTTTGATGACAAATTATTCACACATCAAGAATATCACTTGCAAAATAATTGCATATATTTTGGTGTCAATTGAAATTCTAATAGTTAATTTTAATAAATATAAATATTAATATAAAAATAATTGCATATAATTTAATTGTTAATTTTATATTAATACAAATTATTTTTTTTTACTCTGTTTTTAATGAAATGAAAATCTCGTGACTGTTTATAAGCAAAACACCAGTATACACATTGGGTCCAGAATTCAGGTTGGTATTGAGGCCATTTACGAGCCCATCCGGATGGATTCTGGTTGAGGTTTATTAAATGGATTGGATCCACATAATTCATTTTTTTTTTTTTTAAATAATATATTATACAAATATAAAAAATTTAATATAACTAATTTAAATTAATATGAAGTATATCCGTCTATGAATATTGAACACGCAATTTTGAATCGTTTTTAATCGCTCTGCCATCTACAACAGTAAGTGTATTTTACAGATTCCTCCTATTTTAAAAATTTGCTTTTATAATTTTAAGATATATAATATAAAAATTATAAATTATTAATAAATATTATTAGATTAATATATTTATAATATTAAATTATATTCAATTAAAAATAAATAATTTATAAATTATAAAAAAATTTAATTTAAAAAAAATGAAAATCATTAAACAACCCATCTCAATATAATTAAACAATTTTTAATTATATTACTTACTATATTTTTATTTATGCGTTAATTAATTTTTTTTTTTAAATTCTGTTCTATAAATTTTATTCTATTTTAAAAATCAAATTTTAAATAATAAAAAAATTAAATAATTAAAATTTTTAAATAATTTTTTAATCGATTAAAAAATTTAAATAATTTTTTTGAAAATTTAAATAAAAAATTATATTATTTTTTCAATTTTCAAATATATTTGAATATAATTTTATTTTTATTTAGATTAATGTAATTTAACCTAGTTTGTTTTTAGTAGTTTAAACATCTACTTAATTTGAATCAGGTCTAAATTTATTAGAAAATTAATATTACTATTCAATTTCGGATGGAATAGGAAATACATTTCCCTAAGTATATCTAAAATTTTCAATGACCTGAAGCAACTGAAACTAAATCTATTCCTTCTCTTAGCAGGAATCCAACTTTCAAACACTCCTTAGAAATTTTAGAAACTCAAAATCTACTCCTATTCCGACTCAAAGCCACATCACTTCTATAAATTCCAATCTCTTCTTCCACCAACAGCACAAACTTTTCTCTATCTTGTACACCATGCCAAATCCTCGTCCAGAATACAAAATTATTCACATTCAAGCATGTGAACCCAAACCCTCCACAACCAATCCAAACCAATCAATCCTTCAATTCGAAATCTTCCACTTCTTGAGACGCTGTGTTCCCTCCAAAATTCTTGATTCTGAAGACTATGATCCTGTCACACTCAACAGAATCACTAGGACCGTAATGGAGATGGATACTTCGGCTGTTCTCTTAGGTAACTCAGAGGGAGGAGTTTTCAAAGATATGTCACCAGCACTTTCGAGTTTGGATATTCCGGAGAGATGTCATGTAGGTATTGTAGAGAGAATTTCACATGCGGCTGTGAAAGAACAGGCGATTGCTGCGAAGTTAGTGAATGTCAATCTGGATGTGAAGATTGGTGGTGTGACAACTGAGTATAAAGAAGATGATGTTGAAGTAGCAGACGTGGAGAAGCAGAACCAGGAGTCCATGATGCTTGCAGCTAAAAGCTGCATTGAAGCACTGGAGGAGAATTTGCATTTATAATGATCTGTTCTATTAGTATTAGAGTAGTTATTATATAGTCATGATGACATATTGTAGTTTAAATACATATAAAAAAAACATTATTTGATACTGAGGCTTTTGATTGTCAATACATATAAAAATTAAACAAAATTTATCAAATCATACAAATCAGTAAATTTAATTTGAAGTGTTGGTTACACTTACAGTGCAAAATTTTGAGGTGGGTACACTTCCTGAGGATCAATGACGTTAAAGTATATCTAATGTCTCTCCACTCTTTCATCTTTATCTCCCAAGTGCCTGAGCACTGTAGTCATGGAACAACAGAGTCTTGATTCAATGGCTAGAGTACTAACCACTGCCTCAATTGATCTCAGTTCATCGTGAAACTCTGGATGCAATACCAATGAAGAAAAATTCTCATCTAGAACTACTCCGAGACATTTCGCGACAACTTCAAGACTTGGAACCCAGTCACAAGCCTCCAAACCAAATAAAGATGAAGCTTTCGGACAAGGAACTGCCTCAGGGAACTGCATGTACTTGTTCAACCACTTGCCCAGATAGCGTATCAAGCTCGTCATCTCTTTAACATTCAGCTTACTGATAACTGATGACAGAATCATGTCATCAGCATTTGAAGATGAGAAGAAGTAATGTAAACAAAGTTCTGAAGCGGAGAATCCGTCATGTGCAACCATCAGTAGAATAGCAGCTTCCTTCGCCAGACGAAGACTCTTCCTAGTTAGTTCAGTCTCTCCAGCCCTCTCAATAGCTAACAATGCTTGACTCTCCCATTGTTTCCTTACAACTACCAGACTAGAACTAGCATCTCTATTAGGGCTAAGTAAAAACCTTAAAACACAAAGCAATTCAAATGATCCAATATCTGGAGATTGTTTAACACAGACACAAACTAAATCTGCCCTATTCTCTGCAATAAGTTTCATAACCAAGTCAGAGTAACCGGAATGATCTACAAGTCTGTAAACTATCAAAGCATCTACCAACTCCCAAATCTTCAAACTAATACAAGCCTCTAATATCAAACCAACTAAGTCTCTACCCATTAAGAAACCAATCTTCTCAAAAAAAAACCTAGAGTACCTCAAATCAACCTTATCAAACCCGACTGACATCAGCACATTTTCACCAATCTTTTCAAGAAACTGATTTAAAATCACTACGAATTCGGTCTTAGAAAACCTATTAGTGTCTTTGAGCTTCCTCTTCAATTTAAGATAAAAATCTTTGCAAGAATCAATTAGATGAGTATCGTTTTCAGAGATTTTCCAACCTTCGACGGAATTCACGAGAGAAGAGGCGTTCGGGTTCTCGTGTTTCGGCTTCAAGTTGAGTAAAACGTCGTCTGTGGATAATATAATAGGTTGCTCTACCGGAGTACTCAATGGTTCACGATTGGCCGCAGCAGCTTTTGTTATCAGTTCTAACAACGTCATGATTGAAAACTGCAGAAGAGAAGATCGAAGTGTCAGATATGCAAATAACGAGTCAAAAAAAATTCCCTACTACTTGGTTTAATAAGAGAAAAAAACTAAATAAGAAGCTATAGTAGATAGAGATAAGAGACTCTCAGAAGAAGAACCAACCTGCGATGATGGAGCAGCGAATGAAAACCCTAGCAGAGTTGATTTTTGCCGCTGAGTAACTGAGTTTAGAGAAAACGAACAGAGCCAACGATGGCGCTATTTTTATGGTTTTATGATCAATGGACCACAAAACCCTAATTGGGCCTTCAAAAAATGGTTTTGTGTCCTCTCAGGCCCATTCTGGTTATATTTCAATTTTTTTTAAAAAAATTTCGGGGTAATTTAACTATACTTGGAACACATTCATTTAGTAGACATATTTATAGTTTCTTTTGAAGCTCATGCTCAATCTTCATTCAATAGACACGAAACATATTCTTTTAAAGCTCATGCTTCAATATTTTATTCAAAGGACATAATGTAGTTCCATAATCATTCAAAAGATGTCTAATAAGCTCAATAGTCATTAGATAACATGGTATCGAATCGGATGTAGACACAGAAGCTCATCGGAAAATCTCCTCTCTGCCGGTAATATGATATATAGCCTAGAACTAATCTGATGCCTCAAGTGGATGGTGGAGTTTTCCATTGCTTGGCTACGGGACCATAGTCGTAAATGACTTCCCTGTGGCATGACCAAACAAGCTTGATTGCTTCTGGTGTTCCAATTCCAGCACCTCTAGGATCTCCAGCCGGGCCAAACCTGTCAAATATAAGACATGCAAACTTGCTTGTTAGTAACCTTGTTGTAGAATATGAATCTGGGATAAATGAAAACAATACCCACCAGTGATTCTGTGGGGCACCAGTTGTTCGAGCTCTTAATCCAGCATATGTAGTTCCATTCACTGTGTTACCAATAACCTCCTGCAAAATGACCCATAGGTAATCAATTTCAAGCTTATATTAGGCATGGAAGGGGGTATTGATTCTCCTTTTCAAAATTGTCATTGCAACAATCTGTAACTTAGTCAACAGCAAAGTAGTCTGAAGCATGGGTGAGTATGAGAGTTTTCTGAGTCTTGCCTGTAAAAAGAGTGGGTCATTTGAAACCACAGCTGCGGTTAAATGTGCATGCATCCTCTCCAAAGCATCCAACACCAGAGGAAGTTGATTCTGCTTGTACTCAGTAACAACCTGAAAACAAATATATTTACCTGTGTCAGAGCCATTGACAGTCAATAGTGGAAGATGTTTCTTTTGAATGATTAAATCCACCATCAGATTTTTTCTTCTAATCAAATTCTCTAGTTAGTACTCTTAACAGAGAAACTTCTACCAAGAAGGTAAAAGAGAGGAAGATTGGCAACACAGCCAGGATTTATCTCTTAATTTTCCGTTTACCTGAAATGGTCCAAAAATTTCTCTAGTGACAAGCTCATAATTACTATCTTTCAGCATTTCTTCAAGTGGAACAAACACAGCAGTTGGCTTTATAGCACCATAAACAGATGGAATAGAGTGATTCTTTAAAGGTTCGCCACCAAAGAGCAGTTTTGAGCCCGGTATCTTAAGCAACTTATTCAAGTGGTCAAGCATTGCCTCAGTCGTAAATTCTTAGTGCAAGATAGTAAGCATAAAGATCAGATGTTGGTTAGAAACTAAGATCAGATGATTTTGAAACACAGATACCACAGAATATTGAGTAAGTCATACTGGGAACGATGTGAATTCTACTGTTCGATTAGTACTGGTGCCCAATTTATACAATGAACAGACACTTGCTATTTTCTCATACATGCCAATTGAGTGATGAAATTCATATTCTAACAACCCACTCAAAAATAATCAAACACTAGCTTATATATGACAGCTGAGGTACATCATGAGGTCCATTTTTACACAAGGAAATTAAATCCACAAACCTTGCCAACAAAAGAGATACCATTACATAAATTCTTGCTCTAGATTTGATAATTTGTTCCATTCATGGTTGAGCTTCATGGATAGTGATTTTACTTAGCTATTAAAATTGATTAAGAAAAGAATAGACACACTTACAGTAAGAACTGGGCCAATAGTTAGATCTTCCAACTTTCTTCTCTCAGCAAGATCTTTCAACTTAGACAAAATTGGAGTAGATGACCAGTTCTGCACAAGGATTCAAGTATTAACAACAAAAACAGAAGACTAAAAAATTGGAAGATGTGAAACTAGACAGAATAAAAAATTTCAATACAAAAACATAGATACCATTTACATATTCTATATAAGTACATTAACAATACTTGCATTACCTGGAACACAACATAATACCTCCAAATTATTTGTAAGCAATAATAAAAGTACTGTACAAGTAATTAAATTAAAGAGCATTGAGCATTGCAGCTAACCTCATGCATGAATAATATTGATTGTGCAGAACATTTCTGACCGCTGCAGGCATAAGCATCCTGATCGCAAACCCATGCAACATAGTCCAACTGCCATTCAAATATAAACAAAGAAGTTAACTATGATCTTAAGTCTACATGAATAACTAGTCCAATTGAAAGTAATAAATAGTCAGGAAGAAACCTCCTGGACATCAGGTCCTAAGACTTTCCAGTCAAATCCTGCATCTTCCAATTTAATGCGGCCCTTAAGGTCAACAGCCAATTTTTCAGCTACCCGTGAGCTACCAGTAAAGAGAGTCATCCGTGGCTTTCCCTGAGAGAGAAAAAACAAACATTAATAAGCAATATTCAACTGACAATAGTTAGACCACTGTATTTCTCATTAGATGATGCACCTCCATCAACAGTTTGTTCATTGTTTTCCCATCAGAATTTATGAAGTCAACATCTTCTACAGGTAACCCACATTGATGAAGCAAACGCATCATTTGTTCCATAACCACAGACACCTACAAAATTACAGCTTCAAAGTCATTATCTGCATCGGAGAATCTTATGCAATGTCAACAAAACCTAACTATAATTTGTCTATACGAGTAAATATTAAGAATTTTTCAAAAGCACTACAAAAAAAAAAAAAAAAAAAAAAAAAAAAAAAAAAGGGAAACTAAACTATCTAATGTGTGCGAATTGAATAATAGTTGATTAAGAAATTGAATACTGCAAAAAAAAAAAAAAAAAACAACCCATATCGTAAGAACAACTTTATTACCTTGCTATCAACTTTAAGAACAACTTTATTACCCATATAGAGTGCACCCATAAGTTGGAGTACAGGAATCTCTAGTGGGAAATTAAAGGGAGTAATGATTGCAACCTGCACATACAATATTTCGAATATCACAAAAATGGTAGAATAAATTACATACAAATATCTTGGAAACTAAATATAATTGTAACTAATAGAAAGCCCCCAACATTAACATGATCATTTTGATAGAATTAAAAGACACGTCTGTGTAGGAGTAATTATATTTCACAAAACGAAAGCAAGTCATGTTAGAATGACACTGTCGAGAATAAAGAAATGGGCCTTTGAATATAGGAAGACAGCACCATAAAAACTTCGTCTTTCATTTGTGTAATTGACCAACTCACTACAGATCATTGTCCATGTTCAATAGATATTCAAGGTTCTTTGGCAGTCCTTTATACATAAACTAAATGTTACAAGCTGAAATTTTCCTCTACTCCAAATGGTCTTACAATATCTATTATAAAGCAATTTTCAGTATTTAATATATCTTCTGAAGTTAATGGACCAAAGAGTAAAAGCCCCAAACAGCAAGTTCAGAGTAACAATTCCACTTAAGCATTTAAAATCTACAAAATATTCTTCCATCTTCAGTCAATATTTTATTATCTTTTGTATTTTAGTTGTATATTAAATTCAGCATCCACATAGTTATAAACGATTGTTATGAAGACAATGCCTTACCGGACCATAAGGCCATCGATAACCATGGCTTTGCTGTCCAAGATGATTACCAGGTACAGCAAAAGACCTTGCGAGAAATCGGACCTGCAGACATAAGGTGAGACAAAATTTGTTGATAAATTCACAACTTTCACATATGAGATATTTTCATCAGATTTTTAGCTAGTTTAGCTTGAATAAATACTATTTCAATTGGGGAGAGAAATGGGTAAATGAAGCAAATAGAGATGATGAAGAATCAGCGACCATGTAAAATCTATAAATCATATAATGATGAATGCATGCCTAGAGAATAACATCAATGAGTGCAATCTTGGAGCATCTATTGCTTTTTCACTTTCTTAACCATAATTGCTCAAGCAGGCTGGTTTTATGCACCTGATCCCCGCAGAAATTTGCTAGGAACTTTTGTGTAACTTGAACTTCACCAAGAGCTTGTGCATAACTCTTAGGAGCAACCCTCTGTATTAGCTTCGTGAAGAAATCGGAGACCTGAAAATCATGTAAATATAGCATCACACAGAGGCCTACATAAACCAGGTAAATAACTCCATAATTGAATGATGATACAAGATTATAAATCCTTCCTTCAAACCACTACCTTTGGTAGAGAAAGCATGTGAGCTGCTTTTTCAGTAATGTCTCCATACAAAAGGTACCTGCCAAACATTATATTTGAGCATCAATCAAAAACCAATTTATCATGATTAGCACGCCCTTAAACCAGCTTTCTCCATTCAACATATATATGACAGGAGCACAGATAAAATAGAATGGCGCAAACCTATCTGGTGATTTGAAGGGATTGTGGAGACCATGTTTGGGGCACTTCAACAAGCTGTCCACAAATGGCTGGCAAAGCAGTTCAATGATCAAAAGAAGCATATATGCAAATTCAATAGCGTAATCACTAGCAAAAGACATCCATAGTATGTGAATATTTATTTAACACGACAGCAAGATATCTGGCAGCCAAAAAACAAGAAGATAATTTTACATAAGAAAGAAAATACCTGGATTTCCTTTTCATTTACTTCAGCAACTTTAATGAATGGCTCCCCATTCAAAGGATCAACAAGCGTATTCCAATAGGATGATCCAGTCCATTTCCCCTGAACTGCCAGTCAAAGACACAACAAATTTTCAAAACAATTTGACTTCAGCTTTCAATTTCAGTAGAATGCCAATATCTTCAGTGAAATGCCAAACCAGTAGGCCACAAAGCAGAAACGATAACCAAATGAACATTACAGCATGTGTTTCTAGCTAAAGCAAGCTAATACCGTGCAATGTACCAACTCAATCTTGCTGTGTTTGTTTTATATGCACTTCAAAAGGGTGATCAGAGAGATAATGTTTGAAACTTATCAAAATTATATGATGCAACAGTAGCAGTACCTACCCAAGTTGTACACTTCAGCAGGTCGAGAACCCGATACTTCTTCTGCTTCTAGTGTTGCAAACGGCAGAGAATGAGCATATCTGTAATACAAACCAAACACTAATCAGATGAAAAATAAACAAATGAAGCTACAAAGAAACAACTATTACTCTACAACAATAACAAAATAGATTTTCACAAGAACAAAACTTCAATCACCACAATAACAAGCCACATGAACCAGTCCCAGATACATACGCAGATGAAAATCTCAAAACCAAATGACCAAACAACACATGCAACAACCTCAACACAACTGAAAACCGTCATCAAATCAAAACCTCGATTGAATTTCAAAACAAACAAACACATGCAATCATTTAAACACATTGATCATCACATCAAAACCCAATTACCTCGATTGATTCAACGAATTGAGCCAACGCCAAGCTGTGCGAGAGCCTCCGGCTCCAAATTCTACACGAGCCAAAACTCTAAACATAGTTAACGATACAAACACCACACAATAACCGTATCAATCAATGAAAATGATCTCGATACAGAATAGCTACTGTTATTAAAAAATAAACTGAGCTGGGGTTTTAATATAAGGAAATTGTCGCTCTCAGTCAATCGAGAGACTCAGCCTTGTCAGATTTTCGCATGGAGTAGAGAAGAAGAGCACTGTCGTGTTCAAATTTTACACTGACTTGTGTGTTTAGAGATCGATAACCAATCAAAAACCGTTCATTTTAATTTACTGTATTTTAATTGGTGATCAACTATAAACTATGATGCACCTGCGCTACACAAGATTATTTACAATGATATGATCCACAGTGGGTCATGTCATGAATGAGTCACATGATAAGAATATGGTATGCATAAAAAATCCTTATCAGATCCCATGACGTGTACGTACGTACTTACGTTACGTGTCAGTTTCGGATTTGATGGGCCCCATAAAGCCCACTTTTGATACATTGGGCTTCAGGCCTATCAAAAACAATTTAAAAATATTCCATTTTTAAAAAACTTTAAATCAATTAATTATTTTTGTATGTGTGAGAGAGGAATGACTATTTTATAAAGAGTTAATTGCACTCATGCCTTCTGAACAATGGCAATTTACACACGTATGAACATTTTGGTAATCACACCCCTTCTATCCATAAAATTAGTAAAAACACAAGATAAAATTAACTTTAAATGAACATTATATTATACATATATATTCAGAATTGCAAATTCCATTGTTATATTAATGAACTGTATTAAACAAGAGAACAATAATAGCATACACATATCTACTTTTGATGTCACTCCCTCACTATACTTTTGATGCTATTTTTACAATTAAAGTTATGTGTCATGCACCTAATGCGGTATATGTCATATATAAAGTACTAACTTACATCATAATATTAAGTACTCACATTAGGATTTATTTTCTTGGTAGTATCTAACATAGAGCTTTGAACTTGTTTTATTTGTGGTTGTAAAAGCTTGTTTGCTATTCAGAAATATTCAGAGTATTAATGACTGGGCAATACTTTTCTGCTTATGAGCAGTGCGTTGCTGATTGCTTCGATCCCAATAACCAAGAACATTAAAGAATTAAGGTAAGCCATAAATATATAAATTGTATTCACTTCCTTGATTTGAATTTCCTTGTAATAGTCTAGTGAAGTGATATATGGAGATAGGCTGAAGTTGAATTGGGCAACAGACTTCCGGATTATTAGATCAATGAGAGAATGTCTTGATGCTCCTAAATTTTCTAACTTTAAGGTCAGTAGCTTAATTGTCTATTCTCATGATTGTGAGTGAATCCATTCTTGTGTTTAGATCATCAAACAATACAATAAAAAAAATAAAATAAAAAAAAAAGAGAATATCAGTCACAACCAGATTCAGTACTAAAAAGTCCAGTTCTAAAACAATGTTATTATAGTCATCAATAGTATCATTAAACCTCTCAATGCTCTCAAAGCTTTCCTCACCTGTTTTGAATTCCGCTGAATACAATCAAACAAACACATACACCCATTTAAATTTAAATATTTAAACTTAAAAAAAAAAAACAAACAAACTTTGTAAACAATCAAAATCTTATAGCAGTCAATTTCTCATGGGTGGTGGTGGTGCCTCTTCTATGACTAGTCAATCTAATAACTACTATGCCAGCCTGAGCAGCATCAGCGATAACATCAGTGCTTATGGTTATAGTTATTTCAACAACATGCTTGTTCTGTTCACTATTAATTGCTTTGGAAGAATAATAAGACCTGAACTAAGTTGCTTCTGCAGGAAATATTTTTGGAGATATTGTAGCTCGATCGTAACGCAAATTGTTATTCGGGTCTCGCCCAAAGTGACAATAATAGCTTTATATGTAATTGTTGTCTCCAGAATTTGTCTGCCTTTGTTGCTCTTTATGCCAAACAAACCCTTTAACCACCATGTTGTTTTGCCCGTCACCGTCATTGATGTTTTAGACAAACATAAAAATTGTCAAATGTAATCACAAACTATACTATTTAGGTGCTTTCCCATCCTTGTTCAACCTCACTTGATAAAGAATAAAGCTTTTATACATGTATAACAAATGGATTATAAAATAAATAATAAATAAATCAATTCAACAAACAATAAAGCTTACAATAAGAAAATAAAGAAAAATATTAGTAACTCTCCCATAACATCAACTTAGAATTAAAAAATATATATATTTGCAAAAGTAAAGAGTCCTTATTTGTAGAGAACATAAGGATAAATTAAAAATACGATAGAATATCTCTCTCAGTCTATGAGATCGCTCATACCATTATCAACCAAGACACCTAATAATTCTAAACAGACATTCACCTCAACTCACATGGACATTAAATTAATTCTAAAGTAAAAAAAAAAAAAAAAAAAAACCATTAATAAAACTTACAAATCAAATAACAAATTATTAAAAAAAAAAAAAAACACTCACCTGTAAACAAAAAATTAAACTAAACCAATCCAATAATCAAATAATACTCTATTTTCAATTATAGGTCTTCGTTGACTAGTTGAGAATCTAATATACAACAAACTTGACATATTAATTCCTGTGGAAGAGGACAACTTATAGATTATTTTAATCCTGAAAATATAAATACGAAAAGAGATGGGAAGTAGAAAAACAAAATTGAAATCACTTACAATTGTAACTCTCCTACTGGAACCTCTCATCTATTGAAGCATTTTCTGTGTTTTAATCAGTCTGGAAAACAAAGATTGAAAATTCACCAATGAAGACAACATCACTCGTCAATATGATAAAATATCAGTTATGTCCATATCACTACAAGAAAGAAAAAAAATCCTAATCACCAAATAGACTTCCGAATCAATAAAAATACAATCTTCATGAGAGAAAGCAAAATAAAAGATAAAAAGAAAGAAACTCAATTGAAGTAAATAAACCTAAAACACAATGAAAGGTCAAATGTTACTGCAATGTAGAGACAAACTAATGCAATCAACATAACACAACAGAAACAAAATCAAACCAATCATAACAGTACCATTTAACCCGGCAGAGTGATCATCAGCTGACATTCAACTAACATTACAACATTAAATAACTTCTTTCAGCTATTCCAAACAGAATACCTGATTTATAAAACATAGCATCATGAAAATCAGAAGTCTCTGACAATGTTTTATTATTCAAAAGTCTCAAATTACAAAAACTTTCCGTCACTCAAACTCAGTCCATCAATCCCTAAATATTATCCATATGCAAAAGACCTAAAACACTATAAACAATATAGCACACATGTAAAATAATAATAATAATAAAAGCAGAAATCTTGAACCTAACACTAAATCCTGATCAAACACTAAATTAGATATAAAAAAGTGAACATGTGAAATAGAGGAGAAAAGCATAATATACCTTGAACAGGGCTCATCTCCTTCTCCACTTTAGCTTGCATGTCACCTAAAGCAACAACTTATCTCTTTGATCGTCTCTTCATATCTTTCAAATCCTTCATTGAAAAAAAAAATAGGATCAAACCTAACCCGCAACATATTAACAGACAGGTAGAAAATAAAAATAACCTTAGTGTTAGTGTTTGGGTCCATCTCCACGTTCGGGGTCTTCTTTACTTATGATCATCGACGTCAACGGCAACATCCATCTCACCACGGATATCACTACCATAAAAATCATACTCTTACTCTTCGTGTTGGCTAAGCTTGTCATTTCTAGGTGCTCTTACTCGTCATGTTCTTCCTTCGTGTTTGCTACACTTGTCATTTTTGGTATATTAGTGAAATGATGTCATGGTCTCAACCCGTCTCTATTGGTCGTCCGTAATGTGAAACCTGATTGTGTGATTGTTCTATTGGTCGTCCCTAATGTGAAACCTGATTGTGTGATTGAGAGACGGAGCACGAACGTGAGAAATTTATAAATCCAAATAAGAATCATAATGGAAAATGAAGAGAAAAAGATTAGAGAATTAATGGGAGAAGATAAAGGGATAAAAGAATTAATAGGAAACGTGGAAGGATGATAATAATAATGGAAAATGAAGAGAAATGGATTAGAGAATTAATAGGAGAAGAGAGATATAGAGAATTAATAGGAAAGGTGGAAGGATGAGAAGAGGCAATGACATGTGGTACAATTATATTGGATAAGAGGTGTGATGTGTGTGTCACGTGTCTAATGCTGAAGACATCTAAACTACATTGCCTCTAATCTATTTTACTATATATATATATATATATATATATATGCATATTAATTGACTTACAAATTAATTGGACTATTTATTTTACCAAATTGGAGAAGACAAAGAATTTATTCTAACTCTTTCCCATATCTAGAATCTCCATCCATCCTAGAACATCAAAACTCAATGGAACATGCATGCAGATTCCCTTCCCTACTACCAAAACCACATTTTCCTCCAAAGCTGTCAATATAAAATTTTCACATGGATAAGGAGTAGATGGTATTTATGCAAAGTTAGTGACCATACTCAAAGTAATTAGTTAATACATAAATCAGTACACTAATTAATATACTCAAATCGAATATCTTCTTCGTCATCAGAATCTATATATCTATATAAAACTGTTCCAAAGAAGAGGATGTGGCATAGTTAGAATTACTCCATTCTACTTATACATTCGACACTAGTATTTACATTATTTACAAAACTGTCACTATAAAATATATAAGTATAAAGTATTTAAAATATATTCAAAATAAAGTAAATATAAATAAATTATGGTTGAATGTGGAAATCTAAATAACCATGAAAAGATACACTTAATTGATATAAATAATGAATTTACTATGTCAATAATTTTTTGATCTTCTCACTTCTCATGACATGTAATATACAAAATAATCAACAATCAATCTCTTTATATAACTCATTCAACTATATTTCACAGTTGTTTCATTCGATGGAAGGATTGTCTATGCAGATTATGGGAATGAAAGACAAGTTAGAGAAAGTGCATCATCTAGCTGATGAAGTTCTTTCAAATATTATTGAGCAACATAAAACGAATAGGGATTATGTGAGCAATAATAAGGACGAGGTGCTTCGCATATTCGTTTGAAGATTTAAGAGAATAGTAATGAAGATTTTAATTTCACTTCTATTAATGTCAAAACTATTATTTGGACAAGTTCAAAAGTTTATTATTCAATATTTTTAACTTAGAATTTCACATGTTAAATTCACATCATTTAGTTTGGCTAGGCTGGGTGCACATCCATACATGTCAATGTAATTTTAATATTACAGGGAAGATAGTTGAATAGATGTTGATTTTTGATTATTTTGTTTGTTCATGTAATGACAAATGATGAGACCACGTAATTACCTACATAGTAAACTTTTTATATGAATTAAGTATATAATTTTAATTTGAAACTTTTTTTTTATAAGTATATATTGTCACCATTATTTATTTTTCACTATTTTTGTTAGTATTGCCTTGAATCACAATGATTTCTTTTTAGAAAGATTTTCCTATTTTGAGTTTGGATCTATTTACTAATTGTTTGATCCTTTGTTTTGGAAAGATTTGGTTTTCCTAATTTGGTTGATTGTATTTCTTAGTTGGAAAGGAAACAAATTAGGAAAGTATATTTGATGATTACTATAAATAGAGCTGTCTCGTGAAGAAGAAAGCATCTCGTCCTTTTGGGTGATGATCATTGGATTTGGGTCATACCTAGTTGGGGATGATCATTGGGGTTGGGGTCTCGCCTTTAAGGAGATTTTGAGTATTGAGGTTAGGGTCTCTCCATTAAGGAGATTTCAAGTTGAGATTGGGGTCTCGCCATTAAGGAGATTTCGAGTTGGGTTGTCTCGCCATTAAGGAGATTTTGATTTGAGGTTGTCTCGCCATTAAGAAAATTTTGATTTGAGGTTGTCTCGCCATTAAGGAGATTTTGAATTGGGTTGTCTCGCCATTAAGAAGATTTTGATTTGGGTTGTCTCGCCACGGTGAAGTTGTTCGCCTAAAAGAGATTCTGATTGAGAAAGAAAATAATTTTGTGTGGAGAGAGAGTGTTGTCTGAATGACTTGTAGTCCTTATTTCTCATAGTAAAGTTATTATCTTTCCGTGGATTAGGCAATTTGCCGAATCACGTTAAATATTGTGTCTGATTTGGGCGATTGTTTTGGTTGAACCGAACCAGGAATTAGGAAGAAAGTGGGATAGAACCGAAAATTCCCTAATAATTTTATTTTTTACAAATCTTTTCATTAAACAATTTATTTTATACAATTTTATAATAAAATTGCGCGAAGTGCAAGAATATTCTCTAGTACTAAATGTTGGGAAAACACAGTTAGCTTTGATACCATTTGTTGAACAAATCGGTGATCCATTGCAGCGGAGACGAGTATTGGCAACCACAAAGTAAAACAACATACACAAGATAAGAAAACAGAGAGAGAAAATAAGCACAGTATTTTTACGTGGAAACCCAAAACGGGAAGAAAACCACGGCCGTCAGGACGACGAGAGACTAATTCACTATGTAACAATAAAGCAACAGTTACAACCAGAATATCACTTTCTCACTCCCCAACCCAATTACATTGGTCACAGTCTCACATACAAGCTCTCCTCATATGGCTCTCACATGATAACAAAACTCGATCCCAAAACTCAAGATCTCAATGGTCTCCATGGTTCCCAGGCCCCAATCGGGCACCTCCCAAACCTAACCAACTAGATCTACATTATTCTCTCAGGATATCTAATAATTGATACAAGCACTATATTTATAGCATTAGGTTACTTAGTCACAAAGTAATTCTAAACCATTAAGAAAACCTTTTCTTATTTAGGATTCTCAATGATCTCTTTCCTAATTAGAATCTTACTTTAGGAAATACCATTCCTAATCAAATATGACACTTCCAAAACAGTATTCGAGTCTTTTCCAAATTACCGACCAATTATGAATATCAGAATATACCCGAATTCTCGTCACAATACTAACATTAAAATAAATCCAACCATTTTCCATTTGCACATAATCTCAGTGAGGTTTATTTATTTAGTATGTTCTTGATTTTAATTTAATTAAATATCTAAATGAAATTGATATATAACATCTCAAGAAATTCAACATTCAAATGTTTGAAATCATATATAAATGGTTATATTTACACTAATGATTATGAATATCCTTTTTAAAATATTTAAATTTATAAATCAATAAACTTACAAATCAATTTAAATTTATTATAAAGTAATTGATTGAAAAATGCTACATTTACTATAACTCTGCTGAGAGAATAGTGCCGAATAGACGAATTTAATTCTCACTCAGACTCCTCCAACCATTATAAATTATAAATGGTTAACATTTTGAGTCGCTCAAAATGATGGTCAACTCATTTTAGTATCATGTTCTATGACATTTGCTCTTCTCTAATTAAGTTACCATGTTTTTAATCAATCATCTTATTCTCCCACCAAAATCCTCAGTTGAAATCATCAATTAACTTCATAAAATAGGGATTTTTAATGATACAACTATAGTAGTTAGGGTAAGTAGCGAAATTAGAAATAAATGAAACTTGGAAGCAAATGAGAGAAATCTGATGTTACAAAATTTACAAATTTTGAATAAATCCATACACCCATAGAACATTATGACTTTCATCCGTTGAAAGATAAAACTGGTATTCTGTCAAAGTATTTAACATTATAACTCACTTCATTGTCCCTTGACTTGACTGTAGACGTTGTGCATCTTAAATAAAATGTTTTGAAGGAATTATAAGATTGAGTAATTGTAAGTTGATATATTTTTATAAGTTTGATTATCAAGTATTAATTATTAAATTTACGTACCATGTTCATCTATACTGGTGGGGCAGAGGATGACAGTATTGAAGATGAACGCCAATCAAGACATTTGTTGTAGTCGATTATGGACCTGTTTAGAAAGACTGACTTTTGGTTTATGGCTTCTGAAAACTGTTTTAGATGGTGTTTGGATAACTAAAAATAATATTTTTGATCTCCCATAAACTCTTCCAAATGAATAAAAAATATTAACTTCCTAAAAGTGACTTCAACTTTTCTTTTTCTACCGACAGAAGTTAAAAGTAAAAGTAATTCTAAACATACCCTACATAATTCTCTAACTTCGGAAATGCATGGGAAAGTATTGGAGAAGATTTTGAGTATATGATGAAATATGACCTTGGCCCAAAGGAAATCCTCCCTTTAAATATAGAAAAACTATGATATCTACCTCCTGAATGATGTGTTTAGTAAAATTATAAAATTGTATCTTTACAGTAATATGGATCCCGCAACACTGGCTAAATAAAAGAGGACAGGAAAATATATTTTCGTGGCATTTTAATGGGCCTAAAAGAAGTATGATTCAGCCCAAATAGTTAAAAGTGTTCATCACCTTCCCTATAGAGTACAAATATGTTCTTTTTATACACAAATTGATCGATTCAATTTTGATTCAATTTACTAGCAAAATTAATTAAAAAAATATAATTATAAAATTTATTTAATTCTCTAAAAGATTATTTTCCAAATAAAAATAATAATAAATTTATAAAAATAATCCGGACAAATGCACAGATCCACGTATTAACAGTTAAGTCAGATTCACCACTCATAATCAGTAAAAACAGTGGAAAAAATATGAAGTTACAGTAGCTCCACGTGTCCATGAGATAGATACAAAGTCAGTGTCGAAGCTGAAGTAAAAAAAAAAATTAGCCCGAGTCCATTTCAGCAACTAAACTAAAAAATGCCGGCTTTTTCCCGAGGAATAAATTAACTGACCACCGATTTCGCTCAACATTTTTCTCTCTTCTCACCTCATCACATCATACACTCTTTTTCTAACCGTTTAGTTTTACATCTTATGACGGACTACCGGCTACCGTCCACAATCAATATTTGGTCCGACGACGTGTCGGTCATGAATGCTTTGATGTCCACCGAATTGTCCGGTCTTTGGCCATCTTCTAACAAATCACATGACGTGCCTGTTTCGTCCTCCTCTCAGCAGATGTTTAACCAAGAGACTCTCCAACAGCTAATTGAAGGAGCGCGTGAGAGCTGGACTTACGCTATTTTCTGGCAATCTTCGTGTGACTACACTGGCGCGTCTGTTCTCGGCTGGGGCGATGGTTATTACAAAGGTGAGCCGGATAAAGCCAAGCTGAGAACTAAAACCTCATCTGCTGCTGAACAGGAGCACAGGAAGAAAGTGTTGAGAGAACTCAACTCGTTGATTTCCGGATCTACTGCGAGTCCTGATGATGCGAACGATGATGAAGTCACCGACACCGAGTGGTTCTTTTTGGTTTCGATGCCGCAGTCGTTTTGTGTGAACAGTGGTGGGTTGCCGGGTCAGGCTTTTTTTAATAACAGTCCGGTTTGGGTTCATGGGCCGGAGAGGTTACGGAATTCGGGGTGTGAAAGGGCGAGACAGGGACATGTGTTTGGTTTGCAGACTATGGTTTGTGTGCCGTCGGCTAATGGTGTTGTTGAGCTGGGGTCTACTGATGTTATTGTTCAAAACTCCGATCTGATGAATAAGGTTCTTTTTTTGTTTAATTTTATTTTCTATATAGGTGTCTCTAATCAAGTAAATTGTCAATTGAGTCCATGAGTCAATTTTTTAAATTTTGGTTACCAATTTTTTTTTATGACTTTTCCCTTTTATCATCAATTTGCCAATTCCATATAACGTGTTTATATATATAATTATTAAAAGTTATCTTAATATTTTAAGAAATTAATTATTATTATATTTTTAACAAATATGATCGAATATTTAATTTGAAAATAAGTTCAAAGTATAAAAAAATTGATAAAATTTATTATTATTATTAATTATTATTAGACACGTTTATTTATATAAAAATTATATATTTAAAAAAAATCAAAAGAGTTACAACGTAAAATTCGAGAAATATTGAAATATCCAAATTCGTTACAAGTTTGATAAAATTGTATAAACTCAATATTTTATTTGTTTACATTTCATAAATTTTACACGACGACTTTTTATTATTATTATCACAGTAGTGAGAACTGAGTTTACCTTACTATCAAATTAAATTTGACAATTATTATTATTATTTTTTTTAAACTAAAAACTAAAAACCCACAAATTGAATAAAAAAATAATAACCCTTTAAGTTATTTTGCAAGCTATAAGAAAAATCACATCACAAAAATCTATTTATTTTATAAACGATAAATAAATAAAGAAATAATTAATTAATTCTAAGTTATTACTTAATTCTTGAACTTATTTTGTTTAAATTTAATACTACAATTTGGAGTTGATTTAAAAGAATGGATACTTTGTGTTTTCTAATTCCAAATTTTTATAATCATCTATTATAGTCCATTTGCATATAAAAAATAATAGTGAATTTTAGTTGGAATCAAAATTATTAATGGATTTTAATTAAAACATTTTAATAGCTTTTATTAAATTAATTTTGAAATTATTTTTAAAATAAAATAATTATATCAAATCAATAAAGATAATTAGAGGTAATATAGGATTAAAATTATCTATGTTAATACATATTATATTTACAGTAAGTGTGAAAATAATTATTTTAAAATAGTGTAAAGTAGATATTTGAGTAGTGTTGAAAGTAATTATTATATCTATTATATTGCTAAATATATTTAAATAATTATTAAATATAAAATTAAAATTGTTATAATTTTTTAACTTCGTATTTATTATAATATTTTGAATAACATTAAAAGGTAAACACCTTTTATTGATGATTTATACAAGTCTCATTTGGAATAATTCGATTTTCAAGAAACAATAGAAGAGGATGGTACTCAGATTTCATCTCGATCATATTATACCTGAATGAAAAAATATACACTACATAAAAAAAAATATATATTATTTATAAAAAAATTTCAACAACTTATAGTTCACCTTTAAATTAATTTTTAAAAAATTTTTAGAAATTAATAGTAATTTACTAGTCGTCTTAATAAAGCATGCTTATGAGTTGAGTATAAAATTGAACTTTATATATAAAAATATATGTAAATTGAAACTTTATGTATAAAAGTGTATATGTTTTATTTATGTATTTATATATGGGAGATTAAATTAATTCAATATTAATTTTAATTGAATTACATAATATTTACTCACGTTAATTTATAAAATATTAGTGAGTATACACGTTTAAATATACATAAAATATATTTAATTTATATTAGAGATACTTAAATAAATAAATAAATATATATATATATATATATTATTTTAACTGTGTTAATAAAGATAACATTTAATATAATAAAGTATAATTACGCTTTTGAATTTATTTATTTGTTTGTTTTTTTGATTTTGTAGTGTATAGTCACTTGTATCCCTAATTTCCGTTTACTAGATATATTATTTATTAATTTGTGATTAGTTGGTTGAATTTAGGATTGGATTACATTTATGTATAATGGATTTTTTAGTTTTTTTATCTAATTAAATTAATTTTTTATTTGAAAATAGATAAATTATTTCAATCACTACTAATTATGGGAGATTTTTACTTTTAAACTACGCCACTGTAGTCACTTTCTCGAATGAAAGTTTTGGATTCAATTTGGGATAACCTAAAAAATTAATATTATAATATTAATTTTTTAAAAATAAATTTAAAATTTTATTGAAACACGATTTATTAAAAAAAAATAAAAATCTAAACGGTAATAATTTTTAAAACTCAAGCGATTATAACCACTAACCCATTATATTATTTGTAGAATAGACAAAGCAAAATACTTAATTAATTCTAAAACTAAATAGATAAGCGATCATAATAATTGTATAATGTTTATAACAGACTGTATTATTAGTCGGGTTATATATACAATATAGGAGGGGTGAAATCTCATAATATGGTAAAAGAATACTTAAAAGTTAAATTTTTATTTTATCAGTAATATTTTAAATTTTACCCACTACACTTTCCAAAATTAGTAATATTTTTTTAGTTGCTTCCCTTTCTAAATTTAGTAAAAAATAATAACAAATTTACTTATTTGCCCTTTATTCATACAAATGTTTATTATGTGGCCCAACTTTTCTTGTCTAGTCTATTTTTTTCTTTTTTCAAATAGATAAGGGCAAAATTGGAAAAAATAAACTTTATTGGAATTTGAAGCTACAGTAACTGTAGTCACTAATAAAATAAAGAGGTAGTATATATTTACTGAAAAAGAAAATTGGAAGCTGTAGGGTGAGATTGACCCTTAATCCCTTATCTAGCTCTGATTTTAATTTTTTTACTAAGTCTTTAGAGATTTTATTTTTAATATTGAGATTTGATTTAATTTAATTATTTAAACATAACAAAGAACAAAATTAATTTAAACAAATATATAACATTAATAGAATAGGTTAAATAATATTGAAAAGCAAACATCTTTTATTGATGATCTATTGGAATCTCATATTTTAACAATAAGATTTTTAAGAACCAGAGGTGCTCTAATCTCCAATTGACTAGTGAATCGTTCCAGAAAACGACAAAGATTTATGACAATTGACTTCACATATATCTTTCGTGGAAAAACATGACTTTAGATGATAAATACAGCACCAATTTTTATTTAGGAAAGATTTGACGCAGATGTTTACTTGATCCAAATTCACAGACGCCGTACCTGAAAAAAAATGTATATATTACATGAAAACAAAATAAAATCATATTACATATAAAAATTCTTAGAGAATTGAAGAAAATTTATCATCTCTAAATTAATTAAAAATATATAATAAAAAAATAGTTTTAATACTTACCTTGATAAAGCATGCTTATGCAAAACAATACGGCAATCAAGCGGTATGATATTTGAAATGCCATAAAAAATGTGGTATAAAATTTTATATATAAATTTCAAGAATTTTTTTTTCTTTTTTACTTTTCCATCTAATTTTGTGCGTTGTGTGTTTATGTAGTGGGAGATTAATTCAGTATTAATTACACTAAAATTGTATTGAATTATATAATATTTATTCATATTAATTACATACTATTTATTTACATTAATTTATAATAAAAAAATCGAAATATTAGTAAAGTATATTTCTCACTGAAGATTTGAATTTGAATATAAGTAAAATATATTTTTAATTTATGGTAAAAATATTGGAATATTTATTTATTTCTTATTTTCTTAAATGTACTAATAAAGATAATATTTAATATAATAACGTATAATTACGTTTTTTTAATTTATTTGTTTGAATACATAGTATTTTAAATTGAGCTATTTATTTTGAAAAAAAATTGGAAGTTAATGAATCATGACCCGTGCCTTAAGCCGAGTGTTGTTAAGTAATTTTTATAGGTAGACATAGAAAAGTTTCACGAGGTAGGATTGATTTTTTAGTCTTGAATCATCTAATATTCAAATCCGATTTTAATAATTGAATTAAATATTTATATTAGAATTAAAATGTTAAATTTAATATTTTATTTTTAATTTTATTAATTTAATATACAATAATTTATATGATATATTATTTGTAATATATATATATTTAAAAAAATCTACTACTATTTATTATATATAATCTAATTAAATATTTACTAAGATAAATATTTTTAAAAATAATTATATAAAAACAAATGAAAATTAAAAAAAATAATAATAATTTGTGTGCCACTTGGCAGTCAATATTGGGAAATGACTGATAACATGTGATGTTTTTTTGGAATCTCGTGAGATGAGAAATGGTAGGTACAGAGATTATTATTATTATTATTTTTTTTATTATTATTTTTTTTAATTTTTATTTTTTTTTTCCTGTGAACTGTGGGTGGGTAAAAGCCCAACAAAGGCCCAATATATATTATTAAGTTGTTTAAGTGACTCGATCTGATTGTAAATCTTTGGGCTTAGTTAGCCCAAATTCTTATTCAACACACACCTATTTCCCTTCTTAGGTTTGAAAATACCTTTTCTTATAAAACCAACAAAGATTATCACTAATGAGTCTCGTCACAAGCAAACACACACGTTCAACTTCAGTAATTACAATACGAGATACAGATTAAAAAACACAACAAAAGAAAAATCTACGGTGGTGTGGCATGGCACATGATGCCACCTGAGATACACATAACAACCGAAGATAAAAGACCCAATGTAGTAGAAACTACCAATAAAGTATTCAATTATTAATTTTAAATGAATAATTAATTATTAATTTTAAAATGACAGCAGCTGCATATCAATTATTAATTTTAAATTATAAAATAATTAATTGACTTAAAAATTAATTGGACTTTTTATCTTACCAAATTGGAGAAGGCAAAGAATGTATTCAAACTCTTTCCTATATTTAGAATCCTCCTCCATCCCAGAACATCAAAACTCAACGTTAATGCACTCACGGCCGTCATAGCAAGCATCACACCAAGGAAATGACTATATTAATAATAATTAAATAAATCAATTTTGAAGTTAAATAATTTAAATTTAATAAAAAGTAAAACATACATCAAAATAGAATAAACCCGGTAGCCTTCAGCAACTGACGTGGCTATAAAAGCACTCATTGCCAGCAGGATCTGTGTGGTTCTCATAATCACACCACTTGTCTTTCCCAAAATTCCAAATATCATCCTATTGTAAATAAAATTATAAAACTTATAAATAAATCATAAGATACGTAGCACATTTTTCTTTATTCTCCGTATAGATTACTAATCTGTGAATTTAATAGAAAATTGAACTAGGTATATTTCATAGATAAATTAAAATTTTTTTATAGAAAATATCCGATATATACATTTAAGTACATGAAATTTTTAAATAATATTGAAATAAATTGAAACCAGGGTACGTACTTCGTAATTTTTAAAACTAATAAAAAAATTAAACCATTAAATTTTACATAAATATATAAATAAAAAGATCTATAATAGCAATCAACACTGCCTAATTAAAAGAAATAAAATATATATATATATATAACAACAATCAGTAATAACTAACTAAATAATAATAACTATCAACATCTCAGTATTGTTGGAGGTATATAATTATTAACTTTAGGTAAAAGAATTTTAACATAAATTACTTACCTCCAACATAATTATTAGTAATATGTTTAAGTGGCATCTTAATGGGCCTAAAAGAAGTGTGATTCGGCCCAAATAGTTAAAAGTGTTCATCACCTTCCCTATAGAGTACAAATTTTTTTCTTCTTATACAGAAATTGATGGACCCAATTTTAATTCAATTTACTAGCAAAATTAATTTACAAAAAGTATAATTCTAAAATATAATTTTATTTTAATGGGAAAAAGAAAAACAATGGAAACTAATATCTTGGAATTCTATTATCCTAATTTATTAATATATTATCCAATCAGGTGAGAGGAGCTTCACCCCTAAAATCTGAAATCATGAAACCTTATAACAGCAATCCATACTAACTAATTGGAAGGAATAAAAATGAGTATAATACCAATCAACAATAACTGAGCAGGTAATAACTATCTAAGCTTGCAACAATTAGATCCCTGAAATGTAATGTGTGGGGTCCATAGGGTCATGTGTAAATGTGATTTGATATTTATTGAGCTTGTTTTGGTTTAATGATATTTAGTAATTAGAGCTTTAGTGTTATATTATTGTAATTTAAATGATAGATATTTTTAAATATTTTATAATTCTTTTTACATTATTGTAAATTTTAATTTTTAAAAAAAAGAATTATAAAATTTGTATTGAAATAAGTTAAAATATTGAGCAAAGGAAATTCACAATTTGATGAGATGGTACAAGTCTAAGTATTACACAAGCTAGAAGATGCAATTAGAAAAGTCATACTATATATATATATAATACGGATGAAAACGTTTTAACATTCTTATGAATCACAACGTACACCACAAATCCAACAACTCTGCACATGATTCTTAAACTGTAATGCTAAAATCTGCAAATGAGTCGACAATGAGGACTAGAGTTCCCCAGATAGTTAATCAGCTGTAATTCTTTCAATACAAAATTTATAATTCTTTTTTAAAAAATTAAAATTTACAATAATGTAAAAAGAATTACAAAATATTTAAAAATATCTATTATTTAAATTATAATAATATATCACTAAAGCTCTAATTGCTAAATATCCTTAAACCAAAACAAGCTCCAATAAATATCAAATCACATTTATACAAGACCCTATGGACCCCACACTACAGAAATTATCAGATATATACATTTAAGGATTTTTTTATAAACAGTGAATTTCCTTCACAATCATGTTTGACTAACTATAATTACATATTAATTTGTTGACCACATTTGTATAATTTTATTTTTTTTTTATGGTTTGTTTAGTTTAATTTGCAAATAGCCAATAATTTGTGGAAATTTTATTTTTAATATTATTTTGAGCAAATTTAATAATTAAGGTGTTGGTATATTTTTTAAAATTTACTTTTATTGAATTTATTAATTGTCCGAAATATTCACTGTTATATGTATTTTTTAAAAATATATTTTTATAATAATACATTCTTAATTTTTTTTATTCTGGTAGTACTATTTAAAAAATAGTATAAAAATTAATTTATATTAATTTTTTTTAAAAATACCACTATCCGACCGTATAACAGGATGAGCGCGGTATACACATTTATATATATTGCAAATTTAATATATATTATTTAAAATTTTAATAAATTAGATTTTTTTTTGTCAAATTTAATATACCTCAAATAAAAAATTACTATGAAATTGTAAATTATAAATAAAATATTATAATTTAAATAAAAAATTATTATAATTTGTAATAAATTAAAATAACATTATAATTGAAATATTTTATAAATTCAATTTATTCACCAATCCAAACTTCCAATCTATTAGATTTTTGTTAAAAAAATTTAATTTAAATTTAACTCATAAATTATATAGTTGATTTCATACTAAATTTAATAAATAAATACTTATAATATATGAATTAAATTATTATTACTATTTAATATATATTTTTTATAAGTATTAAATATATATATATATATATATTTTAAGTATGAATCATGTAGCCACAATTTTTGTGGCTCCTTTCACTAATGCAATTACATTTTAGGGATCTAATTGTTGGAAACTTAGATAGTTATTATTACTTATTGTTGATTGGTATTATACTCATTTTTATTCCTTCTAATTAGTTAGTATGGATTGCTGTTATGAGGTTTTCTGATTTCAGATTTTAGGGGTGAAGCTCCTCTCACCTGATTAGATAATATATTAATAAATTAGGATAACAGAATTCCAAGATATTAATTTTCATTGTTTTTCCCATTAGACATGAATATAGTACATCCGGAGGTGGGTGGTGGGATTGCTGGAACTATTCAGCCCACACTGAAATGTGAGATGGGAACTCTTTCTGGAGCGGGTTTTAGATTTTTACCTTATTGTCTGCTCCACATTATAACGGAACTTCACTCCTAGGTAAATAAATTTATTTAATATCATTTTTATTATTAAATTAATATTTTTTTATTTTATTTTTTTAGATTTGTGAGAGGAGTATTCATCATTCAAATAATTATTTTTTATTTTTTAAAACGATTCGTTATTTTTTAAAAAAACATTAAATAAATTAATTATTTTTGTATGTGTGAAAGAGCAATGAGTATTTTATAAATGTACATACATACATTCGTAAACATAATCATTTGTCAAATTGTATTTTATTTTATATTTTTGTTTAATTATATTTTACAATGTCTACAGGAACGAAAGCAGCCATTGACATTTGATCTGGCTTGCCTCATCTAATTTTTATTTTTATTAATTTTATATATTGTTGGCTTGACATTTTCATTTTTATTTTAAAAAAATAGGGATTTAATGTGGTTATATTCATTTATAAGCATGCATGATGTATAATAGTAACCAAGTTGATAAATAAATATAAATATATGTATGTATTTGTATATTATTCTGTTGTTATGGCTTTGTCTTTGATTTTAAATACATTTTCATGGATTTTTTTTATTTTTTTTCTATGTGGGCACATCAAGACTGTTTCGAAGAAAGTAAGTTGTCAATTGAGTCCATGAGTCAATTTTTTAATTTTGGTTACCAATTTTTTTCTATGACTTTTCTCGTTTATCATCAATTTGCCAATTGGTTTTGGTGTTTATATATAGAATTTCTGAAAGTTATGTTAATATTTTAAGATAAACTAAATATTATTATATTTTAATTAATATGACCGAATATTCAATTTGAAAATAAGTTTGAAGTATAAAAAAATTGATAAAATTTATTATTATTATTATTATTATTAGGCACGTTTATTTGCATAAAAATTATTTATTTCAACAAAAAGAAAAAATCAAAAAAGCTAAATCTCGAGGAATATTGGAATATCCAAATTCGTTACAAGTTTGATAAAATTGTATAAATTCAATATTTTATTTGTTTACATTGGATAATTTTTACACTTGTTGACGACTTTTTATTATTATCACAATCAACAATCAACATGCAACTTGGTGCCGGTGACAATTGTGTTTTACCTTACCACCAAATTAATTTTGACAATTTTTTTCAAGAAATTAAAAACCCACAAATTGAAAAAGAAAAAAAATGATAACACTTTATGTTATTTTTGTAGATATAAGCAAAATCACATCACGAAATTCAATTTATTTTTAAAAAAAAATTGAATAAATAAAGAAAACAGATAATTAATTTTAAGTAGTTGACCTTGAATTTAGAATATAAAAAATAAATGCCACCAAACAAGCTAATTTAATCATGAAGCCAGCAAAAGTCACAACTTCGTAAATAAATTTAAAATTTGTTGGATCAAATCCATTGTCAAATAGATCATATAAGATGTACAAGACTTTGAAATTTTAATTTTAAAAATATTTAATTTTCCAATTGGTTTATATTTTAGTGTAACTTGTATGACTGCTTGGAAACCAAGTTCATGATTGATCAAATTCTGTATTAATTATTTATAACAATTTCCTTAGATCTTGTTTTGGATTAAACTATTTTCGCAAGTAAAGATTAAAATAATAGTTATAAACCATCACAAGTAATACAGTTAAATTAGATTAAAAATTTAACTAAATCAAGGTTATATGTATAATTAAATTACATGCCCTTTGAGCAATGTAATCAGTCATTTATGTATAAAAAATTAATCAAAATTTAATAATTATTTTTCTACAATGTAATTAAAATCTTTGAACGAAAATAATATTCCGGTCAAATGTTTAAAGATTCTTGTTCATATTAATTGCTTTTGATTTGAATTGACGAAAATGTTGAAAAAGTATATACATATGTACAAGCTATTTTTCAAATATAATGCTACTAAAATACTGCCAATTGATTGGTCAATATTAATATAAATCCATAAAGAAAAATTTGGGTGTGCTTATTTATATTTATAAATTAAATTTAAAAAAAATATGTAATTAGGTGGCTGGAGTTTTTAGTGACTTTTGAACAGTTCTTTAATGTAATTAATGTAAATTAGTTGCATTATAGATAGGATGATGAGAATATTATCCTCTAATGACTTGAATGAATAGTATTAGTAGATTTGAATTTGAAATATTGTTCAAATTCAAAGTATAGTTTATATTTTGAACCAATGGTAATATAGAGATGTTTAAAGGTTTTTTAAAAAATAATTTTAATTAAGTTATTTAAATTTGATTAATAATGTAATATATCCATATAAATGTGTGGACGAAGAACAATAATTGGACGTCAACGGAGTTGATCCCGAGGCTGTTTGATAATGGTGCTGCAAAATCCGAGTCTTGTGCTTATTTATTTTGTTAATTAATTGCTTAATTCTTGTGCTTATTTTGTTTAAATTTAATACTACAATTTGGAGTTTATTTAAAGGAATTGGATACTTGGTGTTTTCTGGATCCCAAATTTTTATAATCACCTATTATAGTCCATTTGCGTATCAAAAATAATCGTGATTTTTAGTTGGAAGGGAAAAATATTATTAAAGAATTTTTTTAAAAAAATTAATAGATTTTTTAAATAATTTTATTTTTAAAATAAAATGAATATTCTTTTAACTATCAAATTATTCATGATTAAAATCAACTGAATATAATTTTTAGTACTAAATATCACAATAAATGTAAAAATAATTATTTTAAAATAATCTATCGTAAATATTTGAATAATTGTAAAAATAATTGTTATGTTTTTTGAATGGTAAATATAATAGTTCAAATAATTGTTACATGTAAAATTAATATTGTTATGATTATTTAACTCGTATTTATTAATGTTAACACTTGTATTATTTTAAAAATTTTAGAAGAGTCATTTAGATATTATTTTGAAAAAAAATTACTCCATACCGGTAAATAAAGTTAAGATCTAGAGTATTTAGAGTATTTTGATATTAGATTTTCAATTAACTGTTAGATCAACGTTTATTAGCAGTTATTTGTTAGATTAGATTTTAAATTAACTGTAACGTTATATGTTGGATGGAATATTTTGTATTAATTTTAGTTTTTAAATTAGCTGTTAGATATAAAATTACTAAAATTTATTACAGACGTAAATATAATCCAAAAAGTAATGATATAATTAATTATAAAATAAATATTAATAAAGTTAATCATTATTGTTTTAGTTGAGAGTTATATTTCCTAGTTTTTTTAAATACTATTTTAAATGCTAATTGAAACGCTAAACGCTATTCTAAATACAGTTACGAAACACGCATTTTTTTAGAAAGTCAATATATAATATTTTTCTAAAAAGCTAATATAAAATTTAAACGTTACCTAAAACGCTAATTGAAAAATTTTCCCAAACACACACATTTATTATAATCAAATAGAATATTTTTAAAGTTTTTAAATAATAATTCAAATATTTTTTCCTCAAAGTTATTTAAATCACTAAATATTCTTATATTTTCTGTTTATAATTTTTTTATTAATATTTATTTTAAAAAAATTACTCCCCATCACATAAAACAACCTTAACATTCCTTTATTTGTAGTATTGCATGGTAAAAAAGAGTTAATATGTACATTTTTCAAAGAATGAGACAACAATAGTTTCGTTAGATAGTTGTTTGTCATACTCTTACAACATTATTTTTCTGTTATTCATTAATTAATCGATTAGAGACGTACGTAACCACAAATAAAAATATATTGAAACATAGATATTATACAATTTCCCACCACCACCAACCATTATCATCTGTCATTTCAATTCAATTAACCCCAAAAAGAATCTCTCCAATTTTTATTGAGAATATGTCAATTAATTATATACACCCAACATGAATTAAAATAAAACAGAACCACATAAGAACTTAGATTTCTCCTATATATATTTATTCACAAATACCAAACGCAATTGACCATCATTTTTAATTTAAAAAAAATATAAGTAAAAATAGAAAATAAAAAATCTTAATGGTAGAATAACAAATGATATAAATACAAAAGCTGATCAAAGAAGAGGGCCCTCTAGGTCTTGACCTCATTTTCCTTCAAATGGAAGAGAAGACAAAAACGATCACTCAAAATTCATTATATAATTATATAGATATTATTATTACACAATATGTGATGATCAACATCGATGTTAAAATATTTAGAGCAAAATACAACGTTAAATAAAGAAGGTCAAATGCATGGACCAATCAAAATCCATAATTCAAACCCGACGTTTGACTTATACAATCAAAACCCTAATCAACCCTTGGAGAGAACTAACTCCGGTCACCAATGGTTACACCAAAAACTTTGACCACCACCATCATTCGAAAATTTCATTTTATCCTTCTATTTTCAGATTATTATCCGAAAACCTTATTAAAAACTAATTTATAATATTATGAATAATAAATTATTTAAATTTATAAATATAGTCAAATCTATTTATAACCACCATTATTTATAATGATATTTTATTATAATAAATATATTTTTATCGACTAATTATAAAATCTATCATTAATTATAACATTACGCTATAAATATAAAAATAATAAAAAATTAAAATATTTATTATTATCAAACAATTATATACACATTAAAAAAATATAAAATAAAATTTAAAAGTTTAACTTTTATTTTAAATAATTCATATTCCTCTCCATTCAGATAAGTTTAGTTCACGTAAATATAATGTATATACAAAGTTGATAACTATATCACTCCAATAATTATTTAAAAATTAGATTACAAAATTCAAAATTTACTTTCTGTAATTTAAAATGTATATAAATTTAAATCAAATTTGTTGAAATTCAATTTTTAAAAAATATTTTATATTATGAAAATATTTTTTTAATACAATCAAATTTATTATTAGGTCAACTAAAAAAATAAAATAAAAAATAAAATACGAAAAATCATAAAAATTGGGGGCAAAAAGGAAAATTTCCCAAAATGAAAATGATCATGTGACTTTTATAGTCATGAAAGAAGAAACTTCAACGATGCATACATGTTTTAGCTATTATTGCGGCTTCAAGCACTCTATAATTATAAATGATGTTAATCTATGTAAACTAAAGAGTTGAAGTTGAATTCTTCTAGTTTTTTGTCTACTAGAGAATATAATAATTAATAAACCATATTATTTTTTAGTGCAATTGGATTGGGTAGGGTTGACATTGTTGTTGTTATATGTGTGCATTGAATGTTTTTTCTAAAAAATGAGTCAAATTCTACCTACAATACAATCTCTCCTTCTATAAAACTCTCTCTTCTCTTTTATATCTTTTGAGACGCTCCCGGTCTTGTCTTCTTCAACACCGAGAGATTGCTATGGAGGATGCTTCAAGATCTGGTTTACAAAGACACAAAGATATCAAAGAAGAGATTTCTGATCTTCCTGATATAAAACATAAGGTGATTTTCTTCACAATTTTATAGTAAAACATCAACTTTGTACTGTGTTTTGAAGATCTATGGTTGATTTGTATCACTTCTGTTCAAATAGTTTTGTTCTAAAAAATAGATTCAGTTTGAGATAGTACGTGCTTTTAACTTATAATAGTAGTAGAAAAAAGATGTGTTAAAAGTACTTATAATAGTATTTCTGAATTTTAATCCTAGCAAGTTTCAAAGTACTTTCAAATTCAAAAAATTGAAAAAATATTTATGCAGACCATTCAAAATATGACTGAAGAATAGAAATATGAGAATAGAATAGAAAGATTGGAAGGAAATAATACATATGGATGGTTTTAAATTAATTTGAGATTTTTTATGTTAATTTTTTTTAATTAATTTACTTTTATACGATTCAGATTGGAAATAAGAGGACATATGAAGAGAGCAATGAAGAGAATAATCAATCTTCACCCAAACATAAGCATATAAGCTCCACCAAACAGGTAAAAGAGATTGAACCACCATGATTGACTTATAGTGTATTATATCTATATATATATGAGTTATTCTTATTCCATGGGAAGAAGATATAGATATAGTTAGAATTATCTATGAAAAGGGTTGGTTTTTATTGGAATAGTATTATAAGGAATCATTATACACGCTTCAATCACATCTTAAATTGATAGAAAAGTATGTAGATTAATAAGATTCATGCAATGAAGAAAATAGTACTAGTCCAAGTCATTGAAATAATAGACTTATATGACTTTGACCATATATTTACAGGTTTATTAAGAGCCTATAGCATGCCAACACTGACGAATTCTCAGTGTTATATAATAGCTTTAGCTGTCTTTGTTTGTTGATGTTTTGTATTTATATTTGAAACTGTGATTGTTTCAGGAAGCTTTTGTTGAAAATTCAAACATGGGTTCTGATCACACCATTGCTTCTTCTTCCTCATCCCTAAAGAAAGATCAAGTAAGAACTTTCATCTCATCTCATATTTTCATTGATTTTTTTTACGAATATTTGAATATAAAATAATCACTTAAGTGGTGACAGATTGATCTGGAATCGGCCAGAGTAGAAATGGGAGAAGTGAGAGAAGAGAACAAAAGGCTAAAGATGCATTTAGATAGAATAATGAAAGACTACAAGACACTTCAAATGCAATTCTATGACATTGTTCAACAAGACACAAACAAACCATCACAACCTACACAATCATCTAATGAGATGGTGGAAGAGCCATGTGATGATCTTGTATCCCTAAGTCTTGGAAGATCTTCAAGTGATTCAAAAAAGGAAGAGAAAAACAAAACACTTTGTCACCAACCAAAAGACTTAGAGGGTCTCTCCCTCGGATTGGATTGCAAGTTCGATACATCTAAATCATCAGAAGCGACGGATCCTTTACCTAACCCTAATACTAGTCCGGAAAATAGCTCGGAGGAAGTTAAGGAAGAAGCTGGGGAGACATGGCCGCCGAGTAAAGTGCTTAAGATGATGAAGAGTAGTGATCATGAGGAGATTTTGCAGCAAAATTCGGTTAAGAAAGCTAGGGTTTCGGTTCGAGCTAGGTGTGATACTCCAACGGTAAGTGTAACATGTTTTCGTATGATTCAAATGCATGTAAATGTGAAGGAAAGTGGGCTCATTGTTTGGAAATTGTTGCAGATGAATGATGGTTGTCAATGGAGGAAATATGGACAAAAGATTGCCAAAGGAAATCCTTGTCCTCGTGCTTATTATCGTTGCACTGTTGCTCCTTCTTGTCCCGTCCGAAAACAGGTATTTTTTGGAATATTATTTAGAAAAAGATTTACATTCAGAAATTAATTTAAACATTAAACCTAGGTTTTGTAGACATTTGCAACTAGAATTTAAATTAACTTTACCCAAATAATATTATGATAACAAGGTTTTCAATTAAAATAAGAGTCGAAAATAATCAGGGACGTATTCGAGTTGAGCCCGAATTCAGAGTTCGGGAGTTCGGGCTCAACTCATTTACCAAGAGTTCGGACATGATTTCAAAATTTGTTAAATTTTTAATACAACGTGTAATTTATATATAAGTTCGGATTCGACTAAAAATTAGGTTTTAATTGGGTTCGTTTAAATATATTAAATTAAAATTTAAAATGTACTGTAATAAACTAAACTCGTAAAAACTTATACAGACCTGTCAAATTGGCGAATTTTAATTAAAATTCGAAATTAGATTTATTTAAATTCGGACTTGGACTCGACTAGTCAAAAACTTAACTAAATCTCGCTTGTGTTGAGTATTATACTGAGTCGAGTCTGAACCTTTACCAACCGGCTCAACTTACTTCCAACTCTAAAAATAATATTTATAAATATAATTAAAAACATAATTTTCAACATAAATTACTTTATTAATTTTTAATTAAAATTAACTACTTTATTATTTTTTCCAAACTAATTTTACAGCTAATTTTGAAGTTAGAAAGAAACGTAACTGTAACTATTATATCTAAAAGTAATTATTGAAAATTGGAACATGAATTTTACTCAAGATTATTCTGAATGTTGGACAATTTCAGGTACAAAGATGTGCAGAAGACATGTCAATTCTAATCACAACCTACGAAGGAAACCACAACCATCCACTACCAGTTTCCGCCACCGCAATGGCATCCACCACCTCCGCCGCAGCTTCCATGCTCTTATCCGGCTCATCCTCAACCACCCATCCCGGTTCATCTTCCACCTTCACCACTCTCCACGGCCTAAACTTCTACCTCTCAGACTCCTCCAAATCAAAACAATTCTACTTACCAAACTCCTCCTTAACAGCTCCTTCACACCCCACGATCACTCTAGACCTCACAACCCCACCACAACCACCCCACTCCTCCGCCACCGCCACCGCCACGTCATCATCATCACATTTCAACAGATTCACCCACAACCCCTACCCACCAAACCCTAGATACCTCAATTCCAATTCCACCACAAGTCTCAACTTCGGCTCATCGGAATCCAACACGCCAATCTCATGGTCCAATTGGAAAAACCCTAACCCTAACCTAAACCTAACAAGACCGCAACAACATTCACAACATCCGTTGATTGACAACATCATCTACCAATCCTATATCCAAAAAAACACCCCCACAAACCCTAACCCTAACACCACTTCTTCTTCTTCAGACCCTATTGCGGCAGCCACCAAAGCGATTACTTCCGACCCAAGTTTCCAATCCGCATTGGCTGCCGCTCTCTCTTCCATCATCGGAGCCAATCAAACCAACAGTGGAGATGCTTTTGGACAAAAAATGAATCAATTTTCATTTTCATCAACACAAGGCGTAGTGTCAAAAGCTGGTAACAGTAATAACATTGGTTGTGGCTCTAGCTTCCTGAACAAGTCATCCACAACCACCGCGACCACTAATTCTCAGCCGGGGAGTTTGGTTTTTCAGCAACCGGCGTCGTTGCCGATTTTGAATTCGAAGAGTAGTAATTCTTCGTCTCCTAGAGATAAGGAGCATAGCCATTGAAGTGTTTTCGTGTCACGCTTTTGGACATATTGTTATATGTAGACGATATTTGATTTTTTTTTTAGTTGATGATATGGTAAAATCATTTCGTGTATAGAATGGTTTATGTAATGAGGATACGATTTGATTTTTATTTTTTTATTTTTTTATTTTTTTTTTTATGTCGGAATTAGTATGAATTATGTCATGTGTAAAGAAATTGTAATATATTTATAAGTGGCACTTTTGTTTTCTTGTATATTGTTTTTTTTTGTTGTGATATTTAAGTGTTTTGAATGAGATTATTCCATCGACAAACAACAGGATGGCGTGTAGTCGCACTTCTATTATCCTTAAATTTTTTAAATTAATAAATATTTTTAAAAAATAATAATAAAATTCGAGAATGTAGAAAATAATATTTTAAAAAACTAATACTTTTATTTTTACTATAATTCTTCTATGAAAAAATTATAAATATAAAAATTTTCAAACTTTGAATTTAAGTAAACCATTCGAATTTTATTTAAATTTATAAATTTTTGAAATTTAAAAAAAAAACCAAAATGATCAAAACACTCTTAAAATTTTAAGATATTATTAGTCTCTTGACACTTTAGCGGCTTTAAATTAGAATATGGTTAGCAATATTATACGTCCGTGTTTCACCAACTTTAAATTAGCTCTAGGACATGTTGGTCGATTTAATTATTTTTTAAGTTTTAAATTTTTAAAAATTTATAAAATTAAAATAAACTTTGAATAACTTATTAATTTAATTTAAAGTTTTAAATGATTAAAAATAAAATTATGCCTATCTTTTTTAAAAAAAAATATTTTTTATATATATATTTTTAAAATCTGTACATTAAAAAATAGTTTTTTTTTTTAGAAATAAAATAGAAACTCCAACAAATACATCAATAATAGTCATATTTAAAAAAAAAAACTTTAAATTTTTAATGAAAAAGAATAATAATAATTTATTTTAAAATATTGATATTTGAAGTAAATTGGTAAATATTTTTTTATAAATAATAAATTAATATTATTTTAAACTTATGAAAAATTAATAAATCTAAAAATTAAAATTTATTTTAAAGAAAAATTCTTTATAAATTTAATTTTCTATTATCAATATTATATACTCGAACTTTACATAATAATAGCTGTAGATAACACATCCGCGAAGCCATCTCTCCATCCCCATACTGAAACCGAGTTTCTTCTCATTTGTATCGTTTCGTGTTAAGCATTGGATTTGATTGTGTTTGCCGTGTGTTAACCGACTTACGTAAATATCATTTGAAATGATTGAAGCCGAAGTCAATAAGGCAACACAAACCTTTCGTAGACATGATTATCTACATGTTTGATTCCTGAGGTTGTGACGGTGGATTTGACCATTAACGTGTTTATAAGGTCAAATATATGCCAAAAACACTTTTGAAAATAACTGCACCAAACTTGAATATTTCACTCGGTAGCAGTATACAGACACACGACATGCATGTGATGACACAGTACTTTATAGAAGAAAACAAAGATACCATATAATGATTTCACAGCTGAAACTATTGAAAAGAAAATCAACATTCAAAAGAAGAAACTACATACAACTTCTATAAAATTGTTTTACTTATTGTTATTTAAACAAAATGGGGATGTAGCTCAAATGGTAGAGCGCTCGCTTTGCATGCGAGAGGTACAGGGTTCGATCCCCTGCATCTCCATTTTTTTTCATTTCTCTAAAATAATATGATGTCATTTGTACATTCAAAAAATAAAAAAATAAACTCGTGGAAGAGAATGGATAAGAAGGAATCATTTTATATATGTACATATTTTTCTATATGTACCTATTAAATTCCCATTACACACAAAACATTATCTTCAACCACCCAGCATTTCCACTTTCAATATTCTATATATGTCCTGATAATCACTCATCACTTGACCTTACACTATTTGATGTACAAAGCTTTAACGACCGCATACATAGCTCACATATCTCTTTACATGTCAATATGACCTAATAAGATAAAATGTTTTCATGACACATCACCACCCTTGCCCGCTCTACTTACCTTAAATGGTATTCATTGAACTTAGATTTACATGTTTATAGAGTCTCTGTATTTACATGAAAACATAAGAAGACAAATATTGAATCAATTAATAATAGAGACATCGCAGATGCAGAGAAAAGAAATACAGTACTGGTGGGGACGAGATATTATTATAAACACAATATCTTTATTCTCTTTCAAAAAAAAAAAAAAAATATCTTTATTTAATTTTATTAAAAAGAAAAAAAATTCAATTTGATTTCTTATATTTCTTGCTCTGATCACTTTCTTTGTCTGTAGATTCTCTTCTCCTTTTTTCCTCTCCACTCATACTGGCCTTTCACATCAACCCTTTACTTTTCATTTGTATAAATTCTATTCGGCGTTCAAAGTAAAATTCTTGAAACCCTAGTCTCGCTCTGTGGTTTCCCCACCAGGTTCGTAATTTTATTTTATTTTATTTTTTTTATTATTATTTTTTTAAATTGGTTTGATTTCGTTGTGTTACATATGTTTTTAGACCTAAAGATCCAATCTTTGTTTATTTTAGATTGTTAAAGATGTGATCTTTATAGATTTTTTCATGTCCTGAATCTCTGGGTTTTTAGGGTTTGATTAGGGTGGTTAATTTTGTGTCGCTTGTGTTTAAAGATGGAAACTTTTTTTTTTTTTCAATTGAGATTATTTTTGATCATGTGTGTTGTAATTCAATTGTTGTTTTAGGTTTATGTAGATGAATATTGAAATGGGTTGGTTGTTGTGTTCTTGAATATTGGTTGACTGTTGGAAGTGTGTAGGTGACAAAGATGACAACTCCTGCAAGGAAGAGATTGATGAGGGATTTCAAGAGGTTGCAGCAAGACCCTCCTGCAGGGATTAGTGGGGCACCCCAAGACAATAATATAATGCTTTGGAATGCTGTCATTTTTGGGTGAGTTGTGTTGTTGTTGACATATTTGTTTGTTATTTTCTATTGGCTTGTATTTGAGTCTGGTTTGATATTTTGTTTTTGTTCTTTTGATTTGGATTGCAGTCCAGATGATACACCTTGGGATGGAGGTGAGTGCATTGGACCTTTTTATAAGAAGATTTTTTTTTTCTCTTGGTTATTACTACGCTTTAATTTGTTTTTATGTGCATGCCATCATGTGTCTCATAGTTTGGAGACTTCTGTTATTTACATATTCACGTGTATAGTAATTCAGTTGCAATTTAAGCTGATGAATTGGTATTGCAAACATTGATTCTTTTGTTATTATTTGAGCTTGATACACCGTTATTAAGCAATAAACGGTACATGTAGGAATATACAATAGAGTCGTCAAAATAGTCAAATCTTTTGATGTTAGTGAAAGAGATGTTTTGAAATGTACGAACTATTTTGATAATGCAATTATTCTTAAAAACTGTGATTACTGAGAATACTTTGAAAAATGGAGGATTGATCTCCAAGCTTTTTATACCACAAGAGCTTTTAGTTTCCAGACTTCAGTGGTAGGAGAAAAGAATAATAAATTGAAACTAACCTCTCCCAACATAGATGTAGTGACATTTAGTTCTAAGATATCATAACCTAGCAGGACTTATTCCTAGGATATTGTAACTGATCTTACCTCTTACCTTCTAAGTTCTTGAGAAATATTTGAACGCTAAATAGAAAACTCAGTTGAGAAGGAATATAATGTGATGGATGGTATGGGAAGATATTGTAAACATGGAGTTAAGGCATTGCATTATGCGTTAAAGCCATTTGTCGTCTGCAGAAACTGCACAATCTATAGTCAGTAGTTTGCTTGAAGATACAAATCTAATTTTGCTTTCAATGATTCTGCTTGATCATTTATATGTTTCTTCATCTTGGCAAATGTTTTGCAAACGTCTAGATCTATATAAGAAATCAGAAATATATTTCTTTTGAGTTCTTCAGGCACGTTCAAGTTGACTCTTCAGTTTACAGAAGATTATCCAAACAAGCCACCCACTGTGAGATTTGTTTCTCGGATGTTTCATCCAAATAGTAAGTTCATATTGAATCCATCTCATCAAAGTAGCATTAACATTTTCTGAAAAATATATCTTAAGTGTGATAAACTTGTGAAATCTCAGTCTATGCTGATGGAAGCATTTGTCTGGATATTTTACAAAATCAGTGGAGTCCTATATATGATGTTGCAGCCATACTTACATCTATCCAGGTATGTAAAACTGTTTTTCATTTGCATGTGCATGTTACCCTTTATCGCCTAGATAAACAATAGGTGACAAAGTATTGTGAGAACAACTTGGTTGTAGAATAGATTAGTTTACACAACTTAATACAAAAAATATGAAGTCCTGAAATGATGTTCATTACAACCAATCGTGCGGACATAACCATACTGATCATAAAAGTTTGATTTGAGCATTTACTTAAAATTATATTTTGTGCACAAAGGTCTCTGATTCAGTTGAAATTTTGTTATTGTAGTCATTGCTGTGTGACCCCAATCCAAACTCTCCGGCGAATTCAGAAGCTGCTAGGATGTTTAGTGAGAATAAGCGGGAGTACAACAGAAGAGTTAGAGAAATAGTGGAGCAGAGTTGGACAGCTGATTAACTATCTGGGGAACTCTAGTCCTCATTGTCGACTCATTTGCAGATTCTAGCATTACAGTTTAAGAATCATGTGCAGAGTTGTTGGATTTGTGGTGTACGTTGTGATTCATAAGAATGTTAAAACGTTTTCATCCGTATTATATATATATATAGTATGACTTTTCTAATTGCATCTTCTAGCTTGTGTAATACTTAGACTTGCACCATCTCATCAAATTGTGAATTTCCTTTGCTCAATATGAACACACTTCTCTACTATTTGCTAGAGGGGTTTTTTATTGAAAACGCCAAATGACCTTCTAGCCTTGGAGTTTGTAAATGATGAGAACTATCAAGGTGATTTGGCCTACTGAAAACAGATTATTAGATTCTAGTATTTAATTAGCTTATTTTGTAAATGATGAAATGTTAGATTTTATTATTGAAAAACCTAAGACATTGATCTATATATATACTCATAATGATGGAATAATAATTATAATAAAAGAATACAGAGTTTAGGTAACAAACCAATTGTATTACTATATAGTTTCAGTACCAAATAGACAGTATCAGTTTTAAACAACCATCCATCAACAAGGCAATGCAATAAATGTATCTTTCACACACCAGACTAAATACTGTAAGTTTAAGTTTAACACTTTCCTATACAGAAGAAAACCACCGACAGCCAAAACCAAACACTGAATAAAACCTTAAAAAGAATTATCAGAATGGTATGCTTGGGCGTCTCCGAGCCTTTGTCTTTTAAATCACTTCAGTCTCCTCCATTGGTAAAGATGAAGCATCCTACACAACTCAAATTATCAGTATAAAGCAATCAAAGTAGTCAATTAATGAGCTCACAAATGAAACAACTATTACCATGTTCTCTTTGTTGGCTTCAACTTTTGTCTCTGCAACAGCTGGAGGACTGATCGTACCTGTTCAAATTCATGTAAATGAAAATTTCAAACTTCATTCTAACCATGGGGTAAATGTAATATATAGAGTTATGAGCATCGGGTTTCTTGCCTTCTTGACTATCAGATTTCTTTACTGGCTTGGTAGTTCTGTCTTTTTTAGTGGTGGTCTCTGGTTTAGCTGGCTTCTGAGGTTTCTTCTCTATCTTGCGGTTGCCAATGTCTGAAACAGGTTTGGCACTTGCATTAGTTTTAACTGCCCTTGTTCTGTTGGAAGCACTGATCTTTGGTGTAGTCTCCTTCTTGACTGCTTCTGTGACTTGATTGACTTCCGTATTCAAGGACTTGGGCTTCAGCTTCCTGGTTCCTGCAGTAGATGAGGAGCTACGAACCTCATCATCAGATGAGCGAGTTCCTTCTTCATGCACCTGAGAACATGTTTCAGAAACTTGCAACTGCTCAACAGTATCTGAAATGTTATATAAGTCGAATACATCTTTAACGAGTTCCCCAAGTTCACTCAGATTATGATGCCGAGCATATGCCTTGACTTCATCCCTCATCCGCTGAAGAGGCTGGATAAATCATCAAAGCACATATCAAGATATGCACTAACCATAAAATACAATTAATGACTCCAGAACCTCATACAACAATCGCAATGTTTTAGAAAAAAAGATTATATACCTCACATCCAGCTTCGAAGGCAAGCTTGAAAAAGCCAAGGGAAATAGAGTGCTTGGCAGCAGATTCAGAGTTCTTGATATGAGTTATCCAATACGATGCAGAAGACAGAACGTCATACTTCTTACGACCTGATGTTCTAGACAAATCAGAAAGAGGAGTTTCACTCTTAGCTCTGGTGCTTGCTGATCTCATAGCTCTGGTCTCAGAAATAGGAGTGATATTTCCTGCAGGTTTGGGAACAGGTTTGGCAGCGGACTTAGTAGGAATCGAAAGCCTTCTTGGAGGCTTAGCAGATTTTTCCTTAGCAGATAGATCGATGACACCCATACTTTTACTAACAGTCGATGCAGCTCTCGCTCTGAAATGATTTCACTAACATCAGCATGATTATCCATATAGATCAATCCATACCAATTGTTTTTCAAACAATGAACGCGAATTTTACATAACACAATCAAATTTCTATATGCTAGTCTCATCACTTCAGTACTATGCATACAGAATTCTCGTCAACAAAATTTAACAGTTGAGAACTTGAGAAACAAATTCACTAAATTCAAACATCAACGAATCGAATCAATTTCAACAATTCACCAACCGATCAATCATCCTATTCTGGACAAAAATATCAAACGCATACGACAAATATACACAAGCTAACGTTGCTTGAAAGAGAAACTAAATTACCTCCTAGAAGCAGTGGATTTGGCAGTGGACTCAACCGGCGGAGACTTCTCTTCCTTCGATTTGGAAGCCGATCGAAGCGGATACCTCAACTTCGACTTCGTAGAATTCGCTGTCACACAACATCAACATCACAAAATTAAAGAAATCAAACGCCAAATGTAGAACAGATATAGGAACTTCAATTCAAGTAGAGGATTGTTACCAGAAACCGCAACCGATTCTTCTCTGACTGGATCTTCCATTGCTTTGATTATCACGATTTCGATAATTTCAGAGAAACTTGAAGAGAAAATTCTCGAACGAAGACTGATTTTATAATACCCTAGACACAAGAACAACAACAAATAAACGTTGTGTTTTATTTACTATTTTACTTTCTTTGCCGTTTTGGATTGAGCGGGAAAACGCGGAACCACCTTCTAGTCAATCAAAACTCAAAAAAATGGGAAATCTCTCTACATCCTGCGCGTGCCAGATGTTGATACTCGCTATCTCATGCTGACATGGTCAAAATTTCGATGACGTGTCGTGTCCTGAATGGTTGAGTGGATGGAAGCGAGAGTGAGATTTTTGAGTGACAGATGGAATAAAGAACGGTGGATGATGTACTGCTGAGAAGATCTTTCAACGGCTGAGCGCTTGGTTGGACCCACAGTATGAGAAGAAGTAGAACGCTCTCTTTTTCAAAATTTGAAATTCAAATCTTGAGCCGTTGAAACTGCTTTACGGTTATGATGGGACCGATTTCTCATTATGGGCTTTTTCGTCTTTTCAGATATCTGTTCGCGTGCACCACTGCCATACACGTGTTGGGCCCAATCATTAATTGAATATCTTTAGGCCCATAATGCTTCGTTGTGTTGGATCCGGGCTCATATATATGTGTATATATATATTTTATAAGTTATAACGACCACATAGTGTAAGGTTGGTGACAAGTAAACTTCAGTTACAACTTTCAATTTGCTATTAAACATGTCTTGTACGAATGTATCATACATGTGTCGCGTCGATTTAGCAATGAATGAGATTAATAAATCGTATTTTGATTCCAACTAGTTAGTTGGTCCATGTCAATGATCGATCATGGTGTCGCCGTTTTGAACAATAGTTTTATACTTGTGGTGTCGTTTTATAATCTACAACAATGATAAGTATAGTTTTGTACTTGTGTTTTGTATGGACTGAGTGCTGTTGTTGCTTAAAAAGTCAATGAAATCGATTAATATCCTTTAATTAGATAAACGAATCAATTGAGAAATTTTATTTCGTTATTATTAAGGTGGTGGTTGGTTGGAGTTTTGCAATCAATAATCATTATACTAGTTAATCGAATTGAAGGTCTAACTAAAAGAAGAAAGCTAACGTTTCTCGTCATAATTTGATGCAAAGAACTACATAACAATAATTGAGTAATGAAGGACAAATAAAAAATGATTAAAAAGGTTAAATGTAAACATAGGAAAAATTTAGCACAGTGAAGTGACCATAGTTACTTATTTCAGTCACAAGGCAGTACTTACTCACTCCAGCGTGGCAATCTCCCACCACCCACTTCCTTTACCCACGCGCATTTCTTCCACGCGCTTTCTCAAACCGTTTCCCGTGACTCTACCGCCAAAATCGACGCCTACACTCTCCCACGCGCCCACCGTGAGACACACTACCTGTGTCTGGTAGGAGGGTAGTTAGGTCATTTCGACATCTGCCTTTCGCTTAAAATAAAGGATCTGTGGACACTTGTACCCGAAGTTAACTGCCATAGGGACACCCAACACTACCCTCTTTAATTCCAGAGTTATTATCCCCTACACTTCTCCTCACCGTATATCTTTGCCTTATCCGGTAATTGGTTGTATCAATGGCCACAGTCGAAAAGGGGTGGTTCTTACGAGGAACTAGCATACACTAGATTAGTACCATTTATTTTACAACAAAATTTTAATTTCCAGGATTTTTTTTTTTCTCTATCACTGCTCAGAGTTCAGAGAGCAAGCAAAGCAAAGCAAAGCATAGCAGAGAAAATTGATGGGACTTTATTTAGCATTTCTTAATTTGCAAGCTCATTCACTCACACACTCACTCATGGTACGTTTTTTCTTTCTTGCTTTCTTTCCTTTTGCTCTATAAATTCTTTTTTTAAGTCACTGAAACCGAGATTGCTTGGTTGTGAAAAGTTTCTACTGATGTTTTCGACGTTTTTGAATTACTTGACTGCAGGAATGGTAGATTTGGAGGTTTGAAGAGCCACATTTCTCAGGTAACATTCAGATCTGGACCTAATCGAACTCATGTGTCTGTGCTGTTAAGCTATAGGCGTCATTTTGTGTTCGGTCATTTTGGTGAGATCAGGAAATCAAGGATTTGGAGAGTGTTTAGTTAATTGTTTGAATTTTTCGATTTATTTTCGCTTGTTTATTGAGTGATTAGATCAGCGTGCTTGCGTATTTGCTTGTCGGTGTAGCTGCGTTGTGTGAGGTTGCCATTGTTAAACCTTGCGTAGAACTTTCACAGCCTGAGATTTTAAGTACATGAATTGTCGTTTTAGAGCTGCTTTTGATATATTTATTCCTTAACTAGGCATAATTTGTTATATTTATGGCCATGATTGTTAAGATCAGAGTAGCTGCGTAACTTGGAAGCTACTATCATTTATAGCTAGAATTTGGATGCTTATGAAATGCTATAGATTCATGCCAATCCAATATGTCTTCGATGTATGCACATTCATGCTTGCACAATTTTGCAGGCTGCCGGTTTTTGGTCTCTGAGATTCAAGCTCCTGTCTTTCAGCCATGGGAAAGTCCCCTGGGAAGTGGATTAAGAATGTTTTATTTGGGAAGAAGTCTTCCAAATCTCATGTTGCTAAAGGGAGGGAGGTAATGCCAAGCTGCATATGATTGTTGATATGTGTTCTAAATTTGATGACACCTGTTTCTAATTTTGGACATCCAGTTCATTTTTTTTTTGTCCCATGAGTATAGTACTTCCTTGTCTCATCTGTTAATTCATCAGCATCAAATTGATTGACACCATGAGACTGCTTATGTCGTATTTTTCTAAATTTTTCTGTAGGATATGTTGCATAATGCTAGTTGTTTTATCGGGATTAAGACTAAAGTATCATGCTTCATGATCAGGAGTGTGAATGTGCTCCTGAGTTTTATAAGCTGTGCTACATTAAATTGTTTATGCTATCCTGTAAATATAACTTCAATTATGTTATTGCTTTTTGGTGCTTTAGAAATAAACTCTAGGATTTGTTACCTGATCTATATCTGAAATTCTCTGGCTTTATTTATATAAGAAATTTTCACTCTTCTTCCACTATCAAGTAAACATTATTTTTCATATGTTCTGGAGTTTCTATTTTTAGTAACAGCAGATACTTTTATATGGTCCTTAGATGATTGGTAAGCAACATCTGTCATTGTTATTCCGTGTGCATGTCAATAATGTCTTCAATTTCATTCCCCAGAAAATTGCAAATGAAAGAGAGGTACTAGTATCTGTCAAGGCATCAGAAGCTGATGCTGTTGTGGAACCTCCTTTGACTTCACATCTGATACCCAAAACCACTCATAATGAAAGGGAGCTAGAATTGGAGAATAAGGAACCTGACAATGGATCGGAAAGTGGAGTAATGTCATTGCCAGCTACTCATATTGCTGATTCACAACAGATCACTCCTGAGGATGTCCCTGAGGATCCTGAGAAAATTAAAATGGAGGAAGCTGCAACAAAGGCACAAGCAGCTTTCAGGGGTTATTTGGTAATCTTCTCCCTTTTTTATTCCTAATGTCTAGTCCATAAGAAGTTGATTCATATATGACAGGCATTAAGCTATGTATATGTTCGGGAATCTACAAAATAGTCTGACCAAATGCATATAGATTGTTGTATTTGATGCATGGGGCATGAAATTGTATGATATCATACCTAAACTGATACAAATTTTATTTTACACCAATACTGACACATAGAAGCTTATATTGTAAAGGCTCGTCGAGCATTTCGGGCTCTGAAAGGTATAATAAGGCTCCAGGCTCTAATCCGCGGACATTTGGTGAGGAGACAAGCTGTTGCTACTCTGTTCTCTATGGTGGGTATTGTCAAATTACAGGCGGTTGTTCGTGGTAGAATGGTCAGGCAGTCAGATATCGGTCTTGAAGTTGGCAATAATTGTTTCACAGAGAAGTTTACGGTAATTTCTTGAATCCGAGTGAGTTGCTATTCGGTGATACTTCCAAGTATATGTAGTAGTGCTTTTTCTCTGGATTATTTGTAATAACTATTTTTACAGTCTCAATTTTTTGTTTTCTTTTTCTAATCACATCTGCTCTGTTTTATTCTTAAACATTTATTAGAATTGTGTGAAATTTGAGTTTTACAGCTTAAATGTGCTGGTGATCAATCTAATCAAATGGACGAAACATGCTTACTTTTACTTTTAAATTTAGAGTGCTCTTGATTTTTACTTGTCTTGACTGATCACATCAATTTCTTTTTCATATGCTCTGGTCTTCAGGAGAACAAGACTATATATTCTGTTTGGTTATCTTCATCCATGCGAATAAGAAAGATGACAGGAAATGCTTTTGTTCGTAAGGTACGACCAGCACAATATCGTTTGTGTGTATTTTAATATATCTTCTCTGGAATAATGAATTTCTGTTTAAACTTTTGTTTTGGGCATGTGATTTACATTGATAGAATACTAAAATTAAATACTCAACTTCTAGTTTTAAATTGACACTTACTATGGTCAGTGCTTGCTTAGACTGTGCCCTAGTTTTAATTAATTAATTATTTTTTTGGCATTATTATCTTTAGATAATGATCGCTTAATTTGTTGCTCCAGCTGCTTGCTTCTTCTCCAAATGTAATGCCTTTGCGCCTCCAATACGATCCTGTGGAGCCAAACTCAGTTTCCAACTGGCTAAAACGCTGGTCAGCATCGCACTTTTGGAAACCAGTACCAAAACCAAAGAAAGTTTCTGAGTCCAAATATCAGAAAAAGCATGTAGGTGCTCAAACCATAGAAGCTGAAACTGGCCGACAGAAACGCAGCTTCCGAAGGGTCCCTGCTGCAAATATTGACAGTACACCATTGCACCCGGCCCCTGAATTTGAGAAATCCAAACGCACTTTTAGAAAGGTTTCGAGTCATCCTGTAGAGCCAGTGCAGGAGAATCCACAAAGTGAACTTGAGAAGGTTAAACGTAGCTTAAGAAAGGTTCACAACCCTGTTGTAGAAAATGCTGTTCCTGCGCAGCCAGATGTTGAATTCGAGAAGCCAAAGCTCAGTTTGGAAAAGCTACCAAGCACTTTAGATCAAGAAATTCCAGAACCCAGACTGAGCAATTCAAGCGAGAAGATGAAGAAAGAGTTAAATCTGATGAAAGAGACAACTTTGATGTTGCCCAAATCACCAGAAAAAGAAACTACTCCAGAGCCATTGCAACTGAATGGAACATCTGATTTACCTCCTCCTGATCCAGCTACAGTAGAGCTCAAACCTTTGGCAGAAAGTATTCCTAAAGTTGAGCCTGTTCCTACAACTAATGGGAATTTCATCCCAAAGGAAGACGAAATAAATGAGAACACGAAATCTGGCAGAAAATCTTCTACTCCAGCAAAGCAAGAACGTGCAGAGAATGGCCACCAGAGCAGTCCAGCATTGCCGAGCTATATGGCTGCAACAGAATCTGCCAAGGCAAAGCTGAGACTACAAGGCTCACCAAGATCCGGTCAGGATTCAGCTGATAAGAATAATAGTGCCACCCGACGCCATTCATTACCATCTAACAGCAAGATTAGTTCACAGTCTCCAAGAACACAGAGACCCAAAAGCGGTAATAAGAGTGATAAATCCAGAGATGGAAACGGTATGCAACACTTTTTCATCAAATAATTATTAGTTTCGTGTCCAGTCACTTCACACTTCTTCTATCGTAGATGTTCTTTTGTTCTTTCTTATTAAATTGAAAGCGTCTAATTTGATTATGCAGGGAAAGTAACCCAAGTTGAGTGGAGAAGGTGATTGCACAAATATCTGGTAAGCTCATGAAGAAAATTTTATGCAGTTTCGTTACCACGTGATGCAGCCATAAGATTATAAACAGGTCGGTCTTAGTTTCCAGTTGTGTGCGCTGTGCAAGAAGAAAGCCTTGACATATTTGTTGTTGTATTGGGGTGTTTTGAGTGAATGTACATCATAGGATTTTGAGTTTTTATTTGTCAGTGCCTACACTTAATTTTTTAAACTGCAGTTTATCTACTATCTGCACCTTCATGTCTGGATGTTTATTGTTTAAACTGTTTGTTGTATAGCACTTGTGTTTCTAAATTCTGACTTCTTTTTATTCACGTTGTCCTTGGCTTCATCTTCTGTCCTAAGAAATAGGTAATATATCTATACAGTAGTAATACATATAGGAAGATAAATTTTGCCACATGTCTACAATTTGTTCAAGCCAGATATCACCGGTGCAAAATTGACTGGGTTCATCGACGAAATTGACTGGGATCAATGACGATGCCATAGAGTTGTCCAGGTTGACCTAGAGAATTAGAATTCGCATCAGGAGGAGGAGGATCCACACGAATATGAGAAGGAATCGGAGTCTCAGGAGAATGCCCGGATATAGATAGAGAGCCTGAAGCATCCATCTCCCAGAAAACCTCAATCATCACGCCTCTAGGTTTATCAGCACTTTCTGTTCCAGGAATCATGATGTGGCTTGCTCCAAAAGGTATCTACATCATACGGAAAAAAAAATGACAATAAGATCAATATTGAGAAATATTTATACACATATACATATAACACAGAACAGAACAGGAGTTTGTTTACCTCAATATGAGTTCCTGATGCCAATGTCATCCCTACTGTTCTTCCCTCAGCCTGCATATTCTCTATCTCAGCTCGCTTAGCAATGTTCATGAAAACTTCTTCTAGAGTTGTGAGGCCAAGCTGGATATCACATATATCATATTGTTTTTCTTTTGTTTGGAGCTCGGAGAAAAAGTCCTATCAATAGCCAAAAATAAAGATGATGATCTTGTGATTAAAGCTTGTGTTCCTTGTTATAAATTTGAAGGAGATTAAGAGCTTACAGGTAATATCGGCTCTCTATCACGAGGAATGATATAAGTCAGGTAGTCTTTGTTCTCCTCACTTGCATCTAGATTCAATTGCTGTCCGACATTACTCAAGTTAAGTCAATCAGAGTGTAACCAAGTAAAAGGTTTGGTTTGGTTGGGTTGATTGTTTTGACATACCTGCTTGACGAACTGCTTCACGGCTTCTTTATTACTGTCGTTGCTTTCGGTGAAGTGGATACTGGCGATGAAACCACTGCCAAACTTCGACTTCAATCTAATGGAACTTCCAATGCAACGGAGTCTACCCTTTGCCATGATTGCGATTCGGTCACATAAAATATCAGCTTCTTCCATGGAATGTGTTGTTAGGATTATAGCACGTCCTTTCTTTGCATTCCCTATTATGTCCCACACATGCCTTCTTGATATTGGATCCATACCAGTTGTCTGTCAAGAAACAAAAGAATTTCAGGATAAATGAGGTTTTATTTAGTGGTATTTATATTAGCGTACCGGTTCATCTAGAATGACCAACTTAGGATCACCCATGAGAGCTATAGCAACGCTGAGCCGGCGTCTCATTCCACCACTGTAACTCCCGGATCTAACATTCGCTGATTTGGTGAGCTTCACCTCTTCTAATGATTTCTCGGCTTGCTATATATCTCAGAAGAAAACAAGTCATTTTGTCAGTAAAAACATATGCGTGTTTGAAATAGCTCATGCTTTTGGCTTTTGACAGCCGTAGAAGAGAGTTAGAAACACTTTTGAAAAAACAAGATCTCAGCTACTTTTGCTGAAAGTACTTTACAACTTAAAAGCACTTCTGGATTTCTATCCAAAAGCACTTCAAACTGCTTTTGAGACCAGAAAAGGCTATAACAATATTTAAGCCGTCGCAAACAAGCTGATAGTCATTCATGTTCAAGCACAAAATGGATTTGCAAGGCTCATACCGCAGGTATTGTATCTGGAGGTAAGCCTTTAATGGAAGCAAAGATGTGGAGGTGCTCCGTACCAGACATATCGTCCCAAAGAATATCAAACTAGAACGAACAACCAAACTTCCAAGGTTAGTCTCTATAGCCAAAATTATGCATATTCAAGTTCAACGCTTATAATATAGAGATCTACCTGGGGACAAACTCCTATAATTTTTCGGATATTTGCCAAGCCTATAGAGCTTCGAATGGAATGTCCATATATGAGTGCTGTTGATAATTCCATCATTTAGAGACATTACTACTTACTCTGTGTTAACTGATAACATTGTTAGATACAAAGGTGCAGAGAATTTAATTTACCATCTCCTCCAGTCACGGGTGATATGCCGGTTAAACAACTTATTGTTGTACTTTTTCCAGCTCCATTTGGTCCAAGAAGACAAAATAACCGATTCTGTTCCACATTCATCCATAAACCCTGAAAGAAGCTAATTCATAAGTTTATATTTCCTAACCATGTATGGATCAGAAATATGACTTTAAAATACCTTAACCGCATGAAAAGGTGGAGACTTTTCTAAACTGAGGCAACCTTTCGATTTCCCAGCATAAGATTTCACAAGGCCTTGAAACTGAACTGCAACGTTGGATCCTATCTCCTTGTTCAGGACTTGCTCCTTAACACTGTTTTCCTCTTCAAGCACATCTTCATCGTCTGGAGTAATTTGTTGTACTGGCGGGGGGCGACCAGAGAAGCAGCCTCCTTCTGTTGATCAGATCGAAAAAGGAAAATGTTACTTGCAAAGATAAGCCTAGCAAGAACTCGAATGCATATTTCAGTTAAACTAAATTACCTTCTGACTCATCTCCACCTTCCCCTGTCCAATACCCTGGTTTTAAAAAATAGAGGAATGGTTTTCTGACACCTGATATGTTTGGAACTACATTGTCGAAGTAGATAGCCAACAGGAACCATAAAAAAAGTGTACCAACCAGCCAGAGGTAGACATCATTCTGCATATACAATTATTTAACATAATAGGAGAATGAACAAATCGCAGTAAATACTGAACAAAGATTTAATAATTTACTTACAAGTGTCAGCATACAATCTTTTAAGAATGCTGGACATGTTGTGCTATCACTCCATTTCATCCCAGTTTCTGTTTTGTCTTTAGGATCTCCATATAACAACTTTAAACCATGAGCAAGAAGATTGGGTGGGAATAAGGACCAAATGACCCCATATTTTCCAAAATTTTTAGGGCTGTAAGGGAATCCCGCTTCAGTAGCTATCTGTATTTAATTAGATAACAATATAATAAAACATCTATTATGCATCAACAATATTGCATGGAGTCCAATAGTTAAACAAAGGAACCTTGCCTGTGTCATGAACCCAATTATGAAGACTAGAAAACCGATTCCTGTAGATGCAGATGACTTGTTAACGAAGGCAGACAAAGTGAACGCAAATGTAGTCTGTAATCAGAGTCAAATGGCATACAGATCAGAAAATGTGTATCACATAAGGTTCATCTAAGAAACACAAAACAAATCTATATATTTTTCTCACCATGTTGAGTTGGAAAAGAAAGAAAAGAAGGAACACAAGAGATATATTGTTCTTCACAAAAATATCAATTGCGAAAAGCCTGCCACAGATAACAGCAATAATTGATGATAAAAGAGTCATAATTCCCTCCCATGTAATCCATGACAACCAATAAGCAGTATCATATAAACCCATCATCGTCATTGCCTGCAACGAAATCCAACACAAACAATAACTAATTCACAGACCATGTTACATGCGGATTTGAGATTCTTACTTGAGACAAAAATTGTATTCATTCCATACCTGCCGTAGTTTGAGTTCTTTTTCTGTGACTAAAGACCTGATTTGAAATACAAAGCCAAACATACACATTGCAAGGAAGAATAATGGTCCATTTTCCACAGAAGAACCTTCCTTTTGTGTTTGAGGTACATACATGTCAATTGCAGGGTGTGGGTATTCCTTCAATCCGACATCCCAGTTAAAGTTGGGTTCTGAACAGGACAACAAGTCATAACACGTAACATAAAAAATGGACTTGAAAACACATGAATAATACAGTACCTCCAAGAAGAGATCTTGCAATTTCACGCTCTGCAGCAATCTGAACCGGAATTTGGAAATCAAAAGTGGGGTCTTCACCGTAATCAGATTTTCCAGTTGCTAGTTTCCCCAATTGGGTTCTAGTAGTACTAGTCTGTATACCATAGCTTATGACACTAGAATTTTTCTCTTCAAAAAGCAGAGCTCCAGGACTCGACAATGGGTTCTTGATAATCCATTGGTTGACTTCCCCTTTTGATTCAAACGATTTCACCTACAAAAACAAACCCCCACAGGACCCGTTATCACTGACACTACATTGTAATTAGACCCAAAAAAAGGAAACAAAAGAAAGAAAAAGACCTTATTTTGAGGAATCTCTCTTTCAGGGTTGTTTTTGAGAATTCCATTGACAATGTTTCTGATTCTGGGGTTGCTAGCTCCAGTCCAGAGGAAGTCATAACAGGGTTTCCTAGCAAAGACTTTATTCTCGCAAGGAGGGATTGATGGCGTGACACGTTCTGGGTCAGTGACACTATTGATGGTGATATTTCCGGTGCCATAGTTCATGCCTTTGTTGATACAGAACATGAGAAAAATGAAGATGACAGAAGGTGATAGCTGAAGAAATACAGACTGTTTGTTTCTCCATGAGAGCGTATAGTTTTTCATGAACAACGCGCTGTGTTGTTGACGAACCAATGCCAGTCCCGTCTGCAACTCCATTGATTTGATTTGATGAAATTCACAGCTTCCTCACTCTCTGTTCTATGAACTGCTTTATTGTGTCTACAAAGCGCAATTTCGCGGGTTAAATTAGGACAGAGAGTACCGAAATGACATTTCTACCCTTCATTTAATAATATTTAAATATACACAATCCAAAAAACACATCAACCGCCATAACATTCAATTCAAACACTGAAATGAAGGGATCAAAATCTAGCACAAATTCGAGATCTAGTAAACAATCACAATCCAAATAAAGAATCGAAAATCAACATCAGTGAAATCAAAGAATCATCAAATTGAAAGCAAAGTAAAATCGTAGAAGTAATTACCGCAGTTCATTCAAGCCAAAGAGAGGAAGAAGAAAAAGCGATTTCGGCAGAGAAGATGAGCGTGAGGGAGGTCAATGAAAAGTCTTGTGTTGAATGCGGCCTGAAATAAATGGATATATTTGGAGACAATAGACACGGATTTTGGACAATGGAGAGAAGAAGAAGGAGATTCACTATTATTTTTGGGTAAGAAAATAATATATATTTTTATTATAAAAAATTATTTACATGATTAATTTTTTAAATTACACTTTTATCCTTCAACTTTAATTAACATTTTATGAAAAGAAAAAATGAAAAGGAAAAATTTCAAAGCCGTGTACAAGTTAAACGAATTAAAGTTTAATAGGTTGCTAAATCTGGAAAGATGAACTTGTTTTTTTTTTTCTAGGATGAAGTAATAATTAAAATTATACGGGTAATTTGACATACTATAAAAGTTATAATGGGAAATGTAGTGGGTGATAGGCATCTAATTGAGCCCAAAAGAGGAAGATAACATGAGGCAAGCAAATACCTTAAACTGCTATCATCATCACCACAAATGAACAATTTGAATTGAAAATCACATTATTGGTATGAAATGTAAATCAGGACTAATTGGTGATATACTATATTTCATAAAGGTTAAGAGTGGTGTCATAAAGCTGAATCGTGTTCATATTTTGGCTAAGTACAGAGTACATTTTGCTTTGTTTGTTGCCATTGCTAAGAATTTACCCAAAATTATGAACTACATGAGACAACCAACATACTCGGCTCGAGGATATTTTTTCTGTAGCTGCGGCCATTGCACAAAGAATTGATCAGCTATGTGTAGCTTGTAAAGAAGCAAGCCACTTAGTGATAGCCTTCTCACTCTTGCTATACTCTCAACGTAGAATATAGACGACCACCGAATTCCCACTATCTGCAAGCAATGTTGCAAGGTTATAAGAAATTACAACATCAGTAATTTAGGTTTAAGATATGGACTGGAAATGAACAGACTATAAATGCGGCTAAGGAATTTTCTTGCACCTTAAACATGAACGCGATCACACATAGAGGAAAACAAGTCCCAGGACCATTGCAAAGAATCTACAATGAGAAACTTGAGGAGTATTAGCAAATTCTGGAGTAACATTTAAACCATTATAAGAAATGTAGGACGGAGAGCAAAACTAATACCACTTGCGGTCTGATTTTTATCATGAGCCAAAGTGCATGAGCAGTAGCAAGTAAAGTCGTCCAAATAGAAGTTACATACGATTGACCTACTTCCCTACTTCTATAGATCTGCATGAACTGTGCTGAGACGTCCTTACTCCGCTTCTACAGAAACAGCCAATTTACTAAGGGACCGGAAACAAAAACCGAAACATAAATGAATATATCACAGAACGGTCATCAGTAGATGCAACATGTATGATTGCCCAGAAAAAGGAACATCATCTTGTAAGTACACTGGATAATCAATTAAAAACAAGTAAAAGTGTGATTCAATTCAAAACTGATGGAGGTACTAGTATCCAAAAAATAAAGAGCACCAAAAACATAAGCTGACAACACCAATAATGCAGCAACTTAACCTAATGCTATCAAATGGATTCTTGGTCACTAAACTTTAAAGCAGTCTATCTGCAAATTTTACATACTACAAAAGAAAGTAAAATTGAAAGTAAGAGTTTCAAGCATCTCTAAAGTCTTAGTAGAAAGAAAAGCTTAGCTGATACCCTGATACTAGTCCACATCCACTAATCTATCACAATATTTCCAACTGATTCCCCATACTTGAGACTTCTTGCTTCAACCTCAAATAATATTACCAAGACATCAAGTTTAGAAAGGAATCACATTAACAGCTATACAGTCAAAGCAGCATTTTGGAAGCAAACCATACAATTACACTATAGAAACTACAATAGTTCATAAAATCTCAAACATTATATTCAATCCAATTGCAATAATCCAAAATCTCAAACCTTTTCCTATAATTAAAGCATTATTACAGTCCATAATGGTAACATAACAGAGAAATTCAACTACCTTATCAAGCAAAGACTCCTCAAAAACGCGAGCCTTTTGGAGACTCATGTTATCAGTAGCGGCAGCGATGTAGAACCGCGGCGTGAACCTGTCCATTTGCAAGACCGATAAGAGATTCATCATCTCCGCCGTGTGTCCACCTATTATATCACATATAAGCTAATCAAATTTTTTAAAATTTCAAATCAAGAACAAATGTCTGGTTCTTACCTGAACCTAACACGATAAGAGTAGATAGCTGCTGTGTAGATCTATGCCAATGAGGTTTTCCGGTGAAATAGAGGACGTATACCACGCGGATCGTGATGATCGCCAGTGTAATTAATAGAAGTGCGATTGTGCACAAGCAACTCCGGTCGATTTCCTCCATGACTAGAATTGACTGGATTCACTCGACGCGATCCGATGGCAATTAACGGAACCCAGGGCGTATTTTGGAAAGGTGGAGAAGTTGCAATTGGTCCTTGTTTTAATAGAAATTACAGGAACTTGCTCTGGTTTTTCTTAATATTCTAATTAGAATCATAAAATAGATTCCTTATTCATATAACCCCAAATTTCTTTTTCATTTATGTAGGTTTTCTCCATCATTGTTTATCAAAATCTCAACCTAATCATGTAAGAAAAGTAAAAACGAAAATGTTTCTTTACTATACTTGCACCTTAAAAAAAATTACACAACAATACGTTCACAACTTCCTACCCATGAAATGAGAAAATTAAATTACAAGTAATAAGCTACATATTTGTGGTGCTGATAAAACACGTGGTACGCTACAAAACAGTGTAGTTGATAATCATCTAACAAAGACTATGCTATGTATATGGGTTTATATATAAACACATTATGAAGATTGTATAGTATTGGTCTGACTGAGATCAAACACAATACCATGAACAGGTCCAGACCGGCCCAGAAAACTCCTCCTTGGAATTGATGTGGAAGAAGCCATAGGCTGTGCATTTGGAGGCACAGGCATTTCAGGAGATTGACCTGAAATACAGAGGGCACCGGACTCATCTTGCTCCCAGTATACTTCAACCATAACGCCTCTAGGATTCTCAGCGGATTCGGTCCCTGGAATACCGACGAACCTTGCTCCAACAGGTACCTGCATTGTTAGTTAAGAGATAGGACAGAACATGATTATAATCCGATTCCAAAATATGTATGATGGATGAAGATGAAAGGAACATATGGTTCACCTGTAGTGAGACCCCAGAAGGTAAGTTCAGAGCTACCAATCTCCCTTCAGCAGCTGCGCTTTCTAACTCTGCCTGTTTAGCAATGTTCAGGAAAACTTCTTCTAGTGTTGTGAGGCTTAGTTGAATGTCTGATATACCAAATTCGGTTTCTCTCTTTTCTAGCTCCGCGAAAAAGTCCTGCTCATTTTTAAATGCCAATGATATAAAGGAGGCAAAATATTGATGTAAAATGGCTAGATGCAACATATGGAGGAGTTAAGAGGGAGAGAAGTCTGCTAACCGTAAGAAGCTCCTCTCTGTCATGTGGAATAACATAAGTCAGGAATGCTTTGTTTTCTTCCTTTGGTTCGACATTTAAATTCTGCAATACAATCACAGGATCAGAAACAATGTTTTTTCATAGAGTTGAGATCATTCTGAGTAATTTTATTTATTTGACCTACATTTTTGAAGAAGTCTTTCACGGCATCATGACTAGGAGTTGCAGTTTCTTCTCCATTGGCTGGACTACGTCCATTATTGCTTCCAGTGAAACTAACATTAGCCACGAAACCAGTTCCAAATCGTGACTTCAATCTGATTGAAGTTCCAATACAGCGGAGCCTACCCTTTGCCATAATTCCAATACGATCACTTAAAATATCTGCTTCTTCCATGGAATGTGTTGTCAAAATTATGGCACGACCTCTCTTAGCATTCTCTATTATATCCCACACATGTCTCCTTGTTATTGGATCCATTCCAGTAGTCTGCAGATACAGAAAAATGACAGAAGTACACATATGTACACTAACACCTAAAAAGATCCAGGTCATGAGTGTTTCTAAGAGGTATTCTAATCTATAAGAGGTATTCTAATCTAATCTGCTTACCGGTTCATCCAGAATGACTAACTTTGGATCACCAATAAGAGCTATTGCAACACTGAGGCGGCGTTTCATTCCACCACTGTAACTCCCAGCTCTTGTTTTGGCTGACTCTGTCAATCTAACTTCTGCTAATGACTTCTCAGTAACCTGCAGTTAAGTAGAAACTTCTGATTTAACAAAATAGATAGTTCAAAATTTTGATAAAGTAAGCTTTCCCACAATGAAAAGTCTGATCAAAGTGTTCCACAAATTGGTAAGCAAGAAACTGAATTTTAGAAATGCATTGCACATACTGATTTTATAGATTTTGGAGGTAGGCCTTTAATACTGGCAAAGAGATGGAGGTGCTGTTCCCCAGATAATGCATCCCAAAGAATGTCAAACTACAAAATGAATCAAAATTTAATAATAAGTTAGTTCCTAAAAGCATGCTCTTTTTGTTAAAAGAAGGAATGCAGAGTCAAAGAGTCACCTGGGGACAAACTCCTATAATTTTTCTAACGTTTGACATGCCAACAGAACTTCTACTGGAATATCCATAAATCAGAGCTGTAAAATGGTCAGTTTATAATATTAACATTCTACTTTAGTTCAACAGCAAGAAACCTGTATCAACAAAACCAGAAAGAAAGGGCACTCAAAAGAATACTCTTACCATCGCCACCTGTCATCGGGGTGATGCCAGTCAAACAACTAATTGTTGTAGTTTTCCCAGCACCGTTGGGTCCAAGAAGACAAAATAGCTGATCTTTTGCAATGTTCACCCATAGTCCCTGAAATATCATTTGAAATAAGAAATACTTTAGATTTCCAGGAATATGTTTACCCACAGTATTATGGAACATGCAGCCTCCACAGATTGAAACTGATAGAATGGTCTACGTGAATACAGACACGACTAATAGCATTAAGAACAAAATGCTTCCACATATATTACTTTACTTTAGGCATGACAATAAGAATGTGCTTCACTGGGTCATGAATCACCAAGGCACCAAAGGGGAAACTTTGGTCTTACCTTTACAGCATGGTATGGCGAAGTCTTCTGGCATTTGCAGCAGCCGATGTTTCTAGAGCCAGGATAAGTTTTTACAAGACCACGTATTTGAACTGCTACATTTGGATCAACCATACCCTCCTGAGCTTGTTGTTTAACAACATTTTCCTCTTCGGCCACATCTACATCATCTGGAGTGATATGCTCCAGTGAGGGGACAGAACCAATACAACTACATATGCCACCCTCTGTGAAAAGTAAACAAACAAAAAGGAAAGCAGTCAGTTTACAAAAAGTAAACATCAGTGAGGAAGAACGAAAAGTGTGTAGAAAAACTTATAAGTTATTACCTTTTACCTTTCCTCCACCTCTCCCTGTCCAATATCCAGGATTCAGGAAGTAAAGTGTTGATTTTCGTACACCAGAAGCATTTGGAAATATGTTATCAAAGTAAATTGCCAAAACAAACCACAGGAAGAATGTCACGACAAGCCATATGTATATATCATTCTGTCAAGACCAAGTAAAAAACAAAAGTAACCATAGTTAATCAGCTCTGGTTCCACCAAAAGGAATATAAAAAGTAGTTATATAGTGAAAGATTGATCAAAATTAGATTTAGACAAAGAACAGTAACTTGCTAAGTGAATTATCAATAAATTTAATATTTGAAGTTCATATTTTACATACAATTGTTATCACACACTCTTGATCATTTGGTGCACATTCTGTCCGTCTACTCCAGCTTATACCGATATCTTCAGGAGTTGAAGTAGCATCTGCAAGCAGCTGTAGGGCTTTGGCCAGAAGATTGGGAGGAAACAATGACCATATGCCTCGTAGAGTATTGGAATATTTGTCATCATAGGGGAATCCAAATGCTGTGACAAGCTGCAATAACAAATGAAAATCTATAAACATGATAGAACTATGATGCTTCTTGCAAAATAAGAACTCTAGTTAAGTAAACTTGCCTGAGTCATAAAGCCAACTATAAATATGGAGAAACCTACAGCTGTTGAAGATGAGGACTTGCTAACAAAGGCTGACAACATGAATGCAAAGCCAGTCTAGTACCAAGAATCACATGAAACCAATTAAACTGGTAATATATATAATAAGATTATGTTGCATGAAAGATAAAGAGACAGCAAAAGGAAGAAATTGTAATGATTCTTAGCAAGTACTTACCATATTGAGCTCGAAGAGAAAGAAAGCAAGGAACAGAACTGCAAAACTATTATTCAAGAAAAAGTCAAATTGGAACATCATCCCAAAGAGAACTATGAAGATAGATGAAATAATTGTCAATATTCCCTCCCATGTTAGCCATGATAACCAATAGGCAGAATCATATAGACCCATCATAGTCATTGCCTGTAAGAGAAAACCACATTATATCAAACAAAATGCATATTATTTCACAGACAGCTAAGGATTCTTATCCTTTTGAAATTCAAATAGCAGAATTTGGCCACCTGGCGAAGTTTAAGCTCTTTCTCTGTTAGCAAGGAACTAATTTGGAACACAAAACCAAACATGGCAATCGCAAGGAAAAAAGTTGGTCCTACTGAAGCCACTGCAGAGAAAGTCTCGCCTGCAGGGTGCGCAAATTCCTTGAGCCCAACAGTCCATCCAAAGTTTGGATCTGCATAATTTCACACAGTTAAACCAACAAACAACCCTCATTCCAGAACCTCATCTATCACAGACTAAAACAGCGTAACCATACACAATGTACCTCCAATCAAAGACCTAGCAATCTCACGCTCAGCAGCAACCTGAAGAGGAATTTGAATCTTGAATGTAGGATCTTCATATCGCCCCCTTGTTTCAACTGGAGTAGAATTAGTCTGTATTCCATAGCTGATCACAGTAGCATTTCTTACAGTGAAATGCAGCGCTCCAGGAACCCTCATAAAATTATTGAAAAGCCACTCATCCACTTCATCTGATGTTCTAAATGACATAACCTTCACAAACACACACACACACAAAAATCACCTAAATCATATTTCCCACACCTCAACATCTCATCACAAAATACAAAACCATACTACAATCACATTAATCCAATTCAAAAAGAGCAAAACAACATTTACCCAGTTCACTAACCACATAAATCAAATTCACCTCAAACAAAACAAAACCCAATCAATCAAAAACACAATCAACAAAACCCACTATACCATACCTTATTTTGAGGAATAACTCTACCAGGATTATTCTCCATAATAGACCCAACAATTCCCCGAACTCTAGCACTCTCATTTCCACTCCAAACGAAATCAAAACAAGGCAACTTAACATAAAACTTGTCTTCACAAGGAGGAATAGAAGGAGAAACCAACGCTTTCGGGTCACGAACAATTGAGAAATCAGTGGAGGTAGCGAAACGAGCCTTAATAGCTTCCTGGATACAATAAATCAAAAATATGAAAAACAACGACGAGAACAGCTGCAAGAAAGTAGCTCTCTTGCTCTTCCATGAAAGCGTCAAGTTCTTCTTCAACAATGCCTTGTACTGCTGCCACAACAGCCTGAAACCTCCTTGCAACTCCATCTTTATCGAAATTCGATTCGATTCGACGAAATTAGAGGCCTTTGTTTGGGTTTTAAAGCTTTTTGTGTTTTTATGTTTTTTTTCAGTAGTCAAAAGAGCGCGGGTTTGGGTCGTTTTTAACTGATTTGTTTCTACGTTAACGGTGATGGTCACGAAATTGGTGCTGGTTTTCGATTTAATGACGAGTTTGCCACTGACTATTTTTTTATTTTTGTTTTCTGTTGGCCGTTGAAGGAAGGACTGTCAAATCGAAACGCAGTCGTTTTTTAGTAGGTAGTGGTGTTATTTCCTGTAAATTCAGTGGATGAAACATTTTATGATTTTACATAATTTGTGATTGTGACTGTAGTAGATCATCAAATAATACTTTGGTTTTCAAAAATGTATCAATTATGAATAGTTATAGTCCAATTCGTAGTTTGAAATTCATGGTAGGTATTTAGAATTTTATGTTCAACGATTAGTTAGGGTTTTTCCGGGAAATTTGGAAGGCAATGTTTCTGTTTTTTTTTTTTTTCTTTAATAATAATATAAATAATAAAAATTAATATATATATATATTTTTTTTTTTTTTTTTGTTGAGACAAAATCTTCACAATCTGCTTCTGATATACATTCAATAAACAATTGTTTTAGTAGAAAAACATGATTGAATATATATATATATATATATGTATATATATATATATGTATATATATATATGTGTATATATATATATATATAAAGTTGACCAACTAATAAGATCTTCATTTACTAAATTATAGCTAACTATACGTATCTTAACTATTAAGTTGTGTCAATATTCTTTTAGATAAATTTAAATAAAAATTATATAATATAAGCAAATATTTAAATATTGTATGAAAAAAATATATAGTATTTTAAAGAAGTTTCTAGTGAATTTCAATCTCGATTTATTATTAGATTCCATCATTTCATTCAAAAACCGAGTAACAATGGTTGATGAAAATTCGATTGATTTTCGATGGTGTAATCAAAGAAGTAAATAAATAGTAGTAATTGATAGGTATATATAGATAAAGTTGACTCGAGTAATTAAATTAAGAATCTTTGGTTAATTAATAATAGCAATGAATGTATAGAACTGCTGGCCGATTCTACGTGTGGAATTATTCTATAGGGAGGACAATAATATAATACTGGTAGATTTTAATTAGATAATAAATGTTATATATCCACGAATTTATATTTTATTATATTTGGAAAGTTGGGAGGTGATCTTCATTCACTTATTAATTTTAGGGTTAATCCCATCAAATCCATATACTTTTGCCAAATTCACCAAAAAAACTACGTTAATTTCATTTTTCACCGATTTCTCACTCTACCGTTATAAACCGTCTGTTTTACTATTTCGCATTACGTCAATAGTTGAATTCCACTTAACTCTGAGGGCTAAAAGTGTCTTTATATTATTTTTATTTTTAATTAAAAAATAAATAAATAAATAAAAGAACCACAATTCTTCTTTTCTTTTTTGATATAGCTTTTTTTTTTTTCCTTTTTCTTTGAAAGAGATTTTTTTCCCTTTGTTCTCAAAGATTCCTTCTCTAATTTAATTTTTGTTAACCTTCTCAATAAAAAAAAAAGTAATTAAAAAATTCTACTTTCTATTTTCAAAATCCTTAAAATAAAAAAAAAAAAATTAAAAAAAGAAGAAGTGTAGTTTTTCAATGAAAATTTGAATAAACAACAAATCCATGGTAAATCTACTGGAGAATAAACAACAAACACAGATATTTTTTATTTAAAATGAGTAGGTGAACAAAATAAATAAGGATCTCATAGCAGTGGAGGTAAAGACGTCGACAAGAGAGTTAATTTAGTATGGGATTTGTAGAACAGAGTAGAGTTTTCTTATACAATCAAGAATCTGATACCAAAGCTTGTGTTTTAGGGTTTGAAGGACATCATACCAATATTTCTTCCCATCACACCAACACATGTTGCGTACTTATTTGGATGTTCTTTGCAGGTAAAAAAGATGATTATGTGGGTTTTGATGGAGATGGTAGTCGTGATTTGTAGGAAGGAGAACTTAGAGAGATGTAATTGAACCAACACCTGCTTATGGCGCAAGTCGTGTTCGTGGAGGAGCTAGTCCGTACAATGCTGATCTTGAGCGTGAAGGAGCGGCGGTGACTAGAGATCTCTGCCAGAGGAAGAAGAAGGCGGCGGCTAGGGTTCTTTGCCGGAAGAAGAAGAAGATTTCAAACATCACTTTTTTAATTACTTTAAAAATAAATAGATAATAAATGATTTTAAGAAAGATTTAGAAAAGGCATAGTATATCTTTTAATCTAGAAAGAAAATATTTTTTTTAAAGAAATTATTCTTTTAAATTAAAATTTTTAATTGTGAAAACCCTAAACTACCCTTTTGAAAAATGGAGGAAATTGGTGGATGTAAATTGTACAGTAAAATTAACTGTGACAGATGAGAAAGTGAGTTTTTGGTGAAAAATAAAATTGATGTGGTTTTTTGGTGAATTTGACAAAGTATGTGGGTTTTTTGGGATTAACACTTAATTTTATACTTATCTACAATTGCTATAGCTAGCTATAACGTGATTTCATTGTAATAGATGAGTTATAGTAGTTAAGTTTTTTAATCGAATTTTATATTCTATTTTATCATAACTCTGAACTTAATTTGTACTAATCAAATATAATATATTATTTTTTAATAAATAATATAAAAAATTAAAAATTAAATAATTATTATTAAAAAAAATAATATTTTAAAATTTAAATAAAATTTTATATAACTTAAAAATTAACTTAAATTTTTTTAAAAAATGATAATGTATAATCTTATATTTCACGTTAAAGTGTTTAAAATTTAAATATCAACAAACTTTTAAAGTGCTAAAATAGAAGAGAGAGAGAGAGAAAAAATGTTAAATTAAAATATTATATAAATAGTATTAAAAAATTAAAAATATTCTAAATTATATTTACTCTATTCAAAATATATTTATATTCATATATAAATAATAGTTCATGAATTTAATTATACTCATGAAAGTTGATGCCACTCAAACTTAATTTTTAAATCCAGTAATTAATTAATACTAGAGAAAAGACTCGCGCTTTGCGCGGAAAAAAAAGTTTATTATTCATATAATATATTATTATTAATTTTTATATTTTATATATAATATTAATAATATATTTATATAATCTTTCAATGATTAGTATATTATATTATAAATACATTTTGTAATTAAAATATAATATTAATTAAATAAAATATAAAAATTAATAGATTGAATATATATTTATGTGACTTTTTCTAATAAATAATAAACTCCAATTACTATATAATTCAAAAAATTGAAATAGAATTAATGTGAATAAATTTTCATTAATTGATATTATTAATAGAATTAACTGGAATGATTCCATATTTGATAAATTGAAATCACATTTAATAGAAACAACATTTATGATAATTTATTATATATTTAATATAATTAAAAACTCACATTTAAATTCAAATACGAGTAAATAAAATTAGAAAAAAAAATATAAATTTAACACAGATTTATTTTTATTATAAATTTAAAAATAAAAACATTATAAAATTGACGGTGATGAAAAAAATATAAGTAAGAAAAAAAATTATTTTATATTTATTATGTTAAATTTTCAAAAAAACAAAAAACAAAAAGAATCTAATTCTTACTTTGTAGAGAATTTGTATGGTTCTCATTTGATAATTGATTTTTTTTATTCTCTTTTTTAATAAATATCATTTTTATATTTGTTAAGATATTTATATAGATTTAATTTACCATCAAATAAATAGAATTTAATATATTCCACTTAGAAACTATTTTCTTAATAAAATATTGAATATATTTTGATTATATCTTCAGAATATTCTAAATTTATTTTTATAAAGAATTAATCCAATGAAACAAATATAAAGTAAAGTAATACAATAAATTTAATTCAATTTTTATATTTATAAATTATAATTAATATACATTAATATATAAGTTTATCAAATTAAAAGTTATAGAATTTGAAAAGATAGATTTGGTATTGATAGCATATAATTAAGGAGAAATATATGGGAATAAACAATTAAGGTTAAAGCATAAATTTATTAGAAATTAAGACAGAATATTAGGAGATGAAACTAAAATATTATAATGATTTTTATTATAAAATTTGAGAAATAAATAGAAATTTTACAATTCAACTAAAAAATCCAAATTTATTACAGAAATAGTAACACTTGAGATGACCTTACTTGTTCCTCTATCTTCATCCTGAAAATGAAATTCAACCATAATGTAAATGATCAAATACAATATTAAACAACTCACAATCAAGATACAATGATAAACTCAATCTATATTTTTCAATAAAAATGATTAAAATAAATTTATTCAAGTCAATATTTTTTCTATGCACAATTAATTTTATACAATCTAACTGTCTCATAATAGAAATCTTAATTTCTCTGGCGAGTACAAACACAGAAAATAAAGAAAAATAAAAAAAAGTAAATTAAAAATATATGTTAAAAATGAAAAAAAATAAAAAAATAAAGAAAGAAAACTAACTAAAAAAACAAAAAAATAAAAAACAAACAACAAAACCTAGAAACACAACAGTGATACCTTTCATCATCACCTGAAATAATAATAAAAATAAAAAATAAAATAAAATAAAAACATGAGTACAATTATCTGAGAACTCTTCATCCTCCTCATCTACCATTTCAAAACCTAATTCAAAATTCATATTTACAGTAAAATTAAAACACCACAAATAAAAAATAACTCTCTTATTGTCCAAAACACCATTTAAAAAAATAATAAATAATTAAGCATTTAAAAAAGTTACTAAAAATAAAGCATAAAATTAAAATCCAAACCTTTAAAACATACCTTTTGAGAAAAAAGAAAACTACGAGATTGATTTTGAAGGGAAGAAGAAAGAAAGTGGTTGATATGAGAGGTGGAGAAGAAGTAAAAATATATCGATTTAAAAGGTATAAGAGAAAGAGAGTGATTAAAAAAAAATAAAAAACATTAAGTGAGAAATATGTTGAAACGGAAACTTTTTTACTTCTTTTATATTATTATATGATTTAAATATCTTATAGCCACATGTTATATTTTGATTGGAAAAATATGAATGAAACACAAAAATGGCATTTTTCATGTTTTTCCACCTAAAGTTAAACTCTCAGCGCGCCACATCATCTTCGTGGGTCGCTGAAGAGTTCAGCTTTATATATATATATATATAGATGAGTGCCATATTGGCGATGTTTTGTAACAAACTCAAACTGCTATGTAATAATTTTTTTTTCTGAAAAATAATAATAAATAAAAATATTAAGTTATATCTTAATTTATTGATTCGGAAATAAAATTTAATATTTAATAAAAAATTAAAATATATATTTTCATTTAATTTGATTAGATTTATTGATTATTTTAAAAAAATAAAATTGTTTTAATTATGTCAAATTTAATAAAAAAAAAAAAAAAAAAAAGATATTGAAACATTTCAAAAACCATCATATAACCTGTTGAATTCTTGAAAGGTGGTTATAATACAATTATTTTAGTAATTGTCGTCTTGTATGAAGATCTCACTAGTATATTTATAAATAAATCGAGTGGTTAGTTTTGAATATCTTCCACCTTAAGAAATTTACCACTCATTATTTTATTTTACAAACATATAAGTCAAATCTTCACGCAGTTCAATAGTAATTCACTGAAAATCAATGTACTAGTCACTCTCAGCAAACATATAAAATAATTACTATTATAATCATGCGCACATGAGATGGTGTTAGCGAAAAAACAAAGAACCATGCAAAGTTGGTCAACTGAGAAAAAGAAAATAAAATTTTTCGTATAGATATTTCTTTAATTGATTTATATTTAAAAATGGATCATTCGCATTTAAAAGTATTAAATACCGCGTATATTTCTAATTATACCTTTAATATAATTGCATCAAAAAGTTAGTATGGTAGTATTCATAAAATTCTTCAAACAATAGAATTATGGAGAACATCCAGAAATTTAACAGTGTAGTTTTAATAAAATTCTATCTCTTAATCTCACCTTGTTTGAATTTTTTCTTCAAATCCAGAATTTTAATAGTGTACTTTTAATAAAATTCTTAATTCTTTTGAATTTTTTCTTCAACCATATAATCAAAAAGAACATCGGAAATAATTCAAGCAACAATAATGAATGAAGTAAGCGTTAGGATTGTCAAAAATATTTGAATGATATTGGTAAATTTCAAAACTCTTGCACAAATTCAGTTTACATCTATCTTATCAATTAGTGCCTCCATGTTATCGCTCTTCGCTGCAAACTTTGGAATACTGAACATGATTTGTTTTTTTTTTGAGTAATTGAAGGATGAAATTTCGGAGAATTTAGTTATATCTTTGGACGTCTTCGCTGCTTTCTAATGAGATTTCATATTAAAACACATAACATCTTTTATTTCTCTTCACCTTCTATCATTGGACTTGCGATTTTCTTCATAAACTCATCTAGGTTAAAAAGGTATAATTGGAATTTTAATTACGGTATTAATAAATTTAATGCGGTATTTAGTAATACCCTTCGCATTTCGAGCTTTTTTATTAAAAATTTATTTTTTAGAATTTAAATTTTATAAAATTAAATTTTTTATTTTTTTTATAGAAATACATTAAAATGATTATTTTATTCTTCTATATTAAAAAAAAAACTTATAGTTTTCCGGTATTACATATCGGAAAATAGACAAAATTGAAGTTTGGTTTTCCGGTGTGTAATACCGGGAAGTAAAAAAACACTTCCCGATAGTATACACCAAAAAACAACACTTTAGTTTTGTATGTTTTCTAGTGTGTAATACCGGGAAGCTAAGTTTTCACTTTCTGGTATTATACACCAGGAAACAGACAAAAATCAAGTATGTTTCCTGGTGTAGTACCAATAAACGAATTTTTACTTTCTGATGTTACACACCGAAAAGTTGACAATTTTTTGTTTGTTTTCCGGTAGTAAATACCGGGAAGCTCATATTTGACAATTTTTCTTTTTCAAAACTTACTTTTACACTTTTTATTTTAAAAAAGTTTAAAAGTGAAAAATATCTAGTGTTAGTTTAAAACTAAAATAAAAAAATTGATAAAGTATAATTTTGCGAATTTTCACTTAAAAATTTATAACAAATTTAAAAATATATTGTCGCAAACTATTATTTTCTAACAAAAATAAATAAATAAAATTGATTAAGATTACGTTGGATATTAGCTAATACTATTAGCGGTTTAAATAGTTATAATATTTAATGGTTCGAAGTAGTGGGTAGAATAGCCGTAAAAATAGTGTTTGTAATAACCATTTGTTGACAGTTATAATAGTTCAAAATAACGATTAGATATAAATTATAAATAAAGTTCGTTATAAATTATAAATAAAGTTATTGTAATTATTTTACTACTTTTTATTAATATTTAATATAAAGATTTTTTTTTTTATAGTTTTAAAGTAGTGGTTTAGAGAAAGTTATTTTGAGTAGCGTACCAAACCACTACTAAAATTAAAGATGGACAAAAATAATCGAAATCAAATGAAATCGAATCAAACCTGCTTGTTTAATTCGATTCAATTTTAATGTAGAAAATTCGATTTGGTTCGATTAATAATTTTTAATTCCCTTTGACTAAAGAATTTATTTATTTAAAGTAAATTAATTTTTTAATTTTGAACCGAATTAAACCGAATTAAATAAATACTTTTCCGTTTGATTTAATATTTAAATCAATACTTTTTTGATTCAATCAAAAATCAAACAACTAACTAAGTCCCTTAATTTATACGGTTAATAACTAATTTTAATGGAAAATTTTTAAAATGTTACTTCAATATTTATTGAAACCGTTAACTACTAACCCTTACACTAACACCGAATGCAGCCTAAAATAACTACAAATGCGATAGCGGAACACGACGTAAATAAGCGCGTTTATTTAGTAATACTATCGGCCGTCGTCTACTAATGTGCGGAAGTCAAAGAAGCGTGAAGGGCAATATGGTCCGGAAGTCAAAGAAGCGTGAAGGGCAATATGGTCATTTAGAGAAGGGCAAAGCTGGAAGATGAATGTGAACGCAAAGAATCAAACTTAAGACAAGGAGACAAATTCAAAAATGGCTCGTGGAATTTAGAAAGTCAAATTAAATTGCAAACAGAAGGGCAGCTTTGTAATTCTGTCGAAATTGAGTGGCAATTACCTTGCCGTACCGGTTTTAATTCAGTTCCATGAATCCATAAAATGGTGGAGGATTCACTGACAGTGAGGTCTTCTTTATTGGGTATTCAATCTCAGAAGAGAATTATAATATACAGAGAGAGAGTCTCAAGTGATTCACTCCTCTAACAAACAAACAGCGGTCGAGATTTGGCGCCAAATTTGAACGACTGAGAACAGAAGAAGGGGTTTTCAACGGTCACATTCAATGGCCGATGGTCCTGCTAGCTCCGCTGCTCAGGCCAATGCTTTGCTCAGGAAGAATTTAACGTTCCAGGTTTCCTCTCTCGTTTCCTAAATTATCGTCTCTCTGTTTGCTTATTAATCACGCTTCTTTTTCGCTCATGTAGGTTTTTGTTTTGCCTTTTGTGTTTCTGCTGTAGTTTTTGATCAATTATGTTGCAGTTTTCCTGAAAAATAGAGAGATAGGGAGCTTTAATTTTGTTTTGTGGAATATAAATGTTGGAGGTTCTCATATTAATACATGTTTGAAATGATGTGTATTTTAACATTTTGCTTGTTGAGGCTAAAGAAAATCTTGTTGGACTGTGGATGTGATAGCTAAAACTGACCTGTGTAGTGTGAGAACAATGTTTGATTACGAATAGTGTTGGAATTGAATCAATGTTTGAAATGAGTGAGTTGTGGAATATGTTAGGGTGATATGTAGTATTGTCTTTGTTTTGCAGAAAAGAAATGTGAAGACAAATATTCGGCTAATATCTTTCCCATTTGTCCTCTGCATTCTTCTTGTGGTCATACAAAATGTTATCAACAATGTCTTCAATAGTTCAGACTACAAGTGTGGCTGTTCTTGTATCAGAAGAAATGCAAATGGTGGGTGTGAAGAGGAGAGATGTGGGTTAGAGTTCTCCGACTTAAATCAGGCAGGAGCTTGCCCAATTCCTAATCCTGTAGCATGGCCTCCCATGTTGCAAGTACCAGCTGCAGAATATCGTGCTGTGCGAACAGATTTTATTTCATTCACAGACCTACCAAATGAGTCATGCAGGACTACTGGGTCCTGTCCTGCTACTTTCCTTCTAACAGGGAATAATCAAACCTTTGGTGAAAGTAAGCCTCTTGGTTCATTATCTTATTAAAAAATTTGGTTTCTATTGATGCTTCCAATTCTGTTTTGTGATGGTTAATGGTATCGATGAACAGTTTTAAGTCGGAATTTGTTCCCTGATTCACTCAGAATAAATGCATCAAATATTAGGGGCAGTTTGGCTAGTAATGTGTTAGTAAGTTACTTTTTCTCCTCTTCTCTTTTGAATTAGTTCTAGTTGTCTATTAAATATTATTTTCCTTTAACCCTTTTATCCTAGTTGAGAACAATTTATGAACGTTTTGTTAAGTTATATCTAATATGATCAATCAAAAAATTTCAGGGTTCAGCATCAGGGACGAAATACACCAATTTTCTGGATTCTGCTATATTTTCAGGGCTTCCAGTCTATACTGTTCAAAGTCAGTGTCCCACAGATGCCACTACTTCTGTTCCAATTCAATTTCCACCCATTAATGTCACTCAAGGTATAATATTTTCCTCCTTTCTGATCCTTGTTGAAATTTCCTTCTATGTAGTCCTTTCTTTTACTTCAATGAAATGGGGCCTTATAATAGATTTTTCCTGGATGGATTTATTAGTGGATGTACATTTGATTAACTACAGTAGTATTTACTTGTTCTCAAGCATGCCTTTCTGATTCATAATTAGATAACCTGTAAATGATAAGGTAAACTATTCAAATTTAACCAATAGGTTGTACCATAATAATTAATAATCAATCTGTGAACAGAGAGGAAGGGTGTGCAAGTAACTGTTAAGTCTCATGACATGGTTATCCTTGTCTTCATTGAATTGTGATCTGCAAAAATTTAGTTCATTATTCGTGATAATAAGATCTCAAACTTTGGTCAATTGAGCGCTGGAGATGGGATATTTAGTGCTAATGCTAATAGTTGAGCTAAATGTACTCTTCTGTTGTAGGATTTATCATCTTGCAGTAATTATTATACAATGTTCTACACTAGCGAGGTAAGAATTCTTGGGGTTTCTTATTAAAACTTAATCACTTAATTATATTGTTGCATGATCCAAGAAATTTTCATGTCATTTAGCGAATTAAAATGAACATGTAATAACAATTTCTTCCTCCAAGAAGAAGAGTTAATGAATTTTTGTTTGTGTGCACTATCGTCATTTCTTTCTTACTAGTGACATATGATCAACCTCATGAATAATTTAATTCATGATTTTTATTGCGAACTTTTTATTATGCAATATTCTGATTCCTAGACTGTTTACACATTTTTGTCCTGCATCCAGAGGTAACTTGTGTCCAAGGCTTGAATTTGTGGCGTGATAGTGCTTCATTGATAAATAACGAGTTATATAAAGGCTATAAAAAAGGCAACTTGGAGAGGAAAATTAATGAGATAGCTGGAGGTAGGTCTTGATGATATAAATAATTTCAAAATTTTGAATGACAAGCTGATATGACAATGCTGTGTTCTGATTTTTCCACAGCCTACGATTTTCTAAACTCCGACACAAGTCATTTTAATGTGAGCATATGGTACAATTCGACATACAAGGATGACACTGGCAATGGACCAATGCATTTTTTGCGAGTTCCACGTGCAGTAAATCTGGTAATATATAATCTTTTCTAATAATTTCATTCATTTAGCCTTCCTCTTATGTTACTTTTTCTGTACTTGATAGTTGTTTATCATTCAAACTTACCTCATATGTTATTATCTGTTTTTTATATATTCTCACTAACATAAGTATTTTATTTGAAGTGTGTATTCCAATACAACAGTTGACACCTGATTTCTGTACTCAAGCTTAAAGCAATGAAGTATATATGACGATTACTGACATTTACCCTGTGAGCATTTGTAGGTCTCCAATTCCTACCTTCAATCTCTGCTAGGGCCTGGTGCACAAATGCTATTTGAGTTTGTCAAAGAAATGCCAAAAGCTGCCTCTCAGATTAGATTGGATATATCATCTCTTCTCGGGGCACTCTTCTTTACTTGGGTTATCCTACAGTTATTTCCTGTAAGTATGCTAAATCTGTCTAATTATTTATTTTTGTAAAGTGGGATTCCTTTTTCTTTATGAAACCAATATTGCTTATTTAATAACCGTGAGAACTTAATAATAAAGGATCACATGTTGTATGTTAGACCTCTATCGGAGTTTTTTGGCTGTTTGCTAAAGAAGCCGTAATAAGGTTGAAATTTTGGTTTTTGGTTTTCCTTTTTATTCACACTTGTTTAATAATTCTCAAGGTAATTTACTCTGGAAATGCTACTTCAGAAATAAGTGGCCGAGACTTTAATAATTTTATTTTTACAGTTCAGAATGTTTGTCCAAATGGGACTCGTATTTGTATATACAGGCTTTACATGTACAAATATGTTTATCTTATCATCTAAATGTTATAATATGGCAGACTTAGGTGGCCTAAACTCATTATCTGCATTTATATCTACTCAAAATTTATTTTCTCTATATGTTTGTTTCCGTGCAGGTGGTGTTAACTGCTTTAGTATATGAGAAAGAACAAAAACTCAGAATCATGATGAAAATGCATGGACTTGGTGATGTACCTTATTGGATAATTACATACTTGTATTTCTTAGTCATCTCATGTATCTACATGCTCTGCTTTGTGATATTTGGCTCTCTCGTAGGTAATTTCGCACAAATTTATTGCATTACTTGTTTCATGCTGTCTATGTTCAAATTGATTTGACGAGGTTTACTTGCAGGGCTGAAAATCTTCACACTCAATTCCTACAGCATCCAATTTGTGTTTTACTTTATCTACATAAACTTGCAAATTTCTGCTGCCTTTTTAGTGGCTGCAATGTTCTCAAGTTTTAAGACTGCTGCAGGTTAGGTTTCAGCTTCTGCATTTTTCTTGGTTAAGCATATTCCGAAATTTCTGTTATGATCTGTAAACTGAATCCCTTGAAATGATCTAATTATGATGGTGCAGTTATTGGGTATATATTCGTCTTCGGAACTGGTCTTCTTGGTGGTTTTCTCTTTCAATTCTTTCTTCAAGATCCATCATTTCCAAGTAAGTATAAAAAAGAAGTAGTTCATTGCTGATGTGTTTGTTTCTGTCGCATCACATGGCTTGCTTAAAATGATTAATATTATGTTGCTGCAGGAGGCTGGATCACTGTAATGGAGTTATATCCTGGTTTTGCCCTATACCGTGGGTTATATGAGTTTGGGCAATATTCATTCAGGGCTAACTATTTGGGAATTGATGGGATGAGGTGGAAAGATTTGAGTGATAGTGGAAATGGAATGAGGGAGGTTTTTATTATAATGTTTGTAGAGTGGATGGTTGTGCTATTTTTTGCATATTATGTAGATCAAATTGTGTCATCTGGAGGTGCAAAAGGTCCTTTGTTCTTCTTGCGAAAATTTCAGAAGAAGCCACTATCATCTTTTCGGAGGCCCAGTTTGAGAAGCCAGGGCTCTAAAGTATTTGTTCAGATGGAGAAACCTGATGTTGTTCAAGAGGTGATTTTCTTGGCCTGGTGATCTCTTGAATTCTTTGTATATAAGTTTGTTTATGTGCATGTTTTAGACAAGGAAGTCATAGTATGAATACCGACTTTCTTATCCTGCCATGAGCCATCAGATTTTCCTGGGATCTGCTAGAGATGTCTCTAGAATTTACACATAGAACACTTTAAGGATCTCCTTTTATGTTGAAACAATTCTTCTTCTTCTTTTGTTGTCATTACAAAAGATTTTCTCTTCGGCTCATGAGTATGGTTCACTTTTTGAAACTGTTCTGTTGCCAATATAGCTCATTGTCATAACTATAAAAAAAGCTTTGACCTATCTACTGTTGAATGGTAGTTACAGTAGTCCAAGCCAATCAATATATATCAATAGTTATGTGCTTCATTTTTCTTTGCAGACAGAGAAGGTTGAGCAGCTACTGCTTGAGCCAAGCACAAGTCATGCAATTGTCTGTGATAATATTAAAAAGATATATCCTCCAAGGGACGGTAACCCTGAGAAGCTGGCAGTGAGAGGGTTGTCTCTTGCTCTTCCTCCTGGGGAATGCTTCGGCATGCTTGGTCCTAATGGTGCTGGGAAGACCTCTTTTATTAGCATGGTAAGTTGTTACAGTAGTTGGTTTGGGTTAAACAATGTGGAATCTCGCTTCAATTCTTCATGGTGTTTAACCTATATGTTGGCAGATGATTGGGCTCACAAAGCCAACCTCTGGAACAGCATATGTTCAGGGTATGGACATAAAGACTGATATGGACAGAATTTATACCAGCATGGGTGTATGCCCTCAGCATGAGTAAGCTAGAGCCTTTTTCTATTTTCTTTTTCCTGATTGAAATCAGAATATTCCATGATTCATGTATTTTATCAACTGATTTCAGCTTGCTTTGGGAAACTTTGACTGGACGAGAACACTTGCTATTTTATGGCAGACTTAAGAACCTAAAAGGTTCTGCCTTAAATCAGGTACCAAAATCCATGGCATCTTAATTTCTAAATATAAGACACAAAAACCATAGTTGATCATGTTTCTCTCATCTCTCATTTTGCAAATGGAAGAAAGCCAGTTTAACTGATCTGAGGAAATCTGTTTCAATATGCTGGCTTCACTGCAATAAATATCTTCATTTATATTTTCTCTCCTCTTCCTTCATGGCAATCTAGGCTGTAGAAGAATCCCTCAGGAGCGTCAACCTGTTCCATGGAGGTGTTGCTGACAAACAAGCTGGAAAATACAGCGGAGGTATGAAGAGGAGACTGAGTGTTGCGATTTCACTGATTGGGGATCCAAAAGTATGTATCTGTCTCCACTAATTTGCACTTTGACAACTTCAAGATAACCCATAATGCCAAGCTACTAATGACTAATACCACTGATATTTTGCAAGGTGGTGTATATGGATGAGCCCAGTACTGGCTTAGATCCAGCTTCAAGAAATAATTTATGGAATGTCGTTAAGCGTGCAAAACAAGGCCGAGCCATTATTCTTACGAGTACTCTCTCATTTTCCAAAGCACAATCAAAATTACATCGACATGTTCATCTCCATTTGGATTAAGTTTGACTAATTGAGAACTTTTTTTTTTATTATTTTTAAAAAGCACATTCTATGGAGGAAGCAGAAGTCCTATGTGATCGATTAGGAATTTTCGTTGATGGCAGTCTGCAATGCATCGGAAACCCAAAAGAGGTAACTTAAATGTCATAATAGTTGCATCTTATAGCTACATTCTTGGACAATGTTACTGAAAATATAGCTACGCTTAACAGTTAAAGGCTAGATATGGAGGCTCTTATGTCTTTACTATGACAACATCTGTGAGTTACGAAGAACAAGTCGAAAAAATGGTACGCCATCTCTCCCCAAATGCAAATAAGATATACCAAATATCAGGAACCCAAAAGTTCGAGCTCCCAAAACATGAGGTCAGAATCGCTGAAGTCTTCCGAGCTGTTGAGAATGCAAAGAGTAAGTTCACAGTTTTCGCATGGGGTTTGGCTGATACCACTCTGGAGGATGTATTCATCAAGGTTGCTCGCGAAGCTCAACCATTTAACGTCCTTTCTTGATTTCCAAGATACGTTTATACAGTGTTTATTTACTTCTTGTGTAGTTTATAGTTCTCCTGAATCTCCACTGTACATGACTGTAGTAGTTTTGAGCATAAATCTGTAACAGAATCTATATTTATAGATAGATATTCAGTTTCCAAAGCATAATATATTTATTGAGTTTGAATCTATAATGACTTTTAAAAAAATAAAAAATGAAAAATTACAGATGGCAGTAAATTATTGGATTAGTCAACTGACGTGGCAACAGAGTAAAAATGGCAGAGGATTTAGAAAGTAAATTTGAAGCGAAAAGCTAGGGGCAGAGCAGCCTCTCATGGGTACAAAAAATTGAATGGCATTTACGTTTATCGTACCGATTTTAATTCTGATCCATGAATCCATCGAATAAACCGATGGAGGAATCGAATCCGTGTCTATGGCGGTCCACATTTGGTAATCAGAAGAGATTTATAATAAAGAGAATCTCCGTTGATTCACTTCTCAAACATAAATCACACCATTTGGCGCCATATTAGAACGACTCAGAACAGGAGTGGTCTTCAACGGTCACATTACCTTCAATGGCGGGTCGTTCTAGCTTCGGTGTCCAGGCCGATGCTTTGCTAAGGAAGAATCTAACGTTTCAGGTCTCTTCTATTGCTTCGGTTCTTGTTTTCCGTTTCACTTTTCACAGTCGCTGTGTTTTTGTGCCCTAATTTGATCACACATTTGGGTTTTGGAGTTTTATAGATGTTTGAAATGGATGAGTTATGAAACTTTATCTGCTTTCTTTTTGTAGAGACGACATGCGAAGACAAATATGAGGCTGATATCCTTCCCAATTGTCCTCTGCATTCTTATTGTGCTCATTCAAAACTTTCTTGACGCCGCTTTCATTAAACCAGCTACTAACTGTGGGTCTGAGATCTCCACCATAGAGCAGCTACAAACTTGCTCCATTCCTAATCCTTCAGAATGGCCTCCCATGTTGCAAGTACCGGCTGAAGAATATCGGGCCGCGAAATCGGATGTAACTTTCCTTCTAACTGGGAGTGATAAAGAATTCGACGAAAGTGAGCCTCTTCATTCTTTTCATGTTGTTGAAATTTGCTGTTTCATTATCATTGACCATATCTATCCACAGCTTTAACTAAGAATATGTTCCCTGAAACACTCACAACAAAGCCATCAGAGATTAAGAGTAGTCTAGCGAGCCACGTTATAGTAAGTTGTTTTTTTGCATTAACATTTATCCTAGTTTTGAACATCTTATTGAGGATTGTTCTCTCAACTGTCTTTTCCATTAAATTTTATGAGCTAACTGGCTAAACTAATTGTTCAAAAAATTTTCAGGGGTCAGCATCAGATACGTTAGATTCCTCAAATTTTCTGGATCCTGTTACAATTTCAGGTCTTCCACTCTATTCTATTCAAAGTAAGTGTGAGGCAGAGGACACTACTACTGCTTCAATTCAGATTCCACCAACTAAGAACCCTCTACGTAAGTAAAATTTCCCCCTATCTAAGCCTTGTTAAATTTGTCTTATGAAATTCTTTATTTCACTTCAATGAAAGGAAACCTTATGTAGAGATCTTCCCTTTATGAGTTTATTAGTGGTTACATGAATTTGATTAACTATGGTAGTTTCAATGTGCTATTTGATATATCAATAGAGAAAATCAGTGCATGGGAATAAGTTATAAAAGAATTTAACTAATCAGTTGTACCATTATATTTAATAATCAAATATGTGATCAGAGAGAAGGTGTGCAATTGGCCATTGAGCTTCATTACGTGGCGATCGTCCTCATTAAATTTGTGATCAACAATAATTTAGTTCAGTTTCTTCCTCACAGTAACATCTCGAATATTCGTGACTTTTGATGCTAATATTTGAGCCAAGTATACATTTGTTTAGTGTACGTAGGATGTATCATCTTACTGTAATTATTTCATGATATTCTATACTAGGGAGGGAGGAAAAGATCTAGTGTTTCTTATAGTAACTTTATCACTTGAAATGGTCCAAGAAATTTTCGTGGTGTTTAGCAAATCAAAATGCATGCAATTAAGATTCCTTCCTCAAAAGAAGATTTTAGTATTCATGAATAATTGTTTGAATGGAACTATCATTATTTCTTTCTTGCCGGTGGCATATGGTGAATGTAATGAATAGTTTAATTCACGCTCTTATTGAAAACTTGTTATTTAAACTATTATGATTCTTAGACTGTTTACTCTTTTTTATCCTCGATTCAGAGGTATCTTGTGTTCGAGGCCTGACTTCGTGGCGTGATAGCGCTTCAGCAATAAATGACGAGATATATAAAGGTTTTAGCAAAGGCAACTCGGCCGGCAAAATTAACGAGATAGTTGGAGGTTAGTCTTAATGATATGACTAATTTAGAAATTTAATTTGGCTGAGAAGCTGATATCATAAATTTTGTGGTTTGATTTCTCCCACAGCATATGATTTTCTTAACTCTGAAAAGGGTCGTTTTAGTGTGACCATCTGGTACAATTCCACCCGCAAGAAAGATATTGGGTTTACAAAATGGCAGCGTGTTCCCCGTGCAGTAAATCTGGTGATATATATTTATATTCCTATATATAATATTTGTAATTTAGTTAATTTTAATCGTCCTCTTACGTTTCTTTTTTTCTGCTTGATAGTCATTTATATTCAAACTTAGTTGATCTTATTATCCTATTCATTTTAATTAATAATATTATTATTTTTTAAACACAACTATTTTACTTGACACCTGACTTCTGCACTCAAGCTTAAAGCAATTAAGTATGATGATTTCTGACATTTACCATGTGAGCATTTGTAGGCCTCCAATTCCTACCTTCAATCTCGGCAAGGGCCTGGCACACAAATTCTATTTGAGTTTGTCAAAGAAATGCCCAGAGGCGACTCAAAGTTGAAATTAGACGTAACAGCTATTCTTGGCTCACTCTTCTTTACTTGGGTTATCCTACAGTTATTCCCTGTAAGTATGCAAATCTGTCTACTTATTTGATTTCGTGGGCCTCTTTTGTCAATCAGAAACTGTGATGTTGCTTGCTTAATACCATGTGATAACTTAGTAATAAAAGATCACATGTTGTTTGTGTTAGACCTCCATCATAGTTATTTTAGCTGTTTGATTAAAAATCATTCTCATGGTAATTTGGTGATGCTTATTTCTTATGAATCATTGAGCCATTCATCATTATTGCAATACTTCAGAAAAAATTAGCTGAAACTTTAATGATTTTACTTATAAAGTTTAGAATGTCTGTCCAAATGGGGCTCATATTTGTATATATTGAATATAGGGTGAACAAAGAGATGAAATATTTTTTTCTGCATGAGTATGTCTTGTACATCTATCATATTTATATACAGGATGAATCTAATAAGTAAGGAGCAATTAAATAATTCATGAACTAATTTCTTGCTATCATTGACCATGACCATTGACTATAACCATTGACCATGTAATACTCATTAATTCTAACCGTATATATGGAAGACAGACTTGCCTGAACTCATTATTTGACTACTGTGGCATTTAATATCTCTTCAAATTTTGTTTTCTCAATATGTTTGTTTCCATGTAGGTGGTGTTGACTGCTTTAGTATACGAGAAAGAACAAAAACTCAGAATCATGATGAAGATGCATGGACTTGATGACGGACCTTATTGGATAATTACATACATGTATTTCCTAGTCATCTCTTCAATGTACATGCTCTGCTTTGGGATGTTTGGCGCTATTGTAGGTAATTTCACGATGAGTCATTGCATTTCTTGTTTTGTGTTAGACTAAATTGAAACTGATTTTATGAGTTTTACTTTCAGGTCTGAAAATCTTCACACACAATTCAGTCAGCGTCCAATTTGTGTTTTACTTTATCTACATAAACTTGCAAATTTCTGTTGCCTTTTTAGTGGCTGCACTTTTCTCAAGTGTCAAGACTGCTACAGGTTAGGTTTCAGCTTTTGCATTGGGAATTTCTTTTATGATTCGTAAACTGAACCTCTTGAAACGTTCAAATTATGAATGGTGCAGTTCTCGGGTATATAATGGTCTTTGGAACTGGTCTTATTGGTGGCTTTCTCTTCCAATCCTTTCTTGTACAGCCAGCATTTCCAAGTAAGCTTTCCGAAAAAGTATTTCATTGCTTCTGTTTTTATTGCTGTCAGATTAAGTGGCATGCTCAAAATGAGTTGTATTTTATTCCTGCAGGGGGCTTGCTAATTTTGATGGAGTTATTTCCTGGTTTAGCTCTATATCGCGGGTTGTTTGAATTAGGGCAGTATGCATCCAGGAGTACCTATCTAGGCATTGATGCAATGACGTGGGGAGATATTGGCGATAGGGAAAATGGTATGGGAGATGTCTTGATTATAATGTTGGTTGAGTGGTTGGTTGTGCTAGCTTTGGCATATTATTTAGATCAAATTATATCATCTGGAGGTGCAAAAGGTCCTTTGTTCTTTTTGCAAAGTTCTGAACAGAAGAAGCCTCAATCATCTGTCCAGAAGTCTGATCTGCCTGCTAACATGAAACCTGACGTTGTTAAGGAGGTGATGTTTCTGGGCCTATTGATCTATTGAATTCTCCTCTGTATATTGTTAAAGTTTGTTTATTCGCATGTATGGACTAGGAAGTCAAGAGTATTAACCCAGACTGACGTGTCTTTTGCTTCCATAACCATATTCTTTTGGGACTGGTAGAGAAATCCCTGCAATTAACATGTAGAAGGGTTCAATTAATGACCACCATTTATATTGAAAACAAACCTGTGAAGTTAACTCATTTTTCACTTTTGGATCAAATAGATTGTTAGGTATTTCCCTCATCTTAAAATTCAAAATCTGCAGTTATTTTATTTTATTTTACTTTATTTTTTAATACGGGAGATTTTCTGTTGGGCTCATGAGTAGTACTCACGTTTGGGAAACCATTGCCTCCATACCCTATTGTCAAAACAATATGTTGAATCATAGTTACTATAGTCTGAGTCAATTAGTACCTGTTGATAACTATTTACTTCATTTTTCCTTCCAGAGAGAGAAGGTTGAGAAGTTGCTGCTTGAACCAAACATGAGTCATGCAATTGTCTGTGATAACATTAGAAAGGTTTATCCTCCAAGGGATGGTAACCCTGAGAAGGTAGCAGTTAAAGGAATGTCTCTTGCTATTCCTCCTGGGGAGTGCTTCGGCATGCTTGGTCCTAATGGTGCTGGGAAGACCTCTTTTATTAGTATGGTGAGTTTGTTACAGTAGTCAGCTTGGCGTTACCATGTGGATTGCTGATAGTGCAATCTGTATTTAAACTACATGTTGGCAGATGATTGGGCTTACAACGCCAAGCTCTGGAACGGCATATATTCAGGGTATGGACTTAACGACGAACAGGGAAGGCATTTACACCTGCATGGGTGTATGCCCTCAGCATGAGTAAGCTAGAGCCCTTTTTTTTCTGTCTGCCGTGAAAGAAAATGTCACTTTTCTTCATTGAAGTCTGAACATTTCTTGTTTTATCTATTTTATCGACCAATTTCAGCTTGCTTTGGGATACTTTGACTGGACGAGAACACTTATTATTTTATGGCAGACTGAAGAAACTAGAAGGTTCTATCTTAAATCAGGTAATAATCCATGACATCTTTGCTTCAACATGTAAGACACCGTCTCTCCCTTTCTCATTCCTAAAATGCTATGAAAGCAGGCTTAACTGATCTGAAAAATGCAAGCCTTTGTTTTATGCTGGCTTTACTAAACTAAATCCTGTTATATGGCACTGTAGGCTGTAGAAGAAGCCCTCAAGAGTCTCAACCTGTTCCATGGTGGTGTTGCTGACAAACCATCTGGAGAATATAGTGGAGGCATGAAGAGAAGACTGAGTGTTGCCATTGCACTGATTGGGAATCCAAAGGTATGTCTTCGAGTCTCCAACTGTTATTACACTTTGACAACTTTAGGATAATCAAATAAAGCAATGCCACCAATGACTAATACCACTTAAATTTTGCAAGGTTGTGTACATGGATGAGCCCAGTACCGGTTTAGATCCAGCTTCGAGAAATAACTTATGGAATGTTGTAAAGCAAGCCAAAAAAACCTGTGCAATTATTCTTACAAGTACTCTCTCATTTCTCAAACCACAATCAACATTACCTTCTCATCCTTTTGGATTTAATTCGACTAATCAAATCTTTATGTTTTCAGCACATTCCATGGAGGAAGCAGAAGCACTGTGTGACCGTTTAGCATTTTATGTCGCGGGAGGTCTGGAATGCGTGGGATATCCAAAAGAGGTAAATTGAATGTCATCATATTTGCACTCTGAAAACATGGTTTCTGCTAAAGCACTTGAAAATACTTGAACAGTTAAAGGCTAGATATGGAGGACATTATGTCTTTGCAATAACAACAGCCAGCGATGTCGAAGAACAAGTCAATAGCATGATAAATAAACTCTCCCCAAATGCTAAGAGGATATACCAATTATCAGGTACCCAGAAGTTTGAGCTTCCGAAAAAAGAGGTCGGAATCGCTCAAGTTTTCCGAGCTGTTGAGGATGCAAAGCGTAATTTTACTGTTTTCGCCTGGGGTCTGGCTGACACCACTCTGGAAGATGTTTTCATCAAGGTTGAACAAGAAGCTCAAGCATCGGTTTGATTCCCAGATATGTTCATATGTACATTTATATATATATACATATACACTTTTATGTTTAGTTGCTATATAGTTAGGCATAAATCTGTATATATAGCTGTAGGAATAAATCTGTATATATTGGTGGCATATATTTAAGCTAGTCAACTAACAACACCATTCCAGTTCCTATTGTTGTATTGTATTGTTCGCTGTAGAACAATGACATTATTCTACAGTGCCAGTTTTGGTTTCCATTCATGAATCATAAAATTCTTTTAATTTCTATGATAAGATCCACCCATCATTCTGTTCTTATTTGTATACATACTTAAGTTTTGTTTAAAAGGACTTTTGCATATTAATTTTTAATTGGTGTTATATTTTACTAAAAAAAAAAAAAAGTTATGTTTAATTTTTAAAAAGTTCATTTAATTATGAGATAATTAATTAGAAAATTCTTTAAATTAAATTTTAATGGGGGATTCTTTTAGTGTAATATTTTATATAAAAAATTATGTATAAATACAATTTAAAAGATAATGATGTAATTAATTACTATTCGTGTTGGGTTGAAAGTTGATAGCTTTAAAAAAATATTATTTTAAACATTAATTAAAACGTTAAATACTACTTTAAGTGTTAAACACATTTTTTTTAAAAAAATAATTTAAAATTTAAACTCTATTTAAAGTGCTAATTGAAATATAAACACTAAATTAAAAATATAACTATTTACTAATTATAAAATATAAATATAAAAAAATTTTACATTAAAATAATTAAACACATTTTTTTTTAAAAAAAATACATATTTAGATTTATTTATATTTTAAAAAATAATTATTTTAATATTTCGATATAAATTAAATATTAGATAATAGTAACCAGGAAAATTGAAATCAAGGGGAAAAATATTTTATAATAATAATAATAATAATAATAATAATAATAATAATAATAATAATAATAATAATCCCGTTATATACGACCATTTACGACGTAAGAGATTATCACAACAGAAAAGTCATAGTTGTTTTAAAAATCTTTCTTGTATCAATTTCCTCTTGATCTCTATCCAGATTCTGTACATTTTGTTGAAATCACCTTCTCTTCCTTCGCTTCTCAGTCTCTATATATACACACAACTACTACATTCTACGAACATAAGCTGAGTCTACTACAATGGCAAAATTCGGTTTGGTTTATTACTTCGTTCTCGTGATTTTACTTGCAGGGTGTGAATCCAGGAAAATCAAAACCGAAACGGACCCTGTTTGTGGTCAACCAGAGGAAATTGGTATTTATGAACTCAACCGAGGAAATTTACGGTTCAAGTTCACCAACTATGGTGCCACTATGCTCTCTGGTGTTCTTCCTGATAAAAATGGTCTGTTTTAGTTACCCAATTCGATTTATGTTGTTCTGCTGTTCTGTTTTCAATATCTGAAATCACTTAATGTTATGCTGTTACAGGAAACTTATCCGATGTTGTTCTCGGATTCCAAACTATTGATGATTACAAGGTATATACATACATTTAGAATTTTAGAGCCTGTTTGGGTATACTAGCCACCGGTTTTGAATAACTACTCAGAGCTTCTGACCCTCAGAAATTTTTAGATAACTGCCCTTCTGAACTCTCAGAATTTCTTGAAAAGGAAAACTTTGTTTGGAAATGGCTTTTATTTCTTTTTACTTCCTTCTCAAGCAATTCCAAACAAGGTCTTTTAGGTCAAAAACTTGTTCATAGTAATGATGATGTTGTTTTGCAGACTGATGACACTTATTTTGGAGCAATTGTTGGACGTGTAGCTAATAGAATTGGCAGAGCTCATTTCCATGTAGGTGGAAAATATTATCAATTGGCCAATAATGATGGGAAAAACATTCTCCATGGTATAACACTAGTTTCATAGATTACTTGTACATCAAGTTATCTTTTTTCATCTCATTTAAATTCAATCTGGTTGGTTTTCAGGTGGGTACAGAGGATTCAGTGACGTTGTATGGAAAGTAGATAGTCACCAAAACGATAGTCACATCACATTCTCATACCACAGTTACGATGGTGAAGAAGGTAACTTAACTTCCATCGCAAGTCAATCAAAACATGTTTATCGAAACATTGTTGTAATATGTTTCTTTATTTTATCAATCACAGGTTTCCCTGGAGAAGTTCATGTATACGTGACATACCTACTAATCAACGAAAACGAATTGGGTGTGAAAATGGAAGCGATACCACTCACAAAACCAACACCAGTAAACCTAGCATTACACACATACTGGAACCTAGCTGGTCACAACAGCGGAGATATCTTGTCACACAAGTTACAGCTTTTCGCATCGCATATAACTCCAGTCGACGATGAACTAATCCCAACTGGTGAAATCAAAAACATCAAAGGAACCGCATACGATTTCCTGGAGCCCCGCGAAATCGGATCGAGATTTGATGAGTTATCAGAGGGGTATGACATAAACTATGTCTTGGATGACAAGGAATCTGAACATTTGAAGAAAGTTGCTGTTGTTGAGGAGAGTAAATCTGGAAGGAAAATGGAGGTGTGGAGTAATCAAGTTGGTGTTCAATTTTATTCGAGTAATATGTTGGATGATGTTAAAGGGAAAGATGGAGCTGTTTATAGGAAATATGCAGGAATTGCTTTGGAAACTCAAGGGTTTCCTGATGCTGTTAATCATCCGAATTTTCCTTCTCAGGTGTTGAATCCTGGAGATAAGTATGAGAATGTTATGGTTTTTAGGTTCACTTCTGATTAGACTAGTAGTATTATTTCATGGTTGTAGTATAGCATGTTAGGGTTAGTTTTTTTTTTTTTTTTTTTTTTTTACTAGATAAAGAAATTTTTTTTAGGTTTTTCTCTTTTATTGTCGTTATTCGAATTCTTGTGCCTATTCAAGTGTTGGTTTGGAATTCTAAGATCTATGAAGATATTCTCATATTGGATTTTTTTATTTATTCTTTGTTTTTTTTTTAATCCTTTTAATCTAGATTAAAATATATATATTTATATTAATAATGTTGATAATTTAATTATATTTATTATTTTTGAATATTATCCTTTTTCCAAATTACTACCCAAATTACAATTTTAAAATTATAATAAATACTTTTATATTTAATTGAACTACAATTCTTACCATTTATATTCTAGTTACTACCACTATTTTAAAATCCTAACCTAAACCATAAAAATAATTTTAAGTAAAATTATCAATAAACTATAATATTTTTAAAAATAAATTATTTTTAATAATAATAACTATTATTATTATTAGAGTTAATTGCATTCACAACCCTGAACGATTGTAAATTATATTAAATATTTGATATTTATACATTTTATCTAATAATAAAATCTTATTTAATCAATAAATTTATCAATATAATAATGAAATTTTGTAATTCTAAATATACATTTAAAGTTATAAAGAGAAGAGACGTGATGATATATTAATACAAAAATATTTATATATGTGTAATGTGTGTAATTCACTATTATTATTATTATTATTATTATTATTATTATTATTATTATTATTATTATTATTATTATTATTATTATTATTATTATTTAAAAAGTGGCACAGAACGCATCTCAAGCTTAAAATTAACAACAACCAAGTTACAAGGCATTCAATCAGCTTTGACTTGGATTAATTCTCAATTCCATTTTATGGTTTCCAAACTACAAAATATCTTCTTCTATTTAATTCAATCCTCACTCACCTAATAACAACACAAAATCAGAAAGAGTCCAATCCACCATGACTAAACTTGTATTGTTTTCTTGCATTGTTGTAGCAACTTTACTTGCAGCAGCTCCTCATAATGTAAACAGTAAAGAAGAAGAGAAAAAAGAAGAACAACATGCTTGTCGTGCAAATGAAATGATCGAAACATATGAAATCAAGAAAGGTGGCTTAACATTCGAGTTCACTAACTATGGTGCTGTTATGATTTCTGGCTTTGTACCTGATAAAGATGGTCCGTTTTCATTTTCACATACACTCTTCTCTTCTTCACTATTTCATCAAAATATATGTATATATGTGTATATGTATATATACTTATGTATTTATATGGTTATTTACAGGAAAATCAGATGATATTGTTCTTGGCTTCGATGCACCTGATGATTACAAGGTGCAGATTTGGTTAATCCTGTCATTTTATTTGTCTTAATAGACTTACTTTTGGTTTCTAAGATTCTGTAATTTCAGAAGAGCTTAAATGGAAGCTAGAAATATTATTCGGTAATGTGATGAGGGTTTTATGATTGTTTGCAGAATGATACAGTATATTTTGGAGCTATAGTTGGACGTGTAGCTAACAGAATTGGCAAAGCTCAGTTTACTTTAGATGGAAACTATTATCAAATGGCCAATAATGATGGAAAGAACATACTTCATGGTAAGTTTTATATAAGCTTTTATTATTAATTTAATTAAGGTGTATAAACACTTTTTATGAATAGAAAGTCAAAAGTGTTTAGGGTCAGTTTGGAGGTGCTTTTGGTGGAAGAAAAAATATAAAAAATCTGCTTTCAGTAAAAGCAATTTTCCAATTTATAAGTATTTTAAATTTTCTAATCAAACAGTATTGAAAAGTGTTTCTTAACAAAAACACTGTAAAAATGCTTATATAAAAAAATACCGAATATATATAAGTGTAAACGTACTTATATAAGTTATACCAAACAAACTTTTATATATGAAGAGATCGTGTTTAAAAAAAGTGCTTCTACTATTAGAAGTTAAAACACGCCTTAAATTTATATCTAATGAAAAGTCACTTTAATTAATCAGGTGGATACAGAGGATATGGTGACGTGATATGGGAACTAGAAAGCCACAAAGAAGATAGTCATGTAGTATTCAAATACAAAAGCTATGATGGTGAAGAAGGTAATACAAATTTTCACACATCAAACCAAACCCTAATTCATCGCCACCACATTAATTCTCTTTTAACACCATTATCATTTCCCCGACAGGTTTCCCCGGAGAGTTAGAAGTGAAAGTAACATACGAGTTCCTAAAAGAAAACGAACTAGGAGTAACAATGACAGCAAGACCAAAAACCAAACCAACACCAGTAAACCTCGCCTGCCACACATACTGGAACCTTGCAGGACACGACAGCGGAGATATCTTGAAACACAAGTTACAGCTTCTCGCATCCAAAATCACACCAACGGACGACGAGCTAATCCCAACAGGCGAACTGAAGGAAGTGAAAGGAACCCCATACGACTTCCTTGAGCCGCAAGAAATCGGAAGCAGAATCAATGAGCTACCGAAAGGGTACGATATAAACTACGCGGTGGACGAAATCGAAGGGAAGAAGATGAAGAAAGTTGCGGTCGTTGAGGATCCGAAAACTGGGAGGAAGATGGAGATCGAGAGCAATCAGCCTGGTGTTCAATTGTATACGAGTGGGATGTTGAGTGATGTGAAAGGCAAAGGTGGTGCTTTGTATAAGAAACATGCGGGTATTGCTTTGGAGACTCAAGGGTATCCTGATTCGGTTAATCATCCCAATTTTCCTTCTCAGATTGTCAAACCTGGAGAGAAATATGAACATAAAATGGTTTTCAGGTTTAGTGCTGGACAGACGAAGTGAGTTTGTTGTGGTTATTGTTTTTGTGTCAGGTTTTTCACAAGAGTTTCGGTAGAATGAATTTTTTGTTTGGATAGATTTGAATTCCATGAGAAATTTTTATAGTTTATAATGGTATAAATATCTCTGAGAAAGAAAAGGACTAATCTACACAGTTTGTTAAAATAGGGATAAATTAACAATAATACTAAAATAATGGGGTTTATACAGTAATTCGATTGGGCCACTTTGCGAATAATTTTGATTGGGCCAGGCCCAGTTAACCCACAATTCGTCTAAGGTGGTTTTTTAGCTCCAAATTCATCTGAAATTACATTTACAAAGGTATCTATCATTAAGGAGGTTCTTAATTAACTATTTTATAAATAATATTAACAACTTTGATTATAAAAAATATAAAAAAATGATTTTATTTATATTATTTTAAATAATTTTTACTAATTTATTAAACATATTAGTATTATATAAAATTTATTTTTACAATAAATTAATAAATTACTTCAAAATTAATTATTAATAAAAATAATTATTATTTTAAATTAATTATTAATAAAAGTAATATATTAAAAATATAGTAATGGTAAATTAATTTTTTTACTAATTATAGTAATATTGTTATTAAAATGAAATTAATTACAGTTGCAAGTGAATTATAATTATAAAATGTAATTATTTTAACTCCATTAAAAATATAGATTTTAATTTTAAAATTTCTTAAACTTCCTACTATTTGCTGGAGGTGAATTTTACACCATTCTTTTCTGTTCACGAAATGTATTTTATACTATAATATGATAGATAATCCATGAGCAAGTAACATAAGATAACTATAGTAAATTTTCCTTGTGTGTAAATAATACTAATAATAATAAATTTAAAACTAAAAATCAGTAAATATGGAAACACATCATCTCCTTAGTCAGCATGAAAATCACACCGTTTTATGTTTATCTGAATCTTTTCCACTATAAATACATCCTCATTTGCCAAAACAAGACACCAAATCAAATCAAGACTTTTTAAGTCATCAAACTATAAACCACAATGGCATCAGCAAGACTTGTTTTGTTATGTTGCTATGTTCTGGTGACTTTACTTGCAGTTTGTCACTCAAATGAAGTTAATACAGATTGTCAATCAGATAAAATTGGTGTCTATGAAATTAAGAGAGGAAACTTATCATTCAAATTCGCCAACTATGGTGCTGTTATGATGTCTGGTTTTGTACCTGATAAAAATGGTCCGTTTTTGTTGGGATGCAATCCAAAGTCCCACCTCGGTTAAAGAAGTCAAGCAAGACTTGTATATATACATCCACACCCACCCTAATAGAATGAGGCCTTTTGAGAGGAGCTCAAGAATAAAACCGTGCGGGCTAGGCCCAAAGCGGACAATATCATTCTATGTGGGGTGGAAGGAGCGGAGCTCGGGGCCTAACAGTTTTGATTTTCCAATTCAATTTACTCTGTACAGAGTCCAACCTTATGGATTTTAAACTCATTTCATATGTATAACAGGAAAATTAGCTGATGTTGTTCTTGGATTTGACAAGCCAGATGGTTACAAGGTGTGTGGTTGTTGATGCTATGATGTGTATATGTAGTATTGTTTTCAATGGTTTTGTGATTGTTTGCAGAATGATACGGTTTACTTTGGAGCCATTGTTGGACGTGTAGCTAATAGAATAGGCAAGGCTCGTTTCCATTTAGATGGGAAATACTATCAGATGCCAAACAATGATGGAAACAACATGCTTCATGGTAAGTCATTGGTTTGTATATCAACTTTGAATCTATCTTATTTTCATGGTTTTCAATCAGGTGGTACAGAGGATTTGGTGACGTTATATGGAATGTGGAAAGTCACAAAGAAGACAGTGTCACATTCTCATACCACAGCTATGATGGTGAAGAAGGTAAAAACAAAATCTTATTTTATCAGATGAAGAATATATCAAAATCTTAGACATTCATTTTCATGAAACCTGACAGGTTTCCCTGGAGAGCTTCATGTAGAATTGACATACAAGTTCTTGAAGGACAATGAACTGGGTTTAAACATAGAGGCAACCCCATTAACCAAGGCTACACCAGTGAATCTAGCTTGCCATACTTACTGGAACCTTGCAGGTCATAATAGTGGAGATATCTTCTCACACAAGTTTCAGCTTTTCGCTTCGCGTATAACTCCAGTTGATGGTGAACTTATCCCAACTGGTGAGATCAAGAACATCAGAGGAACCGCATATGACTTCCTGGAATTGCGCGAAATCGGAAGCAGGTTTAAGGAAGTGAAAGGTGGATATGACATTAACTATGTGTTGGACAGTAAAAGGGATATGAAGAAGGTTGCTGTTGTTCAGGACAGTAAATCTGGGAGGAAAATGGAGATTTTGAGTAATCAAGCTGGTGTTCAGTTTTATTCAAGTAATATGTTGGACAATGTTAAAGGAAAAGATGGGACTGTTTATAGGAGATATGCAGGAATAGCTTTGGAGACTCAAGGGTTTCCAGATTCTGTTAATCATCCCAATTTCCCATCTCAGATTGTGAAACCTGGAGAGAACTATAAGCATACCATGGTTTTCAGGTTTTCTGCTGAATAATACCCAGAAGATAATTTTTCATTGTAATCATCATTTTCGTGTTATATAGCTTTCATTATCAAAGTTTGGTGACAGAGGTATCTGTAACTGCTTCAACACTCATAATAACTAAAAAGAAAGACCAAACACACTAGAAACCAAACATAAACAACGGTTAAGATCATGATTATAAAATAGAAAAAAAGTGATAATTCGATTGCTGCTACTTCAAGAATTCTAATAAAGAATGACTAGTAAGTCACAAGTTTCATATGAAGTACAAAAAGAAGGTACAAGATTCATTACTACACCAGCAAGAATTCGACTACAAAAAAAGACTCTTCAACAATCTTCTTCTTCTTCAACAGGCATCTCAAAGCGACACAAAGGGCAGCGATTGCTCTGTTTCAACCACTTAACAATACAATCTCTGTGATAATAATGAGAACAAGGCATGCTTGTAGCTGTAGCTCCAAGACGAAAATCTTCCAAACAGACAACACACTGTGTTGAACAGTCTTGAATTTCGACTTTCTTCAAAGCTCTTATTGATGACTTACTAGCAGGCACTGGATCACTGTCTCGTTCCAACATTGACACTAAAGAAGCCAGAGCAAGGTCTTCTTCGTCGCGATCGGTAGGGACGATGATGACAACTAATGGGATTGTGCTGGAATTACAGTACATAGTGTTGGGATGTTCACAGATTGTTGAACGGGCTTGGTTGGTGATCTTCATGATGATGTTGGCATGGGAATCAAAGGGTATATGGCGTGAGAGCTTGTTTGACAGGATTACAGACCAGGAGTTGATGTCTTCAGCCGGTAGAGTTAGAACGTCGCGTCTGGTCGGACCTCCGATGCAGAAATAGATTTCGAGTAGAACTACAGGTTTTGGTAAGGAGGAGTTGGGGGGATTGTAGTCTTCTGGTTGGTATGCTTCTACTTCATATAGATCTGAAGAGCCTCTAATGGTGGCCATTGATGAAGAAGACAGAGATTTGAGAGAGAACAAATGATCTTTCTTGGAGATAGAGAGAGCAAATGATCTTTCTTGGTGTTTAATGTAGTTGGTTGTAATTTATAGGAGAGATTTGGATAGTAATTAGGAAAGAGTAACTTTTAAGGAAAAAGAATAGTGACTTGGAATTATGATTGATAGTAAATATCAGTCTAATTCTACTACCAATTTCATCTAATATATAATCCACAATCAATTTTACAATATCTACGAAGAAACAAAGACAAAAGAAAAAAGAAAGCAAGAAACAGAAACGTGAAACTTCTATTACTTGAAAGACACACAATGCACAACTAAGGAATCATATCATTTACATGGCAAATACTATAAAAGCCACAAAAGCAAGTCATCTTTGGGTTGGTCCAATAGCTGAATCACAAGAAGAGCCTCAGTTTTGAAAACAAAGCACAGAATCACATGCATTCTAAACAGATCAAAGATTGCCCACGAATCCAAAAATGCTTATAATGTAATGGTAAAAACAAAACCTAAAGGTTCAAGTTTGATGTACCTAGTGAGTTGGGGTCGTTGTCTTTTTAAAATCGATCTTGTCTACCTTAACTTCTCCATCGATGAGTTCATAAACATAGACCACAACTCGCAGGCCATCTATGTCCATGAGGACGAAACTAGGGTTGACATCAAAGGTTATGCTGCTGTGTGCACCGGTGGCAGAGCCTGGATTTATGACCACGCCTCCCTCATGCTTGTAAGCTGTAAATTGATGAGTGTGACCAGTCACTAATATGTCCACGTCCAGCTGTCTTTGTAGCATTGCAAGCGAGTCTAGGTCCCCCCATGGGATAACCTAGCATACATATAAAGGATTTAAACTCATCAATACTAGAATGCCACACAAAAACACAAATAAAAATGAGAAATTTTGACATCTATCAGCCAAAAACCATAACCATGATCCGAAGTAAACATCACCTAAAACGACTTTCATAATCTCTAATCTTCTTTCCTAGAATGCCAAACCTATTCGTCATAAAGCATAAAACTTTCAACTAGTCGTATACTGGTTTCTCATACCGCAAGTATCTTACAATGTTTCAAAAGTGCGCGGCACATACAAGGCAAACTAATACTGTCACAAGAGATCACTATCCTGACATCCTCCTCTTGAAACTTTTTAACCTCAAAACATATAAATAAATAGATTTTCCATGTTCAAACACAACAAGGCACCATATGTAACAAACCTGATGGCCATGGCAAAGCCCTAACTTGAATTGACCAATGGTGAGTGTCTTGGTTTCAGGATATCGGACATCTTCATCATATTCACCTCTAGTAATATGCAAATCCGGACAAATGGTCTTCAAATAGTCATGAACTTCCTGTAATATCAAATTAAAATTGTTATAAAAAGAAATCACTCACACTATTCAAAATTCTAATACCTACAAAGCCATGATTCACAGTTGATGGAATTCATTTATTCAATTTTCTCGCGACTAAGATCAAAATCCAAGACCTATTATTCATAAAACTGTAAAAACTCAATCTTTTAAGATTCATTTTCTCAGGAAACAAACATATTCAATAAAAGTAAACAAGTCAAGTCAAGGAACAAACTTTGATGCAGAGATTGCCAGTGCAAACGATGTGTTGGATCTTGCCAGGAACAAGCATAGACTTGAACTTGGCAGGAAAATCAGGCGCTCTATGAGGTACATGTAAATCGCCCAAAGCTAACACCAACACCATCTCTTCTAAAGCTCCAATCTACCATTACAAAAGAACAACATAAAATCGATCAATTTAATCGAACATTTCATTGATGAAATGTGATCGCGAGAACGATTTGTATTACCTGCTACACTTAATCGCTTTCGACAAGTTGACGACACCTCCTCTCGACTCGATTCGATCGCCTTCTCCTCCAATTCGTTCTTTGTCTGCTCAACGTGTTTTCTTCTTTGAAACGTTGTCGTTTTGACTCTAACAATACAACGAGATAACTACCAGTTTTCTGAGATGTTACTTTTGCTTCAGAAGAGCACTACTTTAATTTTCTCCTTAATTGCATATATATATATATATATATATATATTAGGTAGGGGTGTTCATTCTCGGATATCGGATCCGAAATTTCGATATCCCTAATTTCGGATCCAGGAAAACTATGATCCGTATCTGATCCGAAAAAACTGGATATCCGAAATTATAAAAACCGGATCGGATATCCGAAAAATCGGATCGGATCGGTAACTTTTCGAATCGGATCGGATTTTTGTGCACCCCTAATAGTAGGGGTGTTCATTCTCTGATATCGGATCCGATCCGATCCGAAATTTCGGATATCCGTAATTTCGGATCAAGGAAAACTATGATCCGTATCCAATCCGAAAAATCGGATATCCGGTTAATTGGATATTCGATTTTTCGGATCGGATAACCGGATATCCGATATCCAATTTTATTCTATTTAATTTATTTTAATGTTCAATTTTAAGAGAAAAATTAATAAAAATAAATAAATTTAGTTTATTATAAACATTATAAACTATATAAAATAATAGTATCATATACCAAAATTATTATAGGTATATAAAATCATGAAATATATTATTTATAAAAAAAATTAAAATAAAATTTGTGTATAATTTTTTTTTCCGGATATTCGGATAATCCGAAATTTAAAAAATCTCGATGCGTATCCGATCCGATTATCCGATTTTAAAACCGGATATCCGATCCGAAAATCCGAAATTATAAAAATCGGATCGGATCGATAATTTTTCGGATTGAAAAATCGGATCGGATAGTGTATATAATTTTTTAAATTATGATGGACGGACTTTTAACTAGGCTAATGCTGTCCTAAAGATCGCCTGAACCAAATGAAACTCGGTCCATTATCAAAATAATTTGTCAAGTGGGCTCTTAGTGTATTTGAAAGCTATAAAAATAAATTTGATTTAGGTTCAAGTGAAAAAGAAAAATTTAATGTTAGTATATTTTTAATAAATAATATTATATAAAAATATAAGGTAATTTAATATTATCCTATTGTAAAGAAATAAAATTGTTTGAATACTTAGTGATTTTCATTCTGTAATAGTATACACAAAAAGTCTATTAATTCTAGTCATCAGTGAACACTAGATATAATCTAATGATTTCTAATTTTAATGTAATCGTGATATCATTTTGACAGCTATTTTTTAGCTGACAAATCTACTACTGAGGAAGTTATTCTAGGTATGCAGGTATATAGAAACTCTTATAAAATACTGGCGAAACTTCAATGAAGAAGTTATTATATGGATGCAGTGTAAAGATGTTCTTCCATAAGTTAAGTTTAGTTAGATGTAGAAGTTAGTTGGTTTTGGGCTTTACTAGCTGAGACAATCCATTCAGAATTGTAACTTGAACCAAACTTTAATCGTTTATCTTCCTCGACACTTTCTCTAACAATTCTTATCGAACGAAAGTGAAGGTGATCGAAAACTTGAAGTTTGGAAAGTAATGTCGACAATCTGGCTACTGCAAGCGATTTTGTGAGTAAGTATACTAACTGATCCTCCGTATTTATATACTGTATGTTTAATTGTCCAGTGCTAACTTTGTCTCGAATGAAATATATATCAACTTTAATGTGTTTCGTACGAGTATGGAATACTAGATTGAGGGCAAGAGATCGAGCTCCATTATTTTCACACCAAAATATTGGTGTGTGAGTGAGATTGAATCTTAATTCTTTAAGTAAGGAATGCCACCATATAACTTCCGTAGAAATATGAGCTAAAACTCTATATTCAGCTTCAGTACTGGGAGCAGAAAACTGTTGTTTACTTCTTTGAACACTAGAACGTGAGATTTCCTTTAGGAGGACACCACCAATTGTAGACTTCATATCATCTAGGTTTTCTGCCCAATCCAATTCACTGTAGGCATGTACTAATAATGGTTGTAGAGAATGACAAAAGGGAATAGCAAACTTTGTAGTTTCTTTAAGATATCGAATTCTTTTACATTTAACTTAATAAGCATCAATTGGTTTTGGTAGGTACTGACTCAATCTGTTTACAGAAAAGCTGATATCTGGACACATATGACAAAAATTTGAAGTGCACATAAGATACTGTGATATAGTGTAAGATCAATAAATGGAGTTCATCCATGAGTAGAGAATTTCGTACCTAGATCGAATGGAGCTGGACATGGCAGTAACGTCCAATTTTTGAGTCTAGAATTTTTTTTGGTATTCTTAAGCCAATTTTGACTTAATGGTTAAGATCTGGATTTTCGAAATTTTAGGTAAAAAATAAATTTTTTTAAAAAAAATCCTCCATATGGGCAAAATGGTAGATATTGTCTAATTTTTTCAAATCAAATTTAGAGTTAACTTGTGTGATAATTGTACTAATTTCTAATCTGAATTTCTAGTGACTAAAATGTCATCAACATAGATTAATAGTATCGAATTATTATTGTGTGTGTAGAATAGTGATGTATCCAATAAGAAATTAAGAAATCATCAAATGAACAATTCTCACAGTAGTATATTAGGTTCTTGGTGCTTGTTTAAGGTCACAGAGAGTCTTATTTAACTCACACACATGAGTAGACCACATAGAATCTAGGGGTGGGCGAAAAATCGAAACCGAGTAAAATGAACCGAATCAACTTGTTTGGTTCGATTCAGTTCAATTTTTTTAGTGAATTATGTTATGTTCAGTTTTGATGATAGAAAATTGATTATTTTATTGATTCAATTTGATTATTTTCGGTTCAGTTTGATTTAGTTTTTATCCGAAAAAAAAAAATTGCTTAAATTAACTCAGTTTTTTTGTTTTGGACCAAGTCGAACTGAATCGATATTTTTCAATTCGGTTCGATTTTGTATCTCGGTTTAGTTTGATTCGGTTTTCAAATTATAAAATTTAAAAAAAATGATTCGATTCAGTTGGGCCGAAAACGGAACCATTCTACCCCTAATAGAATCTATAAAACCCTCTAGCTGAGTTATGTAGATGTCTTCATCGATTGAACCATTTTTAAAAAGCATCATTGACATCTATTTGTTGGATATCCCATCCATGTGAATCACAAGAGAGAAATAACTTTGATGGTTGGAGATTTTACCGCAAGGCTACATGTGTCTGTGAAATCAAGACTAATATGATTATTAGGAATCCATTCCCATTATTTTACAAGTCATTTCAAGACCCTTTAAGGGTAATATCATCAATTTAGCCTTAATTCATCTTAGGTCATTGTAAGACATTAAATCCAATTATTTCTCAATAGGCAATCATGCATTTCAAGTCTCAATTTTCATCAATCCACATCGATATTCATCAATAACCATCAAACAATGATGCAAAACAAAATTTTAAGTCTCTATCCTTTTTCAACAAATTCACATACAATGTGAATTTTATCATTCCAATCATTCAATTCCCAAGGGCAGTACCTAGTATGATTCTACATACAACGTATACATGCTCTAATGCCTTAGCATGACAATAATGTCATTACATTAATTTTTAGCTGGTTATCTCATTTAACCAATTTCATGGCATATCAACAAGTAAACATACATTTCAAGCATCGATTAATAATAATAGACCATATACAGTTAAAAACAAAAATACGAACCACGCTTTTGTCAATCTAGAAGTTAGAAAACCCGCTCTTTGTGGCTTCTTACTTATGATTAGCCATCGTCAAGACATACTTATTGATGGTGAAAATCTTAATAATACAAAGTGATGTAACATGATCAAGTAGTAAAATGAATAAAATTCAGGTTGTCAAATCGAAAGGGACTAAAACTAATATATTATCAATTCTATAAGATTCCCTATATCTAAGCGCACATATTATAGCAGTGATTATTGTGAAATTTTAATTAAAAATAATTACTTAAGGGAAAGGATTCAATAGAGATTAAAACTCATGTCTACGAATTCACCTCACCATTAACCCATCATACCTAATATGTCAACAATCTTTTATTCTTATTCTCAAAGTTCTGATATTCTTAAGATTTCTTCCGAACACACATGAGACTATCTACCTATCCTAATTCCATATTCCTATGTAAATATATTAATATCATATTCTATTCCTAACAACATAAACATACACATTCTCTTGCTCTAATCTAATCCGATAAATCTCTTCCAAGTATTCATCAAATCAATATCATACAATTGGTGATCAAGCAATGCAAGCATTAAGCACATGCAAAAGAAAGAGTAAAAACCGTCTCATATCATAAAAATATAATAAACTTAGGGTTACATGGTTCGGCTACTTCGTAGCCCTAGACTGGGAGTTTAGTTACACATTGAAATTTGGTTCATTCTTTCTAATATAATCATTCCTAAAGAGTGAGAAAGAGTTCACCGATTTTCTGTTCTTGATCTCGCATTTCGGATGTTAATCTTGAACTTCCGTGTCGCTTCTCGCAATTGTCTCTTATTCAAAATCCAGCCAAAAGTCCTCTCAACATCTTGAAAATTCATATTTATAGTCATCCCTGAGAAATGATCAAAACGCCCCTGAAAAACACATAGAATTCGCATTAATCGGTCTCTGGCGACAAGACTAGCAATTTAAGGCCTATATCGTCAGAGGCTACAGTACTTTGTACCTTCGAATCGCCTGATTCGGTGGTTGGCGACATAAGAGTCATATCGCCAATAGCTACAGTAACATGTCCCTTAGATCGCTTTTAATCGTTGTCTGGCGACATAGGGGCTATGTTACCAGAAACTGCAGTATTGTGTACTCCCCCTTTCTTCCTTATTCGACCTTATCTCTCTGACCTTCAACTCTTGATCTTCAGATATCTCTTCGAGGATCTACCCTTAACTCACTTTAACTTGAAGTTCGAACTCTGATATAGAAATGATGCCACTATCACCTGGATTATCATTCTCAACTCACTTAACTCAACTATCTGAAACATGTCACAAAATTCATTAAATAATATGATTATGCTCTGGATTCATCACAAAAGATTAATATAAGTCAGAGAATTATCACTTATAATACTACAATCATTAATATCAACATAATCATCACAATATTCCAACACAACTCAATCACCACAAAACAATCCTCTTAAGGATATTATCATAATAATGAGATTAGGGTCTATCGAAATAGGTTAGAATTAACCCAAAATCACTGCTAAGAACCTAGGATCATCTATTAAAATTTTTATTTCTACGCAATACCATTTCCAACAACAAGTAAAAGCATAACAACAATGGTGAAATTTAGGGCTTTAATATCTACACTTCATGTAGTTATAGAAATATGATTATAACTTGAAATTAACTCAAAAACATTCTAAAAGCATTCAAAAATCAAAATCAAGTATCATCTTAGAAACCTTAAAAGTGTAGAGAGAGCGAGAGAGAGATTTCCACTTTGTTGAATAAAGCTTAAAAATACCTTAAAAGCAAAGAGAGACCTCCATGGAGGTTGTTGAGATAAACAATAAAATGGTTCTTAGTGGTTTGATGAGTATAAATGATAGGTTTGAAATCTTAGGGTTTGTCTGTGAAGAGGAGAAGAAATCATGTTTAAGATGGAAGAAGAAGAGAAGAGGAAGAATGGGGATTTGATGGGTGGAGAGTGGTGTTTTGTACACACTCACGTGGGCTTAGTTTTGGATTGGGTCGAATCCAATCCCGAGTCTGTTTTTCATCGAAAATCAATTCCGACACATTTGTACTTCTCCAAAAATTTTATTTTTGTGTATTGAGTCAAAAATCACTACATATTTTTAAAAACCGAATTTTCCCCGCTAAAAGTGGAAAAATAGTAATTTTATCGAAATTTGATATTTTGACTCAAAATCAACAATCGAATTAGGATTTTCCATAAATCCTTTAAAGAGACAACATGATTTACTTACCTGATAGCATTGTCTCCTATCATAGATGGGTCAACACATAATAAGAGTCGCTCCACATATTTCCAAGAGTCTCTAATCGTAGTAAGGAGTCAACATAATAAGAGTCGGTCCACATATTTCCAAAAGTCTCTAATCGTAGTGAGGAGTCAACACAATGAGAGTTAGTCCACACATTTTCAAGCTTCAAAGGATAGAGTAGAAATAGTGATGGGAATAGAGGATCCATCTCAAGCATATCATATAAGAACAACAAAGGAACCTGAACATAGGAAATATAGTTTCTAAATCTAACATTCAAATGGAAGTTAAGATCTGGGGTCTCAATTTCATGTAGTTATTTTTTCATGTAGTTATTTTAAGTTTTTAGGGGACGTTAAAATTTACGATTTTGGTAAGTGTTGAGAAGTCAAGAGGAACAGTGGAGAAATTAATGGTACTTGTATCAAAAGAAGAGCAGGAAGCCATGGACGTTCAGTCAGATGGCTATGCTACCATGTAAAGAAAGAAAATTGTTTGAACGCTTGATTATTTTCATATAATAATAATAATAATAATTATTATTATTATTATTATTATTATTATTCTGGGATATAATCTAATGGTTTCTACATGACACCATTTTGATAGTCATTTTGTATTTGAAATTATTCGTGTGCACGGAGACTCTTCTAGAATATTGAAAAAAATTCAATTTGATTATTGAAGAAATTAGTTCGTGAATGGAGGTGGAAAGATATTCTTCACTAAGTTGGATTAGAGGTAGAAGTTTGTTGGGCTTAAGTTTTACTGTACGAGGTAAACCATTTAGAATTGTAATCTAAACCAGATTTTAATCTTTTATTTTTTTTAATGTTTTCTCTACCGTATAAAATAAAATTTTATTATTTTTAAAAAATATAAAAATTTATTAATTGAAAAATATAACAAATTGTGAAGAAAAATACACATATCTAGTCATATTGGTGATAAATTAAATTGTGAATGATGAGAATAATAAAATTGAGAAGAAAAATAAAATGTTTGAATTTGAGTCTTATATTGAAAAGAAAAAGAACAAGGAGGGGGAATTTGTTTGTAGGGTTAAAAGATCTAGTTGAAATTAATTTGGGTGATCACCGGCCAAATTTATCTTTGATCGGGCAGTTTGATTTTAGACTTAATCTCAAAAAATCACTGCAAGTTTATTAAAATTTTCAAAAAAAACCACATTTGTTTGAATATTCTCCATTTTATCACTTTTCTTCACAAATAGATAAACAATAACCCCACATTAATTAACATAAAATTGGTAAAATAGAGAAAATTCAAATTGGAGTAATTTTTTGAAAAATTTAACAAACTTGCGGTGCATTTTTTGGAATTAGTCCTGGTTTTATATTTTATTTGATTTTGGAGGAATTTTGTGAAAGTAATTAAGTGAAACCGAACTTTGTCTGGATTAACCCCTGCTTCTAACCCTCCAACAAGACTCTAACCATAAAAAATACATATTCCTAAAAATTAGAAAAAAAAATAATAATAAATAAATAAATAAATAAATAGTTGCCTGCATTCTTTTACTATTAGAAATCAAACATATTAAGCCGCACAAAATTGTCCACTTACAATGAAAAAATGCAGTATCATTAGACATTCTATGTAACTAAAAAGGCCGCTAAGCATAGTGTCAAGATTTACAATTCAAGGATTCCATCCAATGGTATACCTAGCAAAACAATTTGACACATAACAAGTCAATGATCAACAAATGAGTCAAAATGGCTTTTCTATGAGCAATTAAACTAACATTATTTTCTCGTTTGAATGTTGGAACCAAGACATAAAGAAACTATGCTGATTAACATCAAAACTGTTGCCGAAGCTGCTGATATATTAGCAAACTATCCCTACTACAAAGTTCGGTTTCGAAAATCAGAAACCCAGAAAACTTTCAGGGATTCAGAAAACAGGTGAAATGGAGGGATGTACATAGAGGTTAGTCCCTTGAAAGATGGAATGCAGGCCTAACGTCCTCGAGGGGATTTCATGAGGGGAGATTTCATGTGAGACGGTAGTGGGGAGCGAGGTGAGATATTCACAGGTGAAGCAAAATTGCTTCTCATCGGGGATTTTTGGTAAGGGCTATGTGGCGTCTCAAGTGTAGAGGGGCTGTTGGCATCTCTAGGAGGTGGTAAGCTTTCTAGAGTTGATAATACTTCGGACATAGGTGGTCGCAACTTGGCCTCATTGATACACTTCAATGCAAGCGCAGCTACCATGGAAGCACTTTTCTGTGGATACTGACCTTGTAAGTTTGTGTCCATTATCCTGAACACCTTGCGTTTGTCACCCAAATAAGGTTTGGCCCAGTCAACAAGGTTGTGTTCCTCACCCACTCTACTTTTCTCAACAGCACGTCGTCCGGTAAGGAGCTCTAACAGCACAACTCCAAAGCTATACACGTCACACCTTGAAGTAAGCCGACCTGTTAATAGCATTTACCTTATCTATTCAGTGTAATGGTAATATGGTATGAAAAGGAAGCAAAAGGTTGTCTTACAAACCAACTAAATACATAGGTTTTCCAACGAAGATAATGATAGGAACATATGAAATTTCTGCATGATAAGAGTATATTAAAGTTTCTGTATCATGACATCTACCAATATATCAGCAAGTAACTGTAACAGTAAAGTAACTGCAACGACAAAAGTTCAACTATGTACTGATTCAATAAATGATAGATTTTGGCTTTTTCATATTTTGATGACTTGCAATGTATTTGAATAACATAAATGCTGCTTATAGTTAGCATGTCCACATTCGGATTGAGTATTAAGAACAAAACTAGAATATACTGAATAACTTTAATCCTACCAGTGAAATTCTAGTAACTTAAAGCATACAAATAAAACGCTAGTAGTAACACAAAGACAATCTTTTGGCCATTGAGGGTAAATAGCAATGACTGTGATAATGCACTTAAAAATTGAAGAAATATAGAGCAATTTGAAGGAAAACAACAAACCTGTTGCGATATACTCAGGTGCAGCATAACCCTGAGTACCCATAACTTGAGTTGAAACATGAGTACGGTCACCAGTAGGGCCTGCTTTTGCCAAACCAAAATCTGATAGCTTTGCATTAAATTCCTACACCCCAACAAGATGTGAATGAATATCCCGAAAGAAAAAATCAATAATGAAAGGTGTAAGAATTTTGGTTAAACGAAATAAGGAATGAAGTTCAACCTTTATTACTTTTCTTATTCTCTTTGAATAACCATTTTAAAACGCTTATATCCTCACATTCACAGCACATAACCACCATCATTTAATTCAATTAGGGAGCAATGAGAGTAATTAATGACATACAGAATCTAGTAAGATATTTGAAGCCTTGAAATCGCGATAAATAACTTTTTGCTCAGAGTCGTGTAGAAAAGCTAGCCCACGTGCAGCGCCCACAGCCACTTTGATTCTAAGGGACCATGGAAGAGGTCGTGCACCCCCTTAAAAAAAATCTTAGATTTAATGAACAGAGTGCATATATTTTGCACGATTAAAACCGGATATCAGTTTCACTGCTAGTAAATATGACACGGAAAACAATATAATGAACATTGTGCAAGCCAACCGAATCAACTTACTTCTAAACAGATGGTTCTCCAGGCTGCCTTTAGGCATATACTCATATACCAAGAGTCTGCTGTCTCCTTCCAAGCAAAATCCAATAAGCTTAACCAGATTAGGATGGTGAAGCTGACCAAGATAATCAACTTCAGACTGTAATGCAACAAATGAAAATTAAACAAATTAAGCAAGGTAGATAATTAAAGAAGGTAGAAATTGATGCTGAAGACATTGAAAACTAAAACAACTTACTAGCCACTCCTTGTGGCCCTGAAATCCTTGAGATTTAAGTTTCTTGACTGCTACAACTAATCCATAGCCAGGCCTTGTCGCCTCAAGTGATTGTTCATCGAGCCATCCTTTGTATACATATCCAAAACCTCCTTCTCCAATAAGGCTATCAGGGCGAAAGTTTCTCGTTGCACTCTTAAGCTCGTTAAATGAGAATGCCTTCAAATTTGGAGATGATAGTATATCACCTTCAGATCTCGGAGAAGGGAGACTTCCAAATGAACGTTTTTCACTTTTCCTTATGTCTTGAGTTACTGTTGAGGAGTTGTTGTTCCCATAATCAGTTTTGATTCCTTGTGAAAAGAAAAGGAACTTCAATATCATAACAAGCAGACATTAAATGAACATAAAGCATATATCATGATGAAACTCATAAAAAGATAACCATATGGACAAGTACAGTAAATGATAGATTGTATAGTTAGGAGTGTCAGTAAGGATTCAAAATGAAAGCGCCAGTTGTAAACAATAGGTCCTATATGGTCCCAGAATCCTCTGTTTGAATGATTGAAACAACAGTAATTTAAAGTTTGCAAGAATTCACTGGCTTTACACAATAGCGCAAGCGACAAAAATTCTCTTTTTCAGGCCATTACTTTCTAATTACAATTCTCCATGTACAGAAAATTGCAAAACATCAAGAAACCTATAGAATGGTCAACTACGCACACAACGTTCCTATTCTCCCATCAATCCGAAGTAAGAATTGAACAAAATCAACATAATTCAAAACCTAGTCAACTTTTGAAGACCTTTTAAATTTAGCGATATATACTTGATACTCATGAAAGCAGACTAAAGAACAAGCAATGTAAGGTAAAAGTTCTCCAAAATAACCAGAGTAATTGAGACTACTAACCAAAATGAATACAGAAGTTACAAATGTATTTTCAATGACTCGATTCATTATTGTTAAGCATTCCCTTTTATATAAGGTATATATCACTATAATAACTTTTTTTTCAAATGCTTGATTTATCATCTAAATCATCCAAAACCAAAGCTTACAAAAAGCAGAAAATGATCCATGTTAAATAACATTGACTACTATAACCATACAACTTCCATATCTAAATCTTAATTACCTACATAAGAATACAATCCATAAATGGTATATACATGAATTAAATGCCAAATTGGAAACATAAACTCAACAAAGTCATCAATACCAAAACTAGCTGAGACCATAACATTTAATATCATTTACAACCAATCCATACATGGAACCATTACCAGACAAGAGAAACTATAGTCTTCCCCTACATACAAACACAAAATATTCAACATATCACCATCTAAGCTAAATCCTAAAACTCCAAAAGCATGTCCTCAATCAAACATCAATCAAATCCAGACACACCCAACAGACAGTCCTTTCAATAACCTACAGAAGAACAAGTCTTTTCAACACAAAACCAACCAAAAAAAAACAAAAAGCACATTCCTTTAAAATTGAAAAGAACCCTAAAGCTACAATTTTTAAACCTCAAAAGACAAAACCAAAACAACCCAATTGCAGACACTCGTCAAAAGAGAACACAAAACACAAATGACATAAAGGCAACGAGTAAATGGTACCAGAATTTGCCCGAGAGCTAAGTGACACGTCTACTCTCTCTTGAGGAATAGTCAAACAATTTCCCATCAAAAATCTCCTCACGAATTTCAATTCTCTCTGCAGCTAAAAGACAAGCTAAATAAACGCAATCGAAACTCCACCACCACAACGACAATAAAAGCACTACACTGCACTACTACTCGCACTCTGTTTCTCGTTCTTTCTCCAGATTGAGAACAACATCGAAGGAAATGAAACTTTAAAATGATCTGAAAATGTAAACAGATGGATAGAGATACCGAGAGAGCTGTTGGGGTTTGTGTGATAATACAAAACTCGATTTTTTATTTTTGATTTTTATTTTTATTTATTTTTTTTGTTTTTTTAACATGGTAACACTCGAAAAATGACAAATGTTTAAAAGCATCTATCTGTTTGGTCACTTTATTTGACAAAAATACCCCTCATTTTGAAGAGTAGTTTCTTAACGTGTGTTAATTAAGGGTATTAATTATAGTTAATTTAATGTTCTTTGTCGTTAAATTTGGCAATTTCAATTTGAAGAAAAATATGAGAGTTCTATATAAATAAATAAAATTAAAAAGAATATATTTAAATTTAAAATTAAATAAATAAATTATTCAAAATTAATAGTTAAATTATAATTTTTTAAATTAAATTTAATAATAACAATTAAAATAATCAAACCTTTTATATGTATTATTAATTTTTATACCAACATAAAATTATTAAAACATATTATTATTTTAATTATTTCTAAAAATTGAATTTTCAAAAATTTATTAATATAATTTTTTTTAAAAAATATTTATAAATTTTTAATACTATTTTATTTAATATATATTTAAGTTTAATTTTTTTAAAATTAAAATATGAAGTAATGGGAAGGTGTAAAAAGGTGAAAATGAGCAAAAAAATCAATGGATAACTTAATTTAGAACACCAACAAATTATTTTATTAATTATTAATTATTATAGTGCAAGTTGTGAAGCTAATCCACCATGAATGTAGATATAAAAAGGTGACAGTCCAATGACAAGTCAATTGCAATTTTGAAACCTCTGCATGGTGTGTGGTCCACCACAATAAAAGGCCCTGGATTGGGCCCACTGCTTTCAAAGCTATTTCTATGTAGATTCAATTATTAGATTTTTAATTATTAATTAAATAAATATAATTTTTTAAAATTTTATTAAAATAAATCCATGTGATGTGCCAGATTTTCTTCCCTCAATTTCACTCAACTTGACAGTATTTTTCACATTAACATTGACTTCTTGCTCCACTAAATCAAGTCAATTAAATTAATTTATTTAGCTTAGATAATAATTACTTAATTACAATTGAAGAAGTACAATGTGTACTTGGGGTCTCAATTTTTTGAATTTTAGCTTTGAATTTTTTTTTTCTAATTTCATAGTTTGTCTCTCTATTAATGGAAATTAACAACTTGACATAGCTTAGTGTATAAAGTGAGTTTTCAAAATGTAAATTATATTTTTGCCTCATTTGATCTAAAGTCTTATTTTACCATAATTATAAAGATTTGTTATTCTATATGTTGACTGGTTAGGTTATGATGCATTATATGATGAGCTTTTAAAACCTTACACTCACCCTTTTATTGGTGAAAATTCACATTTTACACCTATATTTTTTTAATATTTAATTTTCAATATAACATGGAAAATTTTAAATAGCTTAGAGAATATTATAGATAAACAGTAATAGTAAAATCATTAATATTTTTTAATTAAAACCTATATACGTATGTTTAGATCATGCTTATGATGAGGTGATGCAAAAGGTGGTGGAAGTGTCTACATTTAAAATATAAAAAGCCTAAAGGTATAGTTGAAAAAGATAAATAATTTTAAAAAAAAAAAAAAACATAAAGTGTTGATTTGCCTAAACCTATGATATCTTAAGTGTAGCTTTTGACCTTTTGTAATCAGTGTGAACTATTTTATAGTTTTTAAACTCAATTTTGACTCTATTCTAAGTCAAATACAATTAGTTGAACTGAACGATAATAATGCAATTATAAACTATGATAATGAAATTCGATACAAAGATCACCAACAACTCTATACTATTGTATTCAATAAACAACCCAGACATTAGGATTGATTTTATTCCATTTAATGTATTTAAAAATAAAACCCAATATTCAATAAATATATTGTCAATTTATAATTATATAACTCTTATTGGTGGCAAGTTTGCTTCTTATTGTCTTTATACTGAAAATGAAAGTAGTAGCGTTTGTTTGTAATTATTGTTATGAAAAGGAATCTAACAATGACATCTTTCAGGTTTTTAATTGCACTTGTGCCGACCTTTGATGTCCAAAAGAAATGGTTCATTTATTGTCCAAAATATGCAAATTTTGGGCCTTTTGAAATATATTTTTGGGCCCAATTTTATGAGTGAGTCTAATTAAAATAAATCGGGCCCGATTAGGTTGAGTAAATAAGTTGGGGAGAATATCATTTTGGTCCTGTGTTGGGAGATAAATTATCATTTTGACTATCTATTTTATTGAGGATGAGATATATCAAGGAGTATTCTTCTCAAATATGTCACATGGCTTCACGTATGTTGTAAAAAGTTTGTCATTATCATTAGGCTTAGAGTACCTGTCTAGAGGTAGATGTTAAAAGATAAAAGGTTGTAACATTTTACATGTAATCATTACACAAAGTAGACTCAGTATAATTTTTATATTCCAGAAATGAAAAGAGTAAAAACTTTTTATGGGTAAAAAAACTCACATAGAAGATACCAAAACTCTAAGAAAAATCAACATACTATGGTGTGATCACCGTATAAATCCAGGTCACACAAAAGATAAGTGTTGGCACATCTATGCAAACCTGCTTGCTGGAAATGAAAAAGACCATTACAGATTCGTGATGACTAGGCACATCAGGTCTCAAATTGTTTAAAACAAACGATAATTTAACCAAATTACAAAGAGTTCTACAAGATGATGTAGAGAATGATTATTTAAGGATCGAGAAATTTAAATTCTAAGGTAGTAGGAACATGAACAATGCCTTAAAAAGATATATTCATTCATGTCTTACTTGCAAAACATGGTTTAGATAAATGTTGGATAGTCGATTTAGAGACATATGAACATGGTTTAGATAAATGTTGGATAGTCGATTTAGAGACATCCGACCATATGTCTAGAGATGCTAGTATATTTTTAAGCATCGACAAAATTATTGACAGTTCGAATATTAAAATAGTAAATATGTCATTTGCTAAGTTAAAGACATTGGTATAATCAAAGTCTCAGAAAACATGGTGTTAGAATCTGCTTTATATGTTCTATAATTAAGTTGTAATATGTTTTCTATCAATAAAGTTATTGAGGATCAAGAGTGTAAATTTGTATTCTCAATAACTGGATGTGAATTTCAAGATCAGAAAGATGGGAAGAAGATTGATAATGCTAGGCTTGGAGAGGAATTATTTATGCTTAGAGATAAAGCTATGAACGAAGAAAATCAAAAAATAGGTTTTATTTCTAGTACTTAGAATGAAAATGTTATTAAATTATAGCATCCTAGACTAGGATATACTCATATTATGTACCTTCATTACTTGTTTATAGATTTTAAGTATTAATAAAATTAAAAAAGTTTCCCATCGATTTATACTTTGGTAACTCCTTAAAACTTTATACTTTTACGGCTGGTTTTGAAATGCGGTACAGTAAACTCCAATTTTAAAATTATTTCAATTGTTTTTGTTAGAAGGGATAATGTATATTTAAACTCTTTAAGTTGATGTAATTTTTCATGTGGATCCTCAATTTTATTTATTTTTTTTTGTTTTAATTGAACTCTCTAATTTGCCAAAAACGTTCCAATTAGACTTTTAAATTTTTTAAAATTTCAATTATACCCTCCAATTTTATTTTTATTATTACTTTTTTAAAATTCAATTCTTACATAATTTTAATAAGGGTCTAATTGAAAATTTTTGACAAATTGAAAAATCAAGTTTCAAAAAATTTGAAGGCTCACATGAAAAATTATGTCAATTTAAGTGCATTATTCTCATTGAAATTATATTTTTAAAATCAAGATATAGAATAATCACCATATCCTTACTTTTAATAACACCTTCTAATAGTGGTGAAAGATCGACGACCACCATTCGAAGCAGTGACAACAATTAAGATTAATGATAGATGATGGCGGAAATATATGTATATATATATATATATTATTAGTTTCCATGATGGCTAATAAAATTCATTGACTGATGGACCTAAAATTCAGAATGTTTAAAAAAGTATAATGATCTCTCAAGTCTTTTGATTGTAGTTTTTAGTTATTTTTTCAACAAATGTGTATTTTAATTTAGCTTTTATATATTAACAAATTAAGTCATTTAATTTGATAGTTAGAAAATAATCAAATTTTATTGAACATATTTAAAGGGTCTAAATGAAAAAAAAAAAATTATAGCTTAAAATGAAATACTATATTACCTACTAGTAAAATTAAAAAATTCTACTAAATACATTCATTTATTTTCGAATAACGTCTCAACTCATTTTTTTTCTTCACATTAATCCTTTATTTTTTGAAATTTTAATAATTTTTTAAATTAAAAATTATAAAATATAAATAGCCAAAGTCAATATAGTGTGAAATAAGTTACCTTTTTTTTAAAAATAATATATTTTAGGATTAATCTAAAAAAAACTATAGTAAGTTCTAAATTTTTTTAAAAGAAAACTAATTTTTTTTTTCATTTTACCACTTTTATTTAATTGGTGTGGGGTTACTAGTTATTTATTGTAAAATGAAGAAAATTTAAATTGATATTATTTTTTTGGAGAATTTAACAATCATACGATTTAGTTATGTTTTAAAAAATTGATATACATAGAGATAGATAAGTAGATAGAGAGAGAAGAATAAAAGTTTAACATTTTAAAAAGGGAATATAAAAAGAATCAATGATATTTGGAGGCGGTTATGCTTTAAAAAATTGGAAGGTTTTCTACGTTTCCTTCAAAATAATATAGACACAAACAGACCATTTTGGCTTTGCTCCCCGTGAGTGTGTATTGAAACTTACCCATCTCATCTCACTAGAACTAGAAGCTTATAGAAATAAATCCAACATTTTATTTTTCTATTAATAATCCAAACCATGCCCACATTAGATAATAATCATGTTAATTTCGTAAAAAAAGGCATCGTCATCTTCAATGCTTTTTCAAAGCATGTATGATGAAGTTTGGAAAAATTGAACGAAGAGACCATGATGAAGATTTCTATAAACATAACCTGAACTTGTGGGGTTTTATTTTTAAATACATCCCTATTTATCCCTATTTGCTACATTATGTGCATCTTTGAGAAAATTATTTTAAATATGGAAAACGAAACAAGAAGCTACTTATATAGAACTCATTACAATATCCACAAACATCATCAATTAATAAGAAATTCATTTTATTATAATAGATGCATAACTGAAGTACATAATATTTCTCTCTAGTTGATACTTAGATTTGATTCTAGTGACCTAATTAACATATAAGCTTAAAAACAACAACAGCTGGTACATATAGGAAAAAAGTGCCTACTAATATATAATAAAGTAAATGATGGAATAGAAGAAGAGAGAAGAGAGAGATTCTATTGCATGAGCAAACTTCGGATAATAGCAGCTTGAGCAGTATCACTAGTGGCTAATAACTCAGACAATCTCTCACTTAAATCATCAACTTCTCGATGCAAGTTTCTTATGTAGTTACATGTCTCTTGTAACACCATAGCTGCGGACACCTGTTTCAATCTCTTTGTTAATTTCATTTTTATTTTATTTAATTATTAATTTACATAAAATTAAAAAAAAAATATATATATATATATACCTTGTCAGATCTTCTATTGCCAAGCTCAGGGAGGAGTTGTTGCAACTTGGAAACGAGATCAGCGATCTGATCGTCGGAGATTCTTGAACCGCTTGACTGTCTTGATCTTGATCTTCTGCTTGACATCTTTTTAAGACAAAAGTGTTATGTTGTGTTGTGTTTTGCAGTAGTGAGAGCTTGTCAGTGATGAAAGTGAAAGAAAATGAAAAAGAAGACGAGAGTCAGTTGCATGGGAGAGATGAGTGAAGTTTGATGCTCTATTTAAATAGGGTTTTTAACACTATAGTGAGTGAGACACTTACAGAGATTTATTATTTATTAATTAATTAATTATTATATCTAAATTAGTAATAAAAAAAAATCAAGTGTCTAGAGATACGTCATACTTTTTTCCTTCACATAATACCATTTTTATTTTTAAATTAAATTTAATGAGTGAAGAAGAGGAGGAAGTGTAAGTAGGGTTTTGATAGTTGACCAGTCAAAAGCTTAACAACACACCATGTTCTTTTCCCAACCAGTTTCACATACTCACACGTGGCATTTTCGCCACCCAAATCTTTACTTTTGCACCGTTTTTTTTTTTTAAAAATATCATATAGATATTTAAAATAATATATTTTTAAATATTTATTATTCATGATGTTCATGAAGTGAAAAATTGAGAATAATGATAAGAGGAGTGGAGAAGAGATAGATTTTGGGATAGAAGGATGAAGAAGAGAAGAGATTTTATGTCCACATAGAATATTTTAAATTATCTTCTTAATTTTGTGATGTAAACTCAAAAGCAGTGAAACGAAATGGAGCAATATTTTATATATTATGTTATGTAAATCTCATGTAAATATTATAATGTAAATTTAGGGGTATATATACAATATGTAGGTTCTCCAAAGTTTTTGGTTTAAATCTTATAGATTAGTATAGTATAGTAGATCTATCTAGCACTTATGAATTAATAATGTAAACATATAATAAATTTTAGTTTATACTTAAAATAGAAAAAAGAACATATCTGAAATTATCATGCCAATATATTTTATTTATATAAATATTACATTTAGGTTTTAGGGGATGCCAGACCTATAGATAAAAGATTTAAAATAATAATAATAATAAAGTGAACTAAAATTAACTGGCAGAATAACTAAGGTATCTCCAATTTAGTTTATTGGATTCTTGAAAAGACACCTAATAATTAATTAATATATAGCCAATCTTACATTATTATTTATTTAAGATTGGATTTAATCATGATCTTTTTGATAATATTCCTATGAAGGATTATTAGTGGGAAAATCTAATATAGCGAATAATTTGAAGCAGATCAAGTTGGCATTTTAACATGGCTCTTGTAGAAAATATTATATTATAATTTTCATGTGAGTGAGATGGATCTAAATAAGCTAAAATTAATTTTTGATTAATTAATTTAACCAACCTCGTTATGGCATTTTCCAGTCAACTAAATTATTGATTAGTTTGAACATGATTATTTCATTAACACGTGCTTCTGATTCCTCCAATCGTTTTAAAGTGCTTAGAGATCCATTTCATTAATCAAACGCATATAAGCACATAATATAATAATTAATTTCAATAAGGTTACTAGCTTAACTGTTGATTATCATCAAATCAATTGTTAGAGTAACATTATGTACTTATATTTTTGCTAGCTTATTTGTTCATTTTATTCATTACATGCATTGAAAAGTATATTATATAAAATATGGTATAGAAAAACAAAAATTTGAGACTTTTGATTCATTACATGCATAGAGAAATCTAATGAGTTGGTTTACTGATATACATATATTTATTTTTCCTCGAAGGACTATAAATTGAAAGCAACATCTTTTCGAAATTCGAGTGGTGTACTATATGTATATATAAATGGTAGCAAAAAAATTACCCACACGAATGCCAAACCAGTTTTAATATAGTTTACTACCTTCAAGCTTGCACAAATTGGTAAAATAATAATAGGAATAATTTGAAATTTCTTGTTCTAATATTTTTCAAATAATTACTTTATAAATTTTTTATACTAAGTTAAATATTAAAATTTATGAGTAGATTAAATATCAAATATTTTTAAAAATTATAAAATTAGCTAAAAATATTATAAATAATTGTATTAAATTTTAATTAAAATAAAAATTAAACAGGGAAAATATTAAAAAATATATATATATATATAATTCCAATCAACATGTTAATTTAATTTAGTATTAAAAAATTCATTAAAAAGTCATATTTACTATTAGGATTGTATTTCTGATAATTTTTTTTTTTATTAAAATGTTTAAATTCCGTTATACTTTTACTACATGCTATTTTATTTTTTTGTTAATACACCTTAATTTAAATTTAAATTTTTTATTTTAAAACATTATTTTAGAAACATCATCTTCACTGTAAATATAAATATCCTATACTTATTGAATGATAAAATTTAATGGTGAAGGTAAACTTAGAAACTCATATATGAATATTTTTGTATAAATAATAACGTGGATGACACGAGAAAGAAGAATCTTTCAGGAGACAGAAAGCACAGTAGCAGAGTCTGTGATTTAATTAATTAAATAATTTAATTTATTTTACAGAATAAATATAGTACGGTGATAGTGGAAGTTTTCGATCAAAAAAAATTTGGTCAGCGTGCATCTCGGAGCACATGATCTTGATCCAATGGACAGCGAAGACTCTGCAAAACCCTAATTTCTTTATTTCTTTCAAATCCACTCTCTTTGTCTTTTCTTCTCTTTAAAACTCCCACAAATATCATATACAAGATGCCCTTTGATTAAGCCTTAAATGACGAGTTTAAAACAAAATTAACTCGGTTAACACCGACCAAATTCGATGGTGTTTTGGATATTGAGATTTTTAACTTGTTTTGATTAATCTAATAGGAATCTTATGTCTTTGTTTGGTCAACATGTTGATGGTGAAAGTTGGGTTCATGTGGTGAAGATTAGACAAGCACTTTCTGGATAAGTTATCTTATGTTAGAAGTATCATGATTTACATTTACGAGAAAGAAGTAGACATAAATATATAATTATATATAAATATGATAATGGAGGTGTATGTTTTCAATGAAATTAAAGTAGTAATTGACTTGCAGTGTTTGTATGGTGTATGTGCAGTTGCAGATTATATTTTAACCCATTTTTGTTTTGTAAATGTATTGTGAAATCAAACCGAAAATTTTTCTTTCATAATGGTTATAATATTGAGGCATAAGGTGATTGAGGTTCTAAATTTCATTATATTTTTTTAATTAATTTTTTAATTTTATAAATAATTAAATTAATTATTTAATTTATGAGTCAGTTAAATTATTTTTTTAAATATAAAAGTGGCCGTATATAAAAATTAAATTCACAATAAAAATAATTAATCCTGCATCAATAAAAATAATTTATTTGATTTAAAATTCATAAAATTAAAAAATTAAATTAATTTTTCCTAAAATTGATGAACTAATTTAAAAAATATGATTAAATTAAAAGATTGTTAAGATAAATAAATTTAAATTTAATTACAATCTCAATTCTTCAATTTAGTTTGTCTTCTATATCTAGTATGTCAAGGAGGACCTAAATATCTAAGAATCGTATGTTCATCTTCTTGGTTTGACCCTAGTGTTATTAATGCTCCAATAAACTTTTATACATTAATGTAGAAAGTTCATGCATGAAGTTGACAACTTGCATGGAAATTAACAACTTAATTCATGTCCATGATTAAGTGACAACCAAATATGATTAACATAAACAAATTGTAAAGTAATACTAAATAAATAACAATGTATAATAGTAGGTTCGTTTGGCAGTTATTGGAATTTAATACATAGCTTATAAAGCTAAAAAGAGAGTGACAACCACACACACATCTATTCTCTTCATTCCATACACAAAGTTGCACTAAATTAAATGAGAAAAAAAATCTATTGACATTATAAATTAATTAAAATCCATACAACACCATATTTTATACAAATAAAACAAGTTTGGTGTTGAATTATATGCATTGAGACACCATTGATGTAGCTGACCATATTCTATAAATTTTTTTTCTGTCAAAAATGGCAAGTGAATTTCCTAGGTGGGTTTAGAACCACTCATTTATTTAATTTAATTTTTTCACTTGTCTTAGTTGAGATATTTTTGTTATATAATAACAAATGTTATTCTAAATAGAGAAAAAATCCAATTTGATTCACTCAAGTTGATTGTATAGTTGTTTAACTTAAGCAAGTTGATATAGGAATGTGATTGGGTCTCTCGAATCTTGTATTTTTGTTTATTTGAGAATTTGTGCTCTTGCAAGGAAACATTGATATGTAGTAGGACTATATATAAGACATGTTTTTCAATTATCACGTAATTATGATCTTTATATACTAATTAAAAATTAGGGTGGAGTTGGTAGAATGAAAGTTGTAGAAATTAAAGAAGATATATCAAGTTGCTTAACAAAATGGTGGTAAAAAAATCCATTCTTTTCTAGCTTACTGTTTCTTTAACTTTTGAGTTCATGAAGTTCAATTTATATTTAGACTAATGCATTATATTAAAATGTCAAACATAACATTTATAGAAGAAGATAAAAGAGATGGTGATACATCTAAGAGGCGTTGGAGGTATCGCTTGAAAGCATCCCAAGAAGAAACACATGTGACGGTAATAGTTGGTGATAGATGAATCTATCGTTTAAGCCTGGCTGATAAAGATTGCGATAGATGGAGCTATCACTTGTGCCTTTGGCGATGGAGTTGGTGGTGTCATCTCTGCCTTTCGCTAAGCCACAAGCGATAGTTCCGTGCCCTTGGCGCTAATAGTAACAGATAATAAAAAAAAAAAAAAAAATGAAGATATTGGTGATAGTGGTGTGAAATTAAGACTACACCACTTTGTGTTTCTTTCTTTATTATAGATAAGCGTTTGGACATTTTAACTTCATCTATGATTATTTCTTTGTTATCGCATTTCTCTTCAACATCAAATTAGTAATATAAAAGAATAATATTTTATATATATAATATTCACAAAATTCTATTAGTATGAGACATTTTGAATAATAATATTTAAAAATAAATTTGTGCGGACTCAAAACTAAACACAGCAGACAATATCACACTAATACAGAAATTAAAGAGGGGCTCCAGGAGTCCAATGCCTTAAAGTTGCAAGGGCAACTCAATAACATCTTTTAGTCTTCTTTACCCGTAAAAATCTCTTGCATAAGAAAAAAAAAACATTAAAAAAAAACAATAGCGCAGACTTATCTATTTTGTAATCCAATTTATTTTTTTCCCACCTGATATATGAGTATATGCAACGCATTCAAATACTTATAGGGATCAACTATTTGTTTTAGTCAACCTTACTTCTCTGAGGTATAAAAATGTAGGGTTTCGATGTAATCTGGTTTTAGTAAAAGGAAAAATAAAAATTCTTCAAAACTTAATATATGTCCTATTTTTTCTTTTCAGAATACTATTTTACTATGGTGAATATATAGTTATGAGTTTCCTTCAAATATTATTATCACTATATAATTTTTAATTCTCTTGAGCAAAATTTTCCACCGTGACCGGTTTATAACATTTTGATAGCTTTTTCTTATTACTTTTAATAATTACTTTGAAATTGTTAAAAAAGTCAATTTCTCCCATTTTTCTTGATTTTTTTTTTAAAAATATAATCACTAATGTAAATAATTAAGTGTTTATTTACTTTTATTTAATATTAAAATTATTAATTTACAAATATCATAACAAATTAATTCTAGTGCATTATTCGCTCTTCATGATTATTCGCTCTTCATGATTTTTCAGTAGAGATTTGAGATAATATTATTCGCTAATAATGTGCACTTCATAAATTTAAGAGAGTATTGTAATTTGAGGTAAGCTCGTCATCATTTCTTTATACTAAAATATTTCCACCATTATTCTCATGATCTTGATTTCATTTGTCTTTTGCTCTTTCTTTAACCTCTCCCTCCAAGCATTTGAATAATGAATGGAAAGACTTAAAAATTTGCTCTTCAAAGGACTTTTAAAGCTTGAAGAAGCTTGCTGTTCAAAGTTGAACCATGATTTATTTATTTTTCTATAATACATCAATATGTTTATGTTTAGACTCCTTAGAGAATAAAAAAACGTAAACATAAACTTAGATGACACAAAGAGTACAATACTATCCCTACAATAACAATATTATTCCTCCCCTTACCATGAAATCACATTTTATTGTATATTTTCTGTAATTCTAAATAATAATTCGTAAAAAATTCGCATTCTTTAATTTGAAAGGCTTGAAATTATGGTTGTTTTAACTTAAATCTCGATATTTTCATTTCATCGAATTCCACATATAGTTAAAAACTTCTTTACAAATAATTATTTCAAATACATGACAATCTATATGCTTTGACACTATATATACAAATAAGAAACACAATGCATAATGGAGTTAAAAAGAAAAATACACTAAAAGTTCCAATGTAGTTGCACAATTAAAAAATACCTATACAGTAGAATCTCGATAAATGAATATTCGGTAAATGAATAATCTCGTCTAATAAATAAATTTCTTCGGTCTCGACTTGGACTAATGAGCTTAACGAATAACCTCGCTTAATGCATTAACGAATAAATATAAATGAAATATATATAGTCCCTATGTAAATATAAATGAATAATTACTATATTTCAAATAATATATTTTTATTTATATAATATATCATGTGTACATTTCATCCATTGAATAATTTTCAAGTACATTAATAAGTCATATTTTTTTGAAAAATGCATCCAAAGTTGATTGCTTTTTTCCTCCCCCAAATTGTATCTTATCATTGATTTTGTGTAAAGCATGCACCACTTCTGGAATATTTTGATCATGTTGCACCAAGTAATTTTTGTTACTGGCTTTGCTTGCTCTTTGGAAGTCATATGATTGTGTTATGAAGATATAATGAGAATATAGAATTATATATATTATAGCTTTATATGAGGTATTGAGTAGACATCATAACTTTAACTATTATGCATGTACGTAATAGCTTCAATACATGGTATTTTACACTATCCAATCTCACTATGAATACGTGATACTTTGCACTTAAACTTTAATTACATTCATGTTTTTAGAATTATACATTCATGTACGTGATACCTTTGCACTTATTCTACTCAATGCATACATGAACAACTAATTAATCTAGAATTCTAAAAACATGCATGTAATTAAAGTTTAAGTTCTAAATACATTTGAATTTAATACAAAATTAAGTAATAAAAAAATTAAAATTATCATATAAATGAATTATTATTCATTTTTCGATAAATAAATATTTTATTCATTAATCGATAAATAAATAATCTCGCTAAACGAATATTTTTTTTTTGTTCCAACGGTATTCATTTATCGAGGTTGTACTGTAGTACACACATAAACATTCATAACAACAATATCCTAAAAATAAGAACAAAAGTGAATCCACTAACATAAAGATCTCGATCTAATAAACCAGTTTGGGCCCGTATCGGACCACATGGACACTCACAACAAATCTCTTCTCTTCTCCTTTTCAAATCGATCCATGGGCTTTAGACCCAAATAATTTGGGCCTTCAATTTCAACACATTGGCCCATAACAGGAAACTACCAAGAAACATCTTACTCAAAGATACAATGGCACACCATCCAATTACAGAAGACAACATAAACTCCATCCATTTAATGAAAACAAAATTTTACACGTCATTTAATTAATTTCACACCCATCTCCATTTTCAACTCATACAATTAATTTTCAAAGTCAAAATATTCCTCTTCTAGTAAATTTTACACAAAATAGATTATTATTAAGGACCAAATTAATTTTACTTTAAACAAGAAGATGTAGAAGTTATTGTGAAACAGTGGAGATTCTTGTGATGTGGGATATGCATTAAATGGGAAATAAGTGCTTTTAATGGCTTTTTTCAATTAAAAAAATAAATTCAACTTTTGTCTTGGGCAATGGCAATAGAAATGTCAATGTCATGAAAATGATTACTGTTGTGTGCGCAGCCACCTTAATGAGAAAAGGAATCTATTTTCATGCATGTTCTGGGTTTCTGCCACGTGTACATTTATAACAACTTTTTTTTTTTTTTTTTTAATTTTCAAAATGTGGAAAATAATTTTATTAAATGTAATGTAATCTAGTTGAAATAGTTTGTCGGGATTTATGTAGTTAATTAACATTTGTTGGTTTAGAAGATTTAAAGAAAAAAAAAAAAAAAAAAACTCTCTTTATGCTTGGTCAGTTGAGATTGGAAAATCTTAAATTAAAGTTATGTAGATATCAGATAGTGTCATTCATTCATTAATGATATTTTTAATATCTTAAATTAAATTGTGTGAGCTATGTTTTAGTATACTATGGAAAATAGTAGAGGAAATGTTATCTCAAAAAGACGAAATCTTATTATTTATTATCTCAAATCATTATAGATAAATGGAATTTTATACTTCATATTGTTACCCTTAATAATTTTAATAATCCTTATCCTATTTTTTTTAAATATAATTAAATAATAAATAATTTAATTAAATAGTGATATTTTATAATTTTAATTTATATTCGTTTTTTTAATTATATATTTATTTTGATAATAAATAAATATAAATTATCTCATACAGCACCCATACAAAATATATAAATTTATATTCATAACATAGACAAGTGACAAGTGACACGACTTAAAGAATATCCAATTGAAATCTGTGTTTATATTATATTAATAAAGTTATTCATTATGAATTTGTTTTAAAAAAAATATAAATATTAAATTATTCAAAAAGAAATGAAAAAAATTGAGACCAACTATGTAACATTGAATAAAATATAAAAGGCAATAAAAAAATTATACCAAAATTTTAATTAAATTTTTTTTTTTAAAAATCAATAAAATAGATAATCCTAGCTAGAACTTTTATTTTGAATTTTTCCATAAATTTATATTCTTTAAATTTTTTTTTATTATTTTAATTATTACATCAACTAAACAATGGAATAAAAGTTTATATAATATATTAGTTTATATTATAATAATATACTTTCATTTTTATATAAATGTTAAAAAAGTTATCAATAAAATACAATATAATAATTTATTAAAGTTTTTATTTGATTTATACAAACTCAAAATCCATAATTTTTTTAATCAATGTCACTAAAATAAAATTAAACAATTAAAAGTATACTAATAAGTTATTACTACAATTTTATTTTTGTTTCCTAACTAGAATTCAAGTAATAAATGTCTTAATAATTTCTTATACATTAAAATAACAAGTTATTAATGCTATGCATTCAATTATAAATGGAAGATTATCTCATAAAAACATAATGGTTATTTCCATATTAAATGGTTTATTCATGTTAAGTTCATTATAGCATAGAGATTGCGTACTAAATATGGATAAGTTATCCCTTAATTAGCTACCAAATAAATAAGTATATGATAATATAGAAAATATAATAAACTTCATATCCTTTTTTTAATTGGATTTGTTTTGATATTTCATTTATGAATGTTTGAAATTTAATTATGTTTATAGATTGATATTTATGAAATACTATATATAAAACAAAATTAAGTTTAAGTATACTACTAATTATATATATATATTTTAATAATTTTCTATTTTTTAATTTAAATTTTAAATAATAATTATTAATTTATTAATTTTTTATTTATAAAATTTATTCTCTATAAAAATTTATTTAATATAATACATTAATTTAATAAAATAATAATAAAATTAAAATACCATATTATTTACATAACCTATCAAATTAGTCCGATGTTATCACCTTCAATCCTACCAATCAAATATATTCTTCCAACCATAATATAAATCACCACACTCTCAAAATCTAGTGAGAGAAAGAGACAGCGAGTCTCTATCATCGACGAACACTTCCACGTAAACTACATGCACCATCACTTGGCCCCACACACTTCTCTTTTCCGTTAACAAAAGAAAAAAATTCATTTTCACTTTCACTCTCTCTTCTCTTATAAATTCACTTAACAAACCATTCACTTCACATAATTCTCTGAGAGAAAGTGTCAATGCTGAAGAAGACACAAGTCTAGAGACTAAATTGTCCTAAAATCCTACTTCTGTCCTAAAACCACAATCTCTCTTTGATAATCTTCTTCGTGTGAGTTTCTCTTGTTCTGTTCAGATTCTGTTTATTTGATTTTGTGTTGTTAATGATGATGATGGTGTTGTTGTTCCGGTGTTAAGATTGAGAATGGACAACAATGATTATAATTTTAAAATATTTTTTTTCAATGACGCGTGGTATATTTGGTTTTGGTGTTTTCTTGAGAAAATTTTTTTGGTGGCAAAAGAGATCTGATGAGTGTAAATTGCGTGTCGTTTGATAGTTCTCTGTTTGTTTATTTATTTATATTTTCATTTTTTTCATCTTAATGAGTGTGTTCTCGATAGCTTTCAAGATTTGCATGACCTTCAATCTTGGTAAATTTTGTGATTTTTCTTATTGTTTCTTTCAATTCTGCAGAATTTTAATCAGTTTGTATGATTTCTGAGTTCTGTTTTTGTATTACATACCATCTATTGTTGTCTGAGAACCAAAATATCTAATTGCATGTCAAGATCAAAGCTTGGAAATGATACAATCTCACACTCTATTGACAGCTATATACTTTTAGCTTAAATTGGTAGTTTATTGAACTCTTAAATGCAGTAATTGAGCTTTAATTTGTGCAAAAATGAGCAGAGACGAAAAATGGTTTATGTAGAAGAGCTAAACGAGTCATCCATGGAATTCACAACCAATTTGATTGCAAGGCGTTACATTGTACATCCACCTCCATCCCCCTCAACAATTGCAAGAATCGCAGCTTCTGATGACGACGACAGCGACACCACCAGCAACGGCTCAACTCTAGACATGAGACCATTCGGGAAAGACTTATCAGTGTACATATTAACTCATGGTTCAAGATTTGAATACGGAAAAGTATCATTGTTAAACTCATCGTTTCGTTGTTTGATCAGGAGTGGGGAGATATATCGGCAGAGGAGGCTAATTGGAAAGGTTGAGCATTGGATTTACTTTTGTCTTGATCTGATGGTCTGGCACGGGGTCGATCCGGTTGAGAATCACTGGTTTTGCTTGCCTGCTATGATTCCTAATGAAGTCTTCAAGTGTTCGGATAAGGAGTCATTGGGAGTTGGAACTGAGCTGCTTGTGTTTGGACGAGATTTGACTGATATGATCCTCTATAAATATAGTCATTTGACAAACTCGTGGTCTATTGGAAGGAACATGAATCGGCCTAGATGTATGTTTGCTTCCGGTAGCTTTGGTGAGATTGGGATTGTTGCTGGAGGTTGTGATATCTTTGGCGAGATTCTAAACTCAGCTGAGATTTACAATTCCGAAACTGGTTTATGGGAAACCATCCCAGGTTTAAACATTAAGCGGAAATCCTGTTCTGGAGTGATGTTGGATGGGAAATTTTATGTCATTGGAGGCTTGCGGACAGCTAATGGAATACCAATGACATCTGCGGAAATGTATGATTTTGAAACAAAGACATGGACATTGATCCCTGATATGTCTCCTTATAAATTCGATCAGCCTGCAATTACATCTCCACCTCTGCTCGCAGTAGCAGATAATGAGCTCTATGCAGCTGATCATGAGCATAAGCGAGTGCTGAAGTATGACAAGCGGAACAATACTTGGTCGAGTATTGGTCCATTGCCTTATGGTTCAATTTCGGAGAATGGGTGGGGCTTAGCATTCCGTGGCTGTGGTGATCGCGTTGTGTGTATAGCTTATACAAGGAGAGATGGGCGGTGTTTGGTTGAGGTTAATGTTTGGGTTCCTTCTCTTGGCCCTCTTGATTGGACTTTGCTCGGATACTTGCAGAATCATGGCAATTTCGTATACAATTGTGCTGTCATGGGAATGTGAAGGGAATGCGATTACAAAGAAGGTGTCTTTTATGTCTTGCATAACATTTGGTTGATTAGTTGGTGTCTTTATGGTATGGTCTTTTTAGATGAGATGATGATGAGTTTCCATGGAAGCGATTCTTCATTGGTTCGGTTTATAATGCATGTAGTATATAAGTTCAGGTGAATAAAGAGAGTCATTAGGTTTGAGACTCTAGTTGTGTCAAAAGGACTTATCAGATGAGTGAAAGATGTGTATCAGAACTCATTGCATATCCAGTTACGTAATATTTTGTTTACTTAATGTTACAGTTGTTTGCATTTGTGTCTGATATGATTTGTTTTCTACTGCATTTGAGATTTGTTGCTATTGATTTCTTAACTCATTACATATCCTTTTATCAATTTGCATTGTACTTTCTCTATTTGATGTTTGACTCACTTGCATGAATGATAACAGTTGTTTGTTTTGTTATAGAAATGTTTGTTAGTTAACAGTTCAATCTTAATAATATAATTTCTTTATAGTTAGTTTTGAGTTATATTTTTATAATTGAGAAGATGCAGCTAAAGATTTTTGTCCAAAACATATCTAAATAGTTATTTAGAGCATTTTGTTATTCTATACTTTTAGGATGTAATCTGAGTTTGAGTTTTATTTGTGATTTTTCTTTTCCAAATAGTCGTTACATTACAATTATAAATAAAAATATATTGTGCCTTTGATCATCTTTAATTCCAATTTATTTGAGAAAATCGTTATTATTATTAGGAAGCGATTACTAATATCGATATGAAACTAAATTTTATAAATTAGTTATCTCATAATTATATGTAATTTAGAGTTTATTTTGACCTATTATTTAAAATAAATTGAATAAAAAATAATCTAATTTAAATTCTGTATTTTATAGTTTAGTTAGCTTGGTAATTGAAATGTTGTTGAAATCAGAATACTTTAACTAAATTGAGTTTAGAAATTTATAATTTAAAAAATAAATTTAATTTTTTTTATAATCATTGTTTTTCTTTCGAAATAACTTTACTTTAAATTTCTACTTTTGTTTGATATAATATATAACAAAATTTATGCTTTTAGATTATTTTTAGTTTTAATTTATTTAAAAAAAGTTATATCATTATATATGGTTATGAATAATTATTAAAATAGGTAAATCAAATTAAACTTCTTAGTTTGCTTCCTTGTATATCTTTTGTCATTTAATTTTGATAGTATATAGATTTTTATTTAATTTTTTTATTATGTTTTGAAGTTTAAATTATGAACATTTTGGTAAAGAAATACGATGTAACTTTAAACTCGTTATTTTATATGTTAGTTAACTTTTTAATCACAAATGAAATTTAATAGAAAATATTTTAAACTTTGCATTCTATATTTACATATTAACTTATTCATCAACATAAATTTTAATAGAAAATGATATAATTTAAACTCGGTTTAGATTTTTAAAATTTATAAGGCATAACTACACATTTTTCCAAATCTATAAAATAATCATTCTACACTTTGTTTGGTAGGTATTTAAAATATTTTCGGACTTTCGATCTTTAGTCTTATTTTATTTGAAAAGACGTTATCATCTTTACAAGTAAATATGAAACAATATATTCAAGATGTCAATAAAACAATATTCTGAAATTATATAATTTCGAATTTTATATTTTTATAATTTAGTAAACCTTTTAATCAAAATGTGGTTAATATGAAACAATATATTCAGATGTTTATAATTTAGAAAATGCAGTTAATAATTAAAAATTTTCACTCTATTTTAGTGATTTATTAATTTATTTTTAAAACAATTTCAATTTGAATTTATATACTTTACATAGAGATAGTAATTTTTTCCTCTATTTGGAAATTATTATTTATTATTATGAATAATCATCTCAATATATAAATAAAACTAAACCTTTTAATTTGCTTGCATAGTGTTTTGTGATATACTTTTTTTTTTTTTACTTAATTTTCATCATTTGTAAATTTTTTATTTGATATTTTATCGCTTTAAATACTATATTTGGTCATTAACATTTGATGTGATTAGTTAACATATTCATCAAATTTGACCCTATTATACTATTTATCTACTTATTAATCAAATTTACTTCGTTACACATTTTTTTATTATTTAATTTTATTAATTTTTATGGGAAGCTATGAACATTTTATCCGATTGTGGTGACCATTTTACCTATTAGTAAATTTTCTATATCTTCATTAAAGTGATCTAAAGTACTTAGAATTATGCAACCAAATTCAAACCCCTTATTGGCCTATTCATTTCTTGTTACTTCTATTATCTTCTATGCAATAATGGTTGAACCTTTGCTTTTTTTACTTTGTGCTAGATTGAAGCAAATCAAATGTGGTTTTCACTGGGGGTGAGCAGAATTCGGTTTTTACCGAAATCGAACCGAAAACCGAAAAAAAATTCGGTTCGGTTAATCGAAAATATGGCTGTTTTCGGTTTTCGGTTAATTCGGTTCGGTTCACCGAAAAATTCGGTTCGGTTTTCGGTTTCGGTATTTCAAATTTTCGGTTAACCAAAAAATCGAATAAATACAAAAAACGTTAATTTTTAAGTTTATTTTCTCTATTTTTCACTATTTAGTCACCAAGTTACCTATTCTTTTCTTTTCTTTTCTTGTACTAATATATTTTTATTCTTATATTTTCTTCCATGATGTGAGCATCGCAATTGAATTTATGGAAGTCAAATGAATAAAAAATTCAATTTTTTATTAATTTATTCGATTTTCGGTTAGTATTTCGGTTAACCGAAAATTTCGGTTTCGATTTTTGATTAACCGATTAAAATTCGGTTCGGTTTTCGGTTAACAAAATTTGAGATTCGGTTAACCAAAAACCAAAAATTCGGTTCGGTTTCGGTTTCGATTAACCGAATTCTCTGCCCTAGTTTTCACCGTTGATTGCAAGGTGGCCAATATATGCATTTAGTATAGTTGGTAAAGCAAACTTAGAAACTGGATATACAAATTATCTCCTACAACCATACAAAAAGAGCTTTCAAATTAGTAACTACATATTAATATAATAGAGTAACAAACTATTGTTATCTCCTCACATATCTCTTCATTTCACGGCAATATAACAAAGCCCGTTTGGTATAACTTATATAAATATTTATATAAATATTTTTATAACTTTTTGAATTCAAAAACACTTTTCTATATTCATTAATTAGAAATTCAGAATTACATATATACTTAAAAAGTGCTTTCAGTGAAAGCATCTCAGTAGATGCTTCTGCCAAAATGCTTCTGCTTCTCTTCTTCTTGTTCAAAAACACAAACTATCCAAGTCCATAATCATTTTCTACTTCTTCTATCCATGCATACAAATGGTATCTCTGCTATGTTAATGTTGTACTTTAGTGTCCTTGGGTTTTGCAAAGCATTACTTCTTCTAGATTAAGGGCTTTTGGATAAACTGACTTTTGACTTCTGACTTTTAAAACCGTTTCAGATAATACTTTGATAGCGGGTAGGAGTGTTTCTAGTCTCCAAAAAGCTCTTTCAAATAAAGTCAGAAATATTAATTTTTTGAAAATGGTTTTTACTCTTCTTCTTCTGCCTCTTCTTCTACACCCAAAAGTAAAAAGTATAAGTAATTCCAAGCCGGTGCTAGTGTTTGCAATTTCAATACCTGACTTCTATTGGTTAACGTTAACTAGTAAGTATTCTTCACGTGGGCCATATCTTTACTTAAAAGACAAAAAGTAAATGTGGGCCGGGAACGAATCTTGTTAACTAAACAGATCCGGCCCAATTTTGATCTGAATTCGTGCCGATCCATATTCGGCCCAAACCAAATTGGGCCCAGTTATACATTCCTTATTACTATCTTCTCAGGCTGGATTTGGATTTCAAGTGGATGGATGGGATATTCTTTCACGAATGATCTGAGAACTTAAAGAAACTTAATATGGAGTCTTCTTTGATTGAAACTCTACCTCCAATTGCGACGGTGTCGTCTTCCGCTCTTTCCTTTCTCAATGACAATCTCGCCGACGCCGAAGCTCTCACTCGTGCTTTTTCTCTATCCACTGAGCTCGACTCTCACTGTCGCGATTTGGATCGGAGCTTGACTGACCTCAACCACTGCCTTCAATCCAAGCTTCGAGCTTACGCTTCTTTCTCCGATCAAGCTGACTCTCTCTTCTCTCAGGTCAACGGAAAGTTGACCGATCTCGCATCCGCCACTCGTTCTGCCACCTCCGTTTCCGGTTCGTTTAGTTTGCTCTATCTGTGTAGTACTTTTTTATGTTAGAGACATGAAAATGCAATGAATTGGATAAGTTTTTGTTGATTTGAGTATTGTATGGTATAATTGGGACATCTAGTGCAGTGGAATTTGTGTTTTTGTTTTCTTATTTAACTTTGCGCCAGTGTGATATAGTTTTGTATTTGTACTTCTTTTTAAGTTTTTTGTGTTGGTTTTGATGTATTTGTGATGTATTTTTATGAATATGAAATTTGTGATTAGATGGAAGTGTCAAGGCGAAGAAAGTATTGGGAGAAGAGCTACCTGCACTGGCTAAGGAGGTGGCTAGATTGGAGACTGTTCGAGCTTATGCTGGTTAGTTGTTTACTACTTTAGGTAGCTTGCTTTCGTTGTGTTGAAATATATGAGTGATAGTAATGTCAGCTAATTGGATTGTGAAATTAGTATAGCAAAGTTGATTAGTTGTGGTATATATTTTTTAGTTGTGTTGGATTTGAAAAGTGTAGACAAATATAACGATTTGCAAATATTAGTTTAAATTTATTGATCAGGTGTTCTTCTCCACCTGTCATCTTATAGCTATTGTCTCTGGTTTGAATAGGATATAGGATAAACTCTTTAGTGTGTTTGTGTTGGGAAGTTTATTGTCTTTATAGGCGAAGCTAAAACTTGTTGACTTGATCTGTAGTTGGTCATGATGATGAGTATATAATATGTGTAATCATGGTGTTTCTATTAGGTAAATTCGAATGCATAATACAAACTATGTTCTGTTCTTCTTCTCTGATATATGATTGTCTGTTATATCCATAAGCATAGCAGTTGATATTGTGCCATCTGATGATTAACTTGCTATTAACTCTGACAATCCCTCAAAAGCATTACGAATATCTTGCTATGAAATAACTTATAATACATTTTCTAAATAAAAAATAATTATCTCTCATCTCTGTCCTAACTTAGTTGAATGTAAAGAGAAATTCAGGAGGAAGATAAATGTTGAACACTAGTTACCACCATCTACTATTTCTACAAACATCCCTTAAAAAAATCTAATATTTCTATATAGTGAAAGAACTTGACAATTTTTGGACTCTAGTCTTCAAATTCCTTTTCTCTTTTCTGCTTAACTAAAGCAGTAGATCATTCCATGAAGGCTAACATGATTAGTCTGCTTGATTTCAGACCAACTTTTATCCAGTTAAATAATCTGTTTTCTTTCACTGCTAATGATATTTGATGTTTTTGTATTGCTTCTTGGCTTGTGCGTGCATAGTTTTCTGCACATATGCTTTCTAGAAATTACAACTGCAATTTTGTTTCTGTTTATGTCTTTCAGAGACAGCGCTAAAGCTTGATAGTTTGATTGGTGATATTGAAGATGCTGTATCATCTACTATGAACAAAACCATCAGGAATCCCTCTTCAAAGAAGTCAGAAGTGAGTACCTGTTTTTCAAAACTAAATAATGTTGGATATAATTTTCCTGAATAGTTCCTTGATATTCTAAATTGTTATGTATTTTAGGATTTCCGGTTGCTTGCCATTAAAAGATTAAAACAAGCAGAAGATGTTTTAACATTAGTTACAAAGACACGCCCCCAGTGGGCACGCCTTGTGGCAGCAGTTGATCACAGAGTAGATCGGGCTCTAGCTGTGTTGAGACCCCAAGCAATTGTGGATCATCGGGCCCTTCTTAGTTCGCTTAGATGGCCGCCTCCACTTTCTACTTTGACTTCATCTTCTCCAAATACAAAGGCAACGTCTGAAGTTTCAAATCCTCTCTTCACAATGCAAGGGGAACTCAAACGCCAATATAGTGAAAATTTTATTGCTTTGTGCAGTCTTCAGGAGTTGCAGAGAAGAAGAAAATCTAGGCAACTTGAAGGTCATAATCGTGAAGTTGCTCTTCAACAGCCACTTTGGGCAATTGAAGAACTAGTTAATCCTATATCTGTTGCATGCCAACAACATTTCTCTAAGTGGCTGGATAAGCCGGAGTTCATTTTCACTCTTGTGTATAAGATTGCCAGAGATTATGTAGACTCTGTAGATGAATTATTACAACCACTGGTGGATGAGGCTATGTTGGTTGGGTACAGTTGTAGGGAAGAATGGGTTTCAGCTATGGTGACTGCTTTAAATACATACTTGGCAAAAGAAGTCTTCCCTGTTTATGCCAGGCAATTAGAGGAAGAAAGTGTTACTGGTATCCAATCACAAGCTAGAGTATCATGGCTTCACCTAGTTGATTTGATGATTTCTTTTGACAAGCGAATCAAGTCTTTGGTTGCGCAATCTGGTGTATTGCTTTCCCTTCAGGAAGATAGCAACTCTGAGAAGATTTCATCTCTGTCTGTCTTTTGTGATTGTCCTGACTGGCTTGATTTATGGGCAGAAATAGAGCGTGGCGATGCACTAGATAAGCTAAAACATTCTATAGACGATGAGAGAAATTGGACATTAAAAGTTCAGGGGGCAACTCTTCTGTTTGGTTCTGAAGATTACAAGTCTCCTGCTGTTTCCAGTGCTGTCCTTCAACGACTATCATCAGTAGTTGATCGATGCCGGTCATTGCCCACCATTTCTTCCCGATCAAGGTTTCTTAAGTTGACCGGTGCACCTATTATTCAGAAGTATTTGGATTGCTTACTCATGAGGTGCCAAGAAGCTGAAGGATTAACAGCCTTGGCAGATGACGACGCTCTAATAAAAGTAGCAAACTCTGTCAATGCTGCACACTACATTGAATCCGTTTTAAAAGAATGGTGTGAAGATGTCTTTTTTCTTGAGGTAGGATCCTGTAAAGATAATCAAATCGGAGCATCATCTGTTGAAACTAGTACCACCGAGGAACCAACAGAAGGATCTGTAAGTGCAATTTTCGATGAGGAGATAAGAAAACTGGAGGAATTCAGACTGGAGTGGATTGAAAAACTCTCTGTTGTTGTTTTAAGGGGATTCGACGCCCGTAGTCGAGATTACATAAAAAACAGAAAGCAGTGGCAAGAGAAGAATGAAGAAGGCTGGACTGTGTCCAAAACCTTAGTAGGAGCTCTAGATTACATGCAAGGGAAAATGACAGTAATACAAGAGAGCTTGAACAATATGGACTTTGTTGGTGTCTGGAGAAGCTTAGCAGCTGCAATTGATCGCCTTCTGTTCAATGGTATTCTCATGAGCAACATTAAATTCAATGACGACGGTGTAGATAGACTAAAATGTGACATGGAGGTCTTATTCGGGGTTTTCGGGTCTTGGTGTCTGAGACCTGAAGGCTTCTTCCCTAAAGTTAATGAAAGCCTGAAGCTGCTAAAAATGGATGAAAAACAGCTTCATGGAAGTGTTGTAGGAGGCGAAACATGGATGAAAGACAACAGGTTCCGCCATTTGCGCGTGTTTGAAGTAGAAAAGATTGCAAGAAATCGAGTGTTCAAGAGTTGAAATCTCTGATTTCACTTCATTTTTCCTTTCTGGGTATCCATTATAGTTCGATTGAGGTCTGTTGATGTAAAATTAGGACCAATTTTTGTACATGACTGTAATACCTTCTGGACTGACCATTTGTTTGTTCAATAGAATAAATGATAAGCAAAAGAGGATCAAAATTGTTTTATTGATTCTGTGAAGACCTCTATTGGAATATCAATTTCCTCAAATTGAACTAGTGATTTTTGCATCACAAACCAAACCACATCATTAAGCTGCAATTCACCTTAACCATTCTATTGGCTTTTGGCTATTGAAACTCTGAAAGTTATGGGCTTGTTTGGGATAGCTTTTACTTTTTCCAGAAAAAAAAAAAAAAAGTAAAAGTATTATTGCAGAAGTACTATTTTAACTGCTTTTACTAAAAGCACTTTTGACTTCTGACGGAAGAAGAAAAGAAGTAAAGAGAAATAAAAACGCTATTGCAGAAATACCATTTAACTACTTCTGGTGAAAGCACTTTTTCAACCTATAAACACTTTCCCAGTCTATAAACACTTCTATTTTGTATTAATTTTTTATTTTTGAAAGTCGAGAACGATAGATAGTTAATTACGTCCTCATCCCTCCTAACATCCTAGAAACTTATTCAAAAAGACAGAGTATTAGCTTTTTGTAAATGACTTCTCTAAGTCTCGAATAAGGAAATGCCAAACAGGCCCTTAATGTTTTCTATAACCTCTCCTGTCGGATTGATTGAAGGCAACCTAACAAGTCGTATAAGAAGTCACTGCTCAATTACAAGAAAATGACTTCAACGTTGCAATTCCAGGACCTTTCACTTCTCAATCAGTACTGTACTGTACCATCATTTAAAAGTCAAATAAGTCTCCCCACCTACAGCAGTACTGCTTCTCAACACATTATAGTCACTGAAAACAATTTAACTCAAACATAAAAAGATCGTGTGAAATCATTCCATCACCGAAATGACCAATGTGATTACTACTGCTACTAACATTTTTCACAGTTCCAGAAATGACAGTTGCTTAAACAGTCAAATCAGTCCTTGAATGCTGTAGGAGACAACTCGAAAGACAGAAACTGTTTCTGACTCTTGTAGTCCAAATATGAAAACAATAACATAACATGTCTGGTTGAAGTAACTTGTCACCAAGCATCAAATGTCCATACCAACTTACCACTTTTGCTAAGGACATATGGCACATTAAGACAAAATTCATTTATGTGAAACTATTCATATCATATCATCCATCTACCAGAAGATTAGGGTCCAAATTAAGAGAGTTGGTAAATGAAGCCAAAACATACTCGATCCATCACCTTCAATTCAATTCAATTTTTTTTTTTTTTTTTTATTTTCATTGTGTTTCAACCTCTGAAAACGACTGGTTTTTCACTTCTACAACACTATAAAGTAACAAAAATTGGTTTACTTGGGTATTTGTATCAAACAGAGATTGATAAAGGAAAATTTATTGTGGACAAATAAGGTACTGTGCCCTTATGAGTGTGACAAACATGAACATGAGAATCATTTTAGGTGGTGTGTAAACATCTAACTATTAGGAATAATAAATCTAGCAATCAAAGGAAGACAAGTGTCAGATTAGGGTCTAATGTTTGCAGCAAAGATGTTTAAACCCAGATGATAAGCTGACAAAAAAATGTGATGTTTTAAGGATTGAAATAGCAAAAGACCCCACCATATCATAGGCCCATGTGATGGCAATTTGTGGGACAAATTACAATTGCTCTTCTTAATTAAAGTAAACCTACCATCTCAATGTCTTTGTTAATGCCATTTTGAACTAACTTATGTTGTCCATTTCTCAACCCCACCTACACTCTTCACTCTTTTTAAGCTGCTTGTGTTGCTCACTTCAACTTCCTCTCCAAAGCCTCAATCTCAAGCTCATTACAGGTTTCAGATATGTCAAGCCAAAGCACAGGTTCTGGTTCAAACATAACAGAAGCTGAGGTTCATAATCTGATCTCCAGGCTGCAAGAATTGCTTCCACAGCTTAGTCGCAGACGTCGCAATGGAAAGGTACAACTAAACTGATCTGCATAGGCCAATTGTGACATGTTAACAACAATGTGTGGTTTAATTATGCTTCTGTGCAGGTATCAGCATCAGAAGTCTTGAAGGAAACATGCAGTTATATCAGGAGATTACACAATGAAGTAGAGGAACTCAGTGAAAAATTGTCACAGCTGCTTAATTCTGTGGGAATCACTGATATTGATGACATTCTAGAACTTTAAATTAAATAAATCAAAATAAAATCCTCTCTGTGTTAGCAAATTTGCAGATAGAACTGAGAAAGCTATATCTATATATATATATATACATATAACTCTACTTTCCCATATCTTATATATAAATATATGTTTGTATATTGATATGTTTCAGACCAAGTTCCTTGCTTGCCATTTTGTGTTCTAGAGGTTGATAAAATGTCAACATAACGAATATTTAACATATAAACCAAAATGATATTTATAAATGAATATCTGTGTTATACAATGATGATCCAATAGCAATACAAGATTACTTCTTTATCATATAGTACTTCAAAGGAAGGAAATCAAAACACAAGACAATATGTTCCAAGAAACCAAACACAACACAACCACAGACAAAAAGTCAATGCATAGAGAGACCAAATTTTTGAAGAAGCGAGTTAATTTTAGCAATAATAGCTAAATTGATACTGAGAAACTCCTTTGACTTTCGAAATTTATCTTTGACTTGATCAACAGCCGTCGATCCCATCTCTTCCAAACCATCCAAGCATGTTTCTTGATCAGTCATCGCAGCGCTAATCCACGTCTGTATATCGTTGACTTTCCTGTCGGTCAACGTTTTCTCTCCCGGACCCACTTCCATCTCCGACAACGAGTCGTTCACTCGCGACAGCGCGTCTTCGATCTGCGAATCGCAGTCGCGGAGAGCCGGGTCAGATTGGCGCTCGTTGAGGGATTTGAGGAGAGAAGAAGCGTTTTTGAGGGAATTGATTGTGAGGTGAAGTGAAAGTTTGAAGATTGATTCTGGGTCTGAGGTTTGGTGTTGGTTTAGGGAAATTAGGGTTTTGGAACAGGTTTCTGGGTACTGAGTTACGCTGCAGACTGTTTTGATTGACTCGGATGAGTTGGGTGATGGTGGTTGTTGTTTCGACTCGTTGGTGTGGACGACGGCTAGGAGGATCAGAGCGGTGAAGAGGACGACGGAGAGGATTACTGCGACGGTAGCTGCGGCTGAGAGACGGTTGGGTGTCGGTGGTGGAGGGTGAGGCTGGTTTGGATGGGTTTGGTCTACTTTGTTGTATCCTTTGATGATTTTGATGGAGTCCATTGTCTTGAAATCAGTTCGTGTTTTCGAGATCAGATTTTGAGGCCTGGTTTTTATTCTAACATGTCTAGATTAAGTTTAGATTGTACGACTTTGAACAGGTAAAATTCTGTGCATCTGTCACTTGATTAATTAAATCTTAACCAGGAAGGAATCAATCTAAACATGTAGATGGTATTAGACAAACAAATGCAAGTTGATGTTATGGTAGAAGCTAAATACACTATTAGATCGAGAAGTGAAGTGGAAGCTCAGATTGCAAGAAAATTCACTAATAAATAAAATCCATCACTTTGTAAAGACAGGAAATTTCTTAACTTCTTAAAGGCAAAACATTCAACAGCAGGAAAGCAAAACAATCCAAAAAGATTTAAACAAAACTAGCTTGATAGTAGGTACCAAGCATTAGTACTTCTACTATATCTAAATGGAAAAGGATCAGGAAGGATATTCAAGTCTAATCTTCGTCCTCTTCGTCTCCATCTCCACCGGCGGCCTTCTTAGCAGCTGCCTTCTGGTTTCTTCTCTTCACCCTTCCAGGACGACCGCCACCGAATGGACTGGTAAGTGAGAAGTCAATGTGCTTTTGTGAATCAACCCTCACCATGAAAGATGGTATGTTCACCACCTGCCTACCAACCCTGTTCAATTGAAAGATTATAAGAACATGAGAATGCATGTTAAGGTTGAGAAAATAATAATAACATACTTGAGTATTAACCTATTTTGAACCGTTCTTACTCTTGAAAAGCATAAATCAAATAATAAAACAGGTAAATACCAAGAGGCCATGGAACAGAAACAAATGAGATTATGCATGAGAAACCAGTTCCCAGAAGGCTTATTTCAAATAATAGCATATTTATAAGTCAATATTGCACAAGTAATAAAACCCGGGACAAGAGAATTGAAATAACACATACTTAAAGAGTGAACCAATTCTGCAGTGTGCTTACACATGAATAGAAAAATCAAATAATAAAACAGTTAATACCAAGCAACAATGAAACAGAATCAAATGAGATTAAGCATCATAAACCAGTTCTGAAAAGTCTTGTTTCTGTAAGGAAAAAAAGAATTAAGCATAATTTTAAGTCAAATCACACAAGTAATAAGAGCTGGACAAGAGATTCGCAACCACACATCAAACCATTATGACAAGCATAGCTACCAAAGGACTCATACATAGTAGAAGTAACACATTTTGTTTTAAACAATCTTGCACTCTTTCAAACACAAATTCAAGAACTTGGTATTATCAGACAAGAAAATGTACATAGGGCATTTCTCATAAACAAGAACTAAGAAATCCACATCTATCCCTAACAATTTAGCAAGCACATTATCTATGTAACAATCAAAACTTGCAAAAGCACAAACAATCAAAAATACATTTACCTGATATGCCTCTGCCTGATGAGCACACGAGCGTGGTGGATAGACTTGGCCATACCAGACTTGAACACAATAGTTTGCAGACGACGCTCAAGGAAATTCTCAACAGTCAAGGCCAAGACGTAATCAAGCTTGTTCCTAGTCTCATCCAAAAGCCCGTAACGGTTCATCCTACGCAGAAGAGCCTCACCTTCAAAGATACGGCGTGGATTCTTCTCGTCGAGAGTAAGAAGCTCCCTAGCAGCATTACGGATTCGGCTCAAAGCGTATTGAACTCTCCACAACTCCCTCTTGCACCTCAGCCCAAACTCTCCCACAAGCCTCAGCTCTGCATCCAATCGCTCCTTCTCGTATGGACGACGCGGCTTCTTAAAGGTCTTCCCATCTTTCATAACAAAACAGCAAAAACCATGACACCAAACAACAAATATTTATATAATCACTCACTATTTGTAACTATCAATGGCTTCATTGACCTATACTATGCATCAATCAATGAAAAAATACAGCGCACACAGTAGATCATCATCAATTGAACAGATCAAATTCAATCTCTAAATCAAACACAATTTCAAATAACTTGAAAACTCGAAACCCTAAGATCTTCACTTATACAAAGCGATACTAGAGTGAGGAATCGATCGAACTTACAGTTGCGGTAAAACGAGACGTGAACCATGATTGTGTGTCGTCGTCGTCTCCAGGCGCAGCAGTCCCTGCTTCACTGTCTCTTCTCTTCTGCGAAACTCAAGAGAGCTTATAAGCGAAACCCTAAAACCCTATTCATAATATTTCATTTGGGCCTGTAGCCCAACAATACAATCACTTCAAGCCAGCCCATTTGTTTCAACAAGTCCTACCCATTTGTTTCAATGAGCCCGGCCCATTTATTTAGTACGCTTGATCCGGCCCATTAAATATAGCCCATTTAGGCCCATGGACCTATTCTAAGTTCCACCGACGACACACCGTCTATAAATTGTTTTTTAAATTGTGGAAATATTTTATATAGTTTGACATTAAATTGTTTCTTGTTGGGTTGTGGATTCTCACAAGATTTTTTTAATAAATTATTCAATTATTATTATTCGGAATTTATATTTTAATTATTGATATTTGATAATCTCTAATGAAAATTACATAAGTGATGTGAAATTGAAAGTGACTAGCTTCAATTAAATAATTAAAATGAAGTGATGGTTCAACCTCTATCTATTTGTTTTTAATTAACTTAACAAACTCTCTTATGCTTCCAAATGGCTTGATTTCAAGTCCCTTTAGAATATAGTAAAAAGACATTAATTATTATTTTTCTAAAATATTTCAATATATTAAAAAAAATATATTATGTTATTCGATACTTAAATATAATTATTATTAAAGAATAAAGCAAATCAAAAGCATCTATTTAAACAACTTTTTAGTGCATGAAGCTGACAAGTTTTTCATTCACGTGGAGGTGGAGTTATGCACAACCTTACTTAATTTAGATGCATTTAACAATGATTTAGTTGGTTCACAAAAAGACAAATTTATTTGATTTTCTGAAATTAATTTATGCATATTTTTATTTTATTTTTTTTAAAAAAGATAATGTTTTGCATTTATAACAATAAACTCTTATTTCAAAATTTAAAATTCAAATTAAGTCAAAAATAGTTTAAAATTCAAACTATATTCTGTATATATTTTATTTATTAATTTAAATAAATAAAATATATTAATTTTTTTTTAAAGAAGCAAAAATGTATGAAGGAGTTATGTTATGTCAAGTCAATCAAAATCAAGAAGAAAATGTTGATATTATAGTACAACTCTAAAATACAATTATGCTAATCTAATCACATCATCATTAATTTTAATATCAAAATGTCACAAAATAAACTTTCATCAACCTCCACATATTTATTATCTTCTAAAACTCTCTAAATTTTATTTTTAATTTGCCTAAAAAATCACTAATTAAAGAAAAAAATAGTTAATTAATTAATTATTAATTAATTAATTAAAAAAGAGCGTTTAAAAATAAAAATAAAACCGCAAGAATCTGAGGGCCGGTGACAGCATTTTGGCTATTGTCTGCTTTCGGTTTCTTCTTCTTCTTTTCTTTTCATTTCACTTCTCGTCTCATTGACACATACACACACACGCTCTTTCTCTCTGTTTTTCGTCTCAAAATCAAGATTCGACCCATCAAACGGTTTCTCTTTGCGACAAATTTGACAGTCGAAACTCGGAATTCGGATAACGAAAAATGGCGTCGAACATTGGGATGATGGACAGCGCGTATTTCGTCGGAAGAAATGAGATTTTGACATGGATCAATAACAGGCTTCAGCTCAATCTCTCTCGCATCGAAGAGGCATATACCCATTTCGTCTTTTCTTTTAAATGTTTTCGTATGAGTCTTGCATTGTTCTTGGTCAGAATTGATGTGATGTAATGGTTGTGTTTGCTCTTCTGTTGATTCGTTTGTTTTTAAAGGAAAAGGCTTTGGTTTGTTTTTATTGATATGGTTGTTGAATTATAGTGGGTATATCGTGAATTGTGTGAATGTGGTGGTGTTAATAAGATTTTGAAGTGTTTTGTTTGTTGTGTGGATTGTTATTTCCAGGCTGCTTCTGGGGCTGTGCAGTGTCAAATGATGGATATGACATACCCAGGTGTTGTTCCGATGCATAAGGTGGGAAATTATCTTGTGTTTGCTTGGCCTTTTTTAGTTTGTTTTGTCAATGATTATTGTGTTGATATGCTTGTTGTTTTGTGCAATGCTGTTGTTATACTAGGTTAATTTTGATGCGAAGACGGAATATGACATGATCCAAAACTACAAGATTCTACAGGATGTTTTTAACAAGTTGAAGATTGAGAAGGTAATTCTTATTACCTCTCTTTTTTATTTGGTTATTTTCCTGCGTACGAGGGTAAGCAAAATGGATTATATATCATTATTAGGTTGAGAATGCATTTTTTGTTAATCATGCATGCGCAGTAACTAGTTCACGTTTGGTTTCATCTAATATATCTATTTCATGTTTTCTATATAATTCTGTTGTTGTATAAAGTGTATAATTACTCTTTATTTCTTACAAAATTGAGAAAACAGCATTGGGGTTTATTGTGTGGATCAATTTGGTTTCACCTCCGGGGATTTATTTGTTGTATGGCAGCATGTTGAAGTCAATAGGCTTGTCAAAGGACGACCTTTGGACAACTTGGAGTTTTTGCAATGGCTGAAGCGATACTGTGATTCTGTAAATGGCGGCATTATGAATGAGTATACTACCTTCTCTTTCACTGCTCATCGTTCTTTTTGATGTTTTGCATATTAGAAATATGATTAACAATTTCTTTTCCTAATGTATTTCACATGTTATCATATGGTTTGTTCTTGTGGTAGAAACTATAATCCCGTGGAACGAAGGGGTAAGACTGGAAGGGTTAGCTCTAAGGGTGCGCAGAAGATTACCAAGTCATCATTGCAGTCGAATAATATGCACAACTCTGGTGACCATGTTGGCCAAAACAAAGCTTCTGGTTACATTGATAAACCCTTGCTTAATTCTTCTTCTTAGTAGCTCTCTATATATTCATCAAATTCTTAGCTTTTTCTTGTGTGGTACATGTTGTAGGGCCTAGGCAAGGAAAGACATATGCAAGTGGAGCTAATGCTGAGGAGGTTCAGGCTTTGTCCAAGGAGGTACTGTTGTTTTCTAGATTCGTGTTCTCTTTTTGAAAGTTAAATTTGATCGCACATCTCTAGTGACCATAATTGCTGTATGATGTACATCCGTACTTTAAGAAGGTGTTGCTTGGTTTGAAGATTATGAAATGGTGTAGTACATGTCACTAAAATGTTAGGAGGCTACTTAAATATGTAGTAGTTATTAAAATGTCACTACATTGTTTGTGAAATGAAAACTATCATTTTCTCATAGTTTGGCTGATTGCTTTACATGGTGTCCTGAAATATAAATACTTTTCTTATGCTTAACACAGATTACTGATCTGAAGCTCTCCGTGGACCTCTTGGAGAAAGAAAGAGATTTTTATTTTGCAAAATTAAGGGATATAGAAATACTCTGCCAGACTCCGGAAATGGAGAACATCCCTGTAAGACTTGCTGTATTTTTTTCTTCTCTGTACTTCTGCACAATCTCTTCATAGGAAATGACAATCTATAATGCTTAATACAGATGGCAGTAGCAGTGAAGAAGATACTATATGCTGCTGATGCAAAGGAGTCGGCGCTAGCAGAAGCTCAAGAATACCTTGCAGAAGCGATAGGTGGTACCAATGACGAAGAGGAAGAGGAAGAGGAGGAAAATGAGGAATAAGCGGAAGTTGAGTTTTGACTAACAGCAAAGGCATTCATTCTTAAAACGAAGGCATGAAGGCCTTCTTTTGACAAGCTCAAAGGCTTAGGGAAGATAAATGAAATGAAACTAGGTTCAGGAAAATTCCAAATTTGGTGGATAAAAACATTGTAGTGTTCTTTTTTTCCTTTTTCAATTTGCTTGGATAATTGTTTGTGAAATGAATTGCCAATGGTAAAAGACCTTGTGCAGGGTTCTGATTTCTTTAGTACCTACCAGTGCAAGCTTGTTTTGTCCATGTCATGTGATTCAAAAGTTGCATTGCAAATCTGTTCTGTTCAAGATTTAACCAAATTATGCTTTTTAAGTACAAGAAGAATAAACTCCCATGGTAAAACTTTAGTACTTGACAACAAATGTAGTTTCAGGAATGTGAAATATTGAATACTAACTCAATTGCATGCAAGTGTTAGTTGTTATAACAAGTGATTAGAAAACTGGGAATAGAAGTCCAAAGCTCAATGCATTCAACAAGACTAAATTGATTTTCATAATGAAAAGAATGAAGTGTTTAGTTACATTGTAGATCATACAGAGATTATATAATGTATTATATTACACTAGTTCATCTATACGGCAGTGTAATTACATCTAACTCTATCTAATTTTTATACTTCTTTTCCTACTGGTTTCTTTCAAAATTTCAGTCTCCTGAGCCAGATACAAGACTTGAAACTTAAGTTTCATCGAATGACCACATTCCCAGACTGTCGGTTCAATCTTTTTCCTGATGCCGCAATGAGAAAGAGAGCCTTGGCTCTGCTCCCCCGGGGAGTTCTCTGATTGTTTATTGCTAAGTTACTTGTTACTGCTGAAAAGCAATGGAAAAATTCAGTAACCTGCGAGAAACTAAAACAATGGCAATTCTGGAATCATAGGAGCTAGCTTACCTAAGTGAATAGTTGTCACCATTGACAGAAATGAAGAATACACACTCGATGTATTACTTAAACTATACACTAAATCCTTTTGTTGTTTCCTTCACTGCAGGCGAAAGAAAAATAGTTGCTGAAGTAGTATTGGGCTCAAGCTGAAGAGAAATACTGGAGGGTAAGTCCATTTCGCTACACTTGCTTGACTAAATGGTTGAAATAAGAGATTGGAAAAGACCTTATGATCATTCTAGAGGTTCTATGTCTTCTTCAGTAGGCTCTTGGGGTTTATTTTCAGTTAGCTCCTTCACCTGCAAAATAATTGAACCAGGAATCTGAAGTCAGATGTATTTTTCAGAACAAAATCAAGAAAACTACCACATAAGTATGTTTAAGATCTTTTCCCATAATAATAGCATCTTGTGTGCGCTAACATGTTTGAAGTTCCATTGGAACTATCATCTGTGCCTTCCAAAAGCTTTCCTGTCATTCCTTTTCGTCGTTGAAGAAGGCATAGTATGACTCAATACAAGGACAACGAAACTTGAAGATGGTATTGCATTTCTCTATCATCTTTAGTCCAGGAAATGAAAATTCATGCATAATCCAAAACAGATGCTAAGAATAGTATATCTCACCCTCGCAGTCAGAGATCTGATTATTTCCTGGGCAGCCTCGTTCTTTTCAGCTTCTTCCTTCACCGCTGCTGCAGTATCTTTCAATTGCTGTGATATCTTGTCAACTTCTGCTTCCAGTAACTGGGATTTACGAGTCAAATCCTCTACCTGCATACCATTTCAACGTTAGCAATATTTCCTAGACAACAGGCATTAGAAGCATATGCAATAGACAGTCTATATGTAAATGCTATTGTTCCTTCATAGCCATTTTAAGCATGGCATTTCAACAAGAGGCTACAAAATTATTGAAGTCAACAAGGTGTCATTAGTTTGGATCTAAACCTTCTCAAAAGGCATACAAAACTATTATTATCTAAGAAATTAAATTAGCATCCACAAAGGAAGTTGGGAAGTGAAAATCTAAATATCCAACATTTGTAACTAGGAGCCTGCCTAATTATGTCTATGCAAACAACATCTCTAGAATGTCTACTGCTGGGTTTCATTTCATGCCAGTGATTTCATAGTATATTCCAGATGCATGTTGGACATAAATAAACCAATGCAAACAGCCTGGGAAGAAAAGATTTTATGTATGAAATAGAAAGCAAAAACAAAGACACTTTCAAGGTTTTATTTGAGATTGACCTGTGCCTTCAATAAAACTGTTTCTTCGCTGCAGTGGTCATTTGTTTGTTTTGAGTTGTGAAGAGTGGCTTCTGTTGTGACAGGACGATTAGATGATGCATTCATTGGCATGGAAAAGACTGGAGTTGGTGGTCGAGAAAACATTCTTAAATTTAGTGGAGGTGAAGCAGCCGGTTTGTTTGAAGACTGACTTGCAGAGGTTGATTCCCACTGGAAGCATCCATTCGGAGTGGAAGACACATGACAACTGTTCCTCATGGGCTTAGGTGGTGGTGGACTTAAAGCCTGCTTGATTGAATCAAAAGAGGTGATCCTTGATAGCCGTCCAAATGAAAAGGAAGAGAAGATCTCTTTCTCAGCTGTCTCCGTACTGGTTTTAGGTGCACTTGGTAACCGAAATGATGAAAAAGACTCAGAGGGTTTCAATTTTTTGAAACAAATATTACAGACACGGTAAGGCTTGTTTGTTTCAGGAGCCAAAGCAGCTTTCATAGATTTTTTATCAGTGCATGCTTTGCAGAAAGTTAACCCACAGTTATAGCAGTTGTGGCGCTTTCTTCTGAAATTAAATGGGTTCTGACAACCTGAACATCTGGAGTGGTCAGAATTAAACACTGATTTATGAACACAAATGAATGCAGTACAATTTGAACCACACACCACACTCTTTACTTGTTTGCCTTTCAGAGCTTCAACAAGAGTGGGAGTGTTCCTATTTGCACCATCACCGTGGCCTAACTGACCATTTGCTCCCTTGCCCCAAGTGAATACCTCAGCTTTCGAACTCAGAATTGCAACGTGATAAAATCCACATGCTACATCTTCAATTTGACTATGCTTGATGTTGGCTTTAATTCGAGTGGGGATATTTCCAATGCTGCATGGGGTACCTTGTTGTCCATATTCATTACTTCCCATTGAATACACCTTCCCTGAGACAGTTAAAGCAATAGTGCTGCTCTGCCCACAGGCTACTCGACAAATTTCCTCTGCAGCTGCAACACAGCATGGAATAAGTTTAGATTCCTTGTCACCATGCCCAAGCTGGCCTTTTGACCCATCACCCCAGGTGAACATCTTTTTAAATGAAATGCTACTAAAACTAGAGTTTTCATTTGTAACAGCTACAATAGCCGCAGTGTGCCAAACCCCACAAGATGCCATTAACGTTCTCAGTCCTAACAGCATTTCAACTTCTCTAGGCACAATGGTACTGTGGCGATCTCCATGGCCCAAGGCTCCAAAAGTTCCATCACCAAATGTATACAACATGCCTGTTGAAGTAATAAAAGCAGTATGCCAAGGTCCACAAGAGATAGATGATACATGTATACCCACCATCTGACCACATACCCATTGAGGAGTCCAGTGGCTGACTTCACTTACATGACCTAGAAGACTGTGACTGAGAATGCCATCGCCCCAAGTATACAGATCCCCTGAATTTGTTACAGCACAAGAGTGAAATTCCCCACATGCCACTGAATCAATGTCTGATCCATCTAAAGCATTGATGAGTTTTGGAAAAAAGACATCATTTTCATCTCCATGCCCAAGCCTACCACCAGATCCTTGACCCCAACTAAAGATCTGCCCTTGTTTGGTGACTATCACAGCATGCTTAGTACCACAAGCAATATTGTGGGCATCAATCAGCACTGTAGATTCCAGGGTCTTAGGCACAAGTGCATCACTGCAGGCAACAGAAGATAGTTCAGCTCCATTCAAACCACCAAACCCTTCTCCACAGATGAGGATGTCACCCAGACTATCCGGATCTTCTTTAGATCCCTGGCTGGATGAAGCACTTGATGGGCTATATCTAGATGAACTGCCTCTACCGCTAACATTACTCAAATCATCTAAACCACCAGAATGTACAAAACTAATAGACTTGGCCACTGACTCAGCGCGTGCAAAAGCTTTTGCAGCTGCTGTATATGATATAACCTCAGAAAATGCTTTTCCTAATCTGTTCTGGGGAGAGCTTTCATAAGGAACAAGAATTGTTGGTGTACTTTCTGGGTCCTAAGGTGATAAAACATGTGAAGTTGCATATAAAGTAAGTAATATAAAGGAAGTAGTGGAACATGATTTTTATAGTACATTGACTTATACCTTGTTTATATCATTGCTTGTTGATGATGATGCATCAGAGTGAGAGCTGTGTCGTGTGTGGCTACGAGGGCTATCTGATGTTGTACATTCACTGGGTACGAAATAATTTCCCTGTGAAATTAAGGCTCTAAGTGCAGTAAACCAAACCTCAGCTTCATCTCTGTCCTTGCATATCTAGATATAGAACTTGATTTTTAGAGAACTTTATAAGGTGTTATTACCATATGTGCACATTCATTGAAAACCCATTTTCATTTAATAATTAAAAAAAATAAAAAATAAATAAACCTCTTCCTCAAGTTAATATCCAGTAAAATTCACATTCAAATTTATAACTCCTTAGAGATCTACCTCAAAGCAAGATAATTAAGTTAAAAGAAACAAGATCAAGAAGCTATCGCAAACAAAACATGATTGTACATGTCTTCAGGTTTCCTGAATATTTCTTCCTTCCTACATCCAGCCACTCTCTCTCACACACATAGGTAGAAACATAAAAGTAGAGACTAATTTTCAAACAGCAAAATTTATATTTTTGAAATGTTGCTGCAACCATAAACTTTTATCATCTAGTTCTTTACCAAGTCTCTCAGATCTCTGTGCATACCCCATCCAATGATGAGCAACTTCTGCCCACAGAAATACTTACAATGGTAGACAAAGAAAAAAGAGCTAAACTCTAACCATAAAAAAATAGAAGTAAAGATTAATCCCCAGAAGTGAGACAATGATGAACTTTCATAAGCTAAATCAAACTCCTAAACAGAGTCCTAAGATTTGTAATGTCTGCCAAATTATCATGATATGCATGAAACTCAGGTAATAAAATTGAATGCAGTTCACAAGCAATTTGTACCCATTAAATGTGAGTTCACAAGAAACGTACTAAATCGAGGGATCTGTTACTATACAAAAGAGAAAATGATTGGCACTCTTTCTTAGGCTGAGGGTACCTCTGGAATACTGTCTGCAAAACCACAAAGAATAGGATTTAGCAAGTCTCTCATGTTTCCCCGGTGAAAACTATCGGAGTTTACTAAGAGGATAAGTAGGCATAATATCTGGGTAGTTATAAGAATTAAATAATTCACACCACTGTGATATTAAATATATTGGCTCGGCAGTTACTTTGCAGAAGATTTATGAAAAAGGTCAATGGTAAAGGACCAAATACTTTAGGAGGTAAGTAACTTGAAATGATATAAAGAAAGATACATAATTTTAAAGTGATTGTAGAACATACAGTTCGCTGTCCTGGTATGATTCTTGAAACATGGCTTAATTTAAGCTGCTTTTCCTCTTTGCCAGCAAACCATATCAACAATGTTTCATCCTGAAACATCAATATAACTCTGTGATATATATTATCTTAAAAAGAATTGACAGTATAATTTTTCTTCAATTAGCACAGCTTACTGTAAGCGACAATAATATAATGAAATGTTTACTTCCATAAACACGCACACTAGCATATCCAATGTTATTGCAGACATTCACAAGCACTCCCATGAGATCCATAAAGCATAAAACCAATGTTATTGCAGGCATTCACTAGCATATCCAATGTTATTGCAGACATTCACAAGAACTCCCATGAGATCCATAAAGCATTACAAAGATGATATTTTAAATGCTAATTAATCTAATTGCATTAGTAAATGAAACTTCAGAGAACTGAAAGACATTGTTCAAATATCAGTAAGGACAGATAATCAGGATTGAGTTGGTGCAACAAACAATCCACCCAGAATCACTGACTTTGGTCATTTAACTAAGTTAAACAGAAATGGGATTAATTCACACATGAATGGTTCTAATTGAGTCCCATTGTCCTAAGTGTCAAATGGTTAATAGGTATATAGAATTAAACTCAGAGCTGGTCAATATAGACCAGGAATTTAAAATGGTGAAAAGACACTGTTGCAGACTGCTAAAACAGTTATCCCTCATCAGCAGGCAAAAGAAAAACCATTTGGAAAAGGATTTTGCTGGAAGTTCTCAGAAGCAAGTGCTGCAAAAGCTTGAATGAACCAAGTAAAAATACAAATATATATATATATATATATATATATATATATATATATATATCCTGAAGCCAATAACCGAACCATAGTACAGTGGATTAATTTAAGGAACATACACTAGAAAGCCGAAACGGACAGAATTTAGGCTTTCCCCAACGCCCATACTTCAGTAGATATGTCCCTTTCTTTAGGGCTCTTATAGCCTGCATAAATTGTAAATACGTTGTACATCAAAACCATTAATGAAATAATAATAATAATAATAATAATAATAATAATAATAATAATAATAATAATAATAATAATAATAATAATAATAATAATAATAATAATAATAATAATAATAATAATAATAATAATAATCAAAATTGAATGCAAACAAGCAGCATAACCTAATGACAAATTCTCTTTTAACAAAGGATAAAAAAATCATACCACCTTCTCAGTATCCCTCTCAGTCAGAATCGTCTGCTGGATAGACGTCATTCAGGCAGCAATATGAACAGCAATGAACACCATTTGAGGAGTGGAAGCTGACATAACAATCCCAAAGCTCCCCCCATACACAGCCGAAAATTGAAATGACGATATAGCTTATTCAACCACAAGCTTCACACTCCTCCAATCTAAATAATTAAAAATAAATTAACAATAATAATTTTTAAAATAATAATAATAATCAAGGAAACTTTGTTTTCTAATGATTGTCGGACCTTAATTATGCCTAAAAATTTCAAACCATCATCCTCCGTCGCTCTCATCATCCGAATATCTATTCAATTCTACCATCAATTTCGCCTGTAGCCGTAAATCAATATAAAAATAAAGCAACATCGGGAATAGATAACTACCTGAACTACGATCGACGTCGGTATTAGACGAACAATTTCCAGGCTCCAAAAACAGATTTGAGATAACAAAAATTAATGAAAAACGATCGGACGAAAAAGATTAAACGAACGTTAGATGTCGTCGACAATGTACCTGGTGTTGATGACGAATGTACATCGCATATTCTAGTCTCAAATTTAATGCGCGCACTTCTCTCCTCTCTCTCATTTACCTCCACTTTCTCTATTAATTTCATATTTAAAGATTCCGTTATTATTTTTTAAAATTAAATTATACAGCATCTTAATTTTGCCACATCAGCTACGTTGATTCTGACTCTACATATATTCATACAAATGTGGGCCTGGCACATTGGGCTATTAGTAATTTATTTTAGACTAAAAGGTTTTCAAAGTTAAACTTGTCACATTGGGCTAAATTTTATTTAAGACTAGAAATTGAGTAGGGGCCGCGCGAACGCAGGCCCCCGCTGCCACAAATTATGACGTAGGCTCTGCCACTGTGGGCAGACCTTAGGTGGGTGCACCTCCTAAGTGCAATGGAGGCCACCTACCTAGGCCATGGGCCTTCATGATCACCCATCGACCCCGTCCAGGTAAGTATGTTTCAAAGTTGCAAATGCATCTCAATTTATACCTCCTCTTATCTTCTTACTCGTCTCACTCTATCGATGTGGGATTCACTTCTGCTACTCAACTCAACTAAACTCTACTTGCATACACTCCTTCACCTTATTCACAAGCTTTGGACAGTCTATTGGAGCTTGTCAATGGTTGTTCGTAATGCCATATCAGGCGTTGAATCTAATCAATCACTGTTTTAACTTCAGTTGTTACTCTCTGAAGTGTATGACCAGTTCACCTGATACTTTTGAGCTTGTACTAGTGAGGTATGCAAGAGTGCAGCAGTTTTTACAAGTTTTTTAGTCTGGATTCTTCTTTCATGTGTGTTTGATCAAGTATTGATATTTTTCTGCGACTTGATCAGCTGAGAAAGATACCTCATCAAACTAATACAAGATCTAAAGCAGTGTCAATGTGAAACTCCTCAGAATATAATATACATAGATTTTATTCTAACAGAAAAAGCACCATCTGCTTAAACATAAGCTAAATAAAGAGAGGTGAAGGACAAGAACATACACATGAAACTGGAGAAAGTTTAGCAACAAGTCATAGTAATTACATATTGTGATGGTGTGACAGTCAGTACCTTCACAAAAGCCAAAAGACTCTATTCAACAGTGGTAACAGGTATCAACAAGTAAACATAGAACTCTACTAACACTAGATAACTCATATTTTCATTGACAAGCAACTTGGTTTCAGTTTACCACGACCCCGTCCAGAAAGCTCAACACCTGTTTGGCCTAATCGAAGATAGCGTAATTGTGGTAATCATTGTGCATCCTGGACTTATCAGCCTGTAAAACAAAATAAACTTCATTAGCAAGTAATGCAAGACAAACGCTCCAAATTTATTCATCTCCAAGGACTGATTAGCTATGGGATCAAAGCAAAAATGTTGAATAGAATTATACCCTGTGAATGAGGTTCTCAAAGGCTTCTGTCCCATTCTCTTCGATGTATTTCTCCGCGGCAGTTAGAATATCATCTTTCTTGCTGAATATGTCTTTCTTCCTGGGGACGTACCAGATGTTGATAGTCCTTGTCTCAGGATTGATAAACACAGGTCTCACGTAGTGCTCATAAACATAAGCAGCTCCACTGAAGTATGGAATGACCAACCAGCAGGTGAAGATTAGCTTTGCATATGACCATATCGGGATCCTGCCATATCGGTTTAGAAAATTCCGTAGCTAATTAGAAACAGACTAATTCACACAAGTAAAAACATCAAGATCAGAAAATACAGAAGTTTTTTTAGAATAACACGAAAATCAAACTAAAAGGAGCATTTGAAAGGATTCCATATGCGATCGCAATAAAAAGTACAGGAGAATTCAACCGATGCATGCCTACTAGTACATGCATATTAATAAGGCGATCCTCTTTACGAAATGAATCAATGGATATCACAAAATAATGAACTTAACCATCAACATCTATATAGTATACTCTCCTCCTCTATGATGATGCTGGATGATATCTAATGCAGAGAAAATTGCAAATTTGCGACTAAGATTATCTTCAGTGTTGATAGTCAGGACTTGATGACCAATAAAACAGAACAAAACTAATTACCAGCCACAACTTACAAGTAACTCTCATAATTCCCAACTGTACCATACGAATTACACAGTCTCTCTGTAAACTATTAACTTGAAAGCAGCTCGACAATATTTCTATATGTGTACATACATGGACAATAAAGTCCAAAATAAACTACCTTGTACAACTTATTTACATTTAGGACAAATTCGCCATCAAGATAAGCATAAAGCAAAATACCTAATTTAATAGCAAAAAAAGACAATTAGATAAGCCTCATTTTGCCCACAAAAGGAAACATACCATTCAATGAGTCTAGCAAAGGTAAGCTCAAACAGAGTGATCATGGAATAGAGAACCCAATACGTAAGCCATTGCTGATCATCTACAGCAGACTTGGTCTCAATTGCTCTAACGGATGCATACCTGTTTTTAAAAAAATCCAACCATAAAGCACCACCATCACATTATATTTCTATATACACATTCAATACTATCAATATCACAATTCAAAAACATAAAAGCAGCAAAAGCACACTCACAGTGGATAAACAAGACTAACCACAGGCCTGCAAATCAAACACACACAGAAATCAAAATTAGAGCACAGAACATAAAAAATATTGATCAATTTGTCAACTTGGTTCAAAAACCTAGAAATGTGAAGCTAAAAGTCTGACCTTTACACACATAATCACTACTTAATTAGGTTTGTTTCACTATCAGCTCAAATATAAGTACCATAGGACCAAATTGATACAAAAATTAGCATAAATTGATCAAATTGAAAAGGAATCGGAACAGACCCAGCGAGAACATCAAAGTTCTTGAATAGAACCTTCAAGAAGGTTCCAGCTCCAGATCCCATCTCTGATATTTCTTGTTTTAGATAACTGTCTCTGTTGAGATTTGTTTGTATGTGCTTTCAACACAGAGAGAGAAATGTGTTTATCTGTTTCAAGAGAGAGAGAATGTGTGTACTGTTGCTGCGTGTTGCTTTGTTGTGTGAGTAGCAGAGTATATGTGTAAGTGAGCGGAGTAGACAAGTGCTTCGAAAGCAGAAATGCAAAAAGAAACCAAAGGTGTTGTTTATGGGGTTATTATTGGGTACTTCGAGGGTGATATTGTGGTCCCTGTGGACACATCATGTGGCACAATATCAACCGTCGGATTCATTGAAAGTGGAGTTAGTTACAAAGTCTCACTTTCTTTTTAGCTTTATATACACTGATTTGATCATGAAAACAAGATTGGAACTTTATTTGGTTTCAAGATCATGCAAGAACTACAAAGTTAATCAGCTACCATAACACCATTTTGCAATATACAATCTACTACTAAACTAATATAAATGAATATGGTTAAATATTGTTTTGGTTGGTTTCAGTTGTGCTAATGCTTTGGCCAAGAAGCTGCAAAGGCCATGAATCAGATGGTTTTGGGTACCTAGCTTGTGGCTTGCTAATATTTGTAGTGACTTGAGAAGCATCATGTGTTGGATAAGCCTGCATTTCGCCGATTGGGACGACAAAAACTTGTTGTAGAGGTGTCTCTGTTGATGGCAATTTGTAACTTTCGACTTGGACATGTGATGCCAGTTGGGATTGATGAAACTGAAGAGGTGGTTCATTTAAGTTCCGTTTAGATTGAGAGATTCTGGTTTCTATTTCTGTTTGCAGTTTCTGAATCTGAGATTCTAGTGCGGAGTTTTCCTCCAGCAGTTCGTTTTTCTCAATAGTTACCTGGGAAACAATAGTTGGCAATGTCAGTAGTGAAAGGATGTTTAGTTGTGAAAGAATGGTGAAAAGGGACTAGGAGACTCACATAGCTAGATTCTGATAGCAGTGATGCGTTCTCTTTTGTTAGTGAATCGATTTGACCAAACAATTCCTTCAATAATCTAGTTGTTTCGCATAATATTGAGGCCTTTCCATTGCTCTGCTCAGTTATATCTGTGACATTGAAATCGTTGCGTGAGATAAAATCTCTTATAGTTCAAGAGACATCTAGACAATTGTATAGAATGGCAAGAAGACTAAGACGTACCAAGAACATTGGCCAGATCGACAAAAAGGTCATTCAAATGTTCGCGCTTTTTCTTCTCTCTTTCAGACTTGTGAATTCTTTTAGGAACTTTAACCACCTTCTTTTTCGTTGGACATTGGGTTTGCCTGCACCATGAAACCGTTCTCAACACCTAATAGAAGTTATAGAACAACAGCAAATGTCATTTGCACCTATAGTTCATATGTTTTCACTTAAATCCTTCTAAAAGCTAATAAGCTCAACAAGGCTAAACCGATGCTAAGAATCAATGAAAAGTAACTCATCTTCCATAGAAGCCAAAGAGTCTCTGTTGCATTGTTGTTCTAAATCTAATCTGTTAAGACACAAATTGGCACCACCAAGCCAATACATCATTATTTCAAAGACTCCAATTGAACAACAAAACTGTTTATTTTCACATGTTCTGCACACATTTAGGATTACTTTATCATAACATAACCATATAGACACTATCACACCCTAGAGTTGAAGCAATCATGAACAACACAAAAGTCAAGAACTTTTCACCACTCTCTTCATGGCAAACAAAAATTAACAGTTGACTAAGAGAAAAACATGACTAACCCATCAATAGGTGTATCTGCAGGCACATTGACCTTATCAACCACAGGAGCAGCAACATCAGAACCCATCTCAAATTTCTGTATAGAACAACACAAAAAACAACATCAGTTCCAATCTTCCCTAACAAATCAAACAAAAACCAATTCATAACAAATCAAATCATCACAGGAACCCTAGAGACAACAAAAAGCAATAGGAACAACCACTAAAATCGAGAAAAGAAAGTACCTTTTGATTGAATCTGGATAAGGCAAAACGGAAAAGAAGTGTCTTGGAGAAAAAACTAGAGAAGGTAGGAAGCGAAAATGACAAAAAGTATTAAAATTTAAAAAGAAAAGTGGGAGAAGTTGAAGTGGAGAAGACAAATGCATCTGTGGCGGGAGAATGGTATGCACATGTTGGCGTGTGTTCACCACATACCTCCAATATTCATTCAACCGGTACACGTCAACCAAACACACGCTTGTTTGATGTCCGGTTGGTTCTTTATTGTCCAAAAAGGCTGCTATATAAATGCATAATTGGAATTTGTAACATAAAAAACCATGGCTTGGATTGCAGATTTATGTGTGCCGTGAATAAAATATGTAAAGGCGTGTGTTTTGCTTAAGACAAGCTTACAGTTTAGATGCTTAAAATGTGTCCGAAGTGTGTGTCCGACTTGCTCTTACATAAACATTACTTCTGTCATTTGTATTTATCATGAAATTATTTGATTGTACATTGCTATGGAAATTGAATCCATTTAATATTTTTGAAATGGAATTGTGCCCTTTTTATTGTATTAAAAATATTTATACATTGCAGAAGCCATGATCAATAATAGAGGTTGAATTGAACCTCACAAAATTATGGAGGTATATACATGTATCATTGAACTTTTGTCAACTCTGGAATATATCAAAGATTGTAATTTAAGGGACAATGAAATAAATTGGTATTTTCTTCATGGACTGTGCTGGATCAACCTCTGCAACTCAAGATTGGGAGCATCCTAGAGAAAATCTGCGGACCTTCATTCTTCCGTCCAAGGCAAGTGCCAATACATCATATTCTTCCACGTTCCAGAGTTCGGACACCAGAGCCTAGAAGCATTAGAAACCATATTTAGCCAGCTGTATCAATCATGGAAGCAGCAAACCACTCTTGGAGCTCAGAACAGACTCAGAACAGACAAGTGTATTACCTCGAATCCGCGAATTTCACCATTGAGTTCAGCAACTAGCTTATGGAAGAACTGAAGTTGGTCGGAAGAACTATGCGCCTCCTGCATATGATGCATATAAATGTGAAACATGATGCATAGTATTAAAGTCGATTGTTTGTTAGAAAGGCGCCGATTGTTTGTTAGTAGAAAGGCACGTAGAAGTGCATTTGCAGTTTTTATTGTATTCAGTCTAGTTCCCACTAACACTTGCAAATGAAAAGAAAATGTCAATGTGTTAGTGTGTTTGACAACAACAGCATGGACAATGTTTCAGTCTGTCGCAAATGCATAAAATTCTTAAAGGGTGTCCATTGAGATCTAACAAAACAATTTATTTCGACAAAAGAAGAAATAGTTAAACCAAACATAATCACATGTATTACCGAGTGTAGATCTCTTGGAGGACCAAGAAGCCTTGCAAAACTTGTATGAAGAATGGCAGCATCATACTGCAGTTGAAACATATCATTATCTTAGTTCAGGGAGAGAACCATTCCCATAGGGAAGCTATCGACAAGGATAATCGGATTGATTCATTATGCAAGATGTAGTGTACATTATCTCTTCAATCTTGTATAAATTTGTAAAGTTTTTATCAAACACCATTCAAATTTTGAATAATACTGTTAATAAGGTGATGCAAGATAGCAAATTATACTATTCACAAATGTGTAAGTCATAATATTAAAAATACAGATACATTTATACACAGAAGTGAAGAACAAGCCAGGTTCTTACCAGCTGCTTTTCAGGTGCACGTGGAAGTGCAATTCTTAATTTCTCCCGAATAGTTATAGGATCAGACCCAGAGATTACCTATACAAGTCAAAACTGCCAGTCACACAAAAGGCTGTGATAACAAGGGTGATGAAATGGTTGATCTTGGAAGCCAATCACAGAAGAAATGTATGTTTGTATGCATAAAATTCATCTTCAAGAAGATTATGGAAAACAAAAGGTTAAATTTGAGCGGGAGAATAGAATTAATCAAGGAGATTATAAAATGTGGAAATAACCTGCCAGCAACCCAGAAGCACACCAGTTGAAGTTAAAACAACTCTGTCTAACACAATTCTTAAAGGACACAAGCCTTTTACCACAGCTTCAACAGCATTTGCTTCTGCTTCAATCTGAGCAAGTAAAAACGCAGTTAAAGTATATTGCAAACTGGAAAAAGAAGGATTGAACAGATACCTAAAGATCATACTAATGAGGTAATGTACCTCATCTTCAGAGGCAGGGACAGGCTGAATGTGATGTGAGGCATGAAACATGCTAAAGTGGTACAAACTAGAATTCTGAAACCAGATCGCTAACAAAGATATACATAAGCAAAGCAAGAAGTATACATATGTAAACCATTTTTAGGTAATAACCAATCTAACATAACAACTAATAAGTAGGCTATATAACAGCTTACCTTTATTAAAGTGTGGACTGAATATTCGTTTTACAGCTTCTCTGCACCCCGAGGACATAAGTAAAGAAAAAAACACCAACGATTTAGCATGGACTTAGAAGACATTCAAAATCAGAAATTAAAACATGCACAATACTTGAAAGTTCTTACAAAATTTAACACTATTTGACCAAAGGAAACCTCACAATCAACATTCGTAGCTTGTGTTTTCTTAACACATTCACAAACAGAACCAAGGAAACATTGGGCTATAACACTTACGAGATGGGGATTGAATATTCCGGGCTCATATACAAAACATTAGCTCGTACAGGAGGATCTGCAGCCTGAAAACATGAACACACACAAAAGCTCACACCTAACTCTTCAACATACAACAACAATTCAGCCTACAAAACAAATTCACTGATAGGTTGCAGATTACCTTAAGCACAGGAGTCACAACTCCATCCTTAAGAGTAAAGATATCAGAAAGCAAAAGTGACTGAGACGTCTCACCACCCTTTAAAAAAACCGCTCCATGCTCATCCAAATCCTTTGCCATCTTATCATACAATCTTTCCCTTCTCTCCATATTTGAAATATCAGAAACTACAAGTCCAACACACACATAATTCATCAACAACTCCCTACCACTACTATGCCCTAAATTAGGTTTCATCTTAATCTCTATGCCCTAAATTAGATTCAACTTCAAAATTTTCCCACAAATCAGAAAGCCCTATACAGTAAATCTCAAAACCCTAATTCAAACCATATCAAAAGAGCAAAAAGCAGTAAACTTTCAGTTCCAAGAATAGAGATTCACCTGAATAAGAAGAAGGGTGGTGATGATTCAGAGGGGAGCTTTGGAGGACGACGTGAAACAAAGAGAAGAACAAAATAAAGGAAATTGACCAGATGAGAATCACAGTCTTCGAATGGCTCCACCACCTTCTTCTTCCTTCATCAATCTTCATTATTCCTATGCCGACGACGATGATAATGATACCACCACCATAATTCACCTTCTCAAACAATCAAGCGTGGTTGAAAAAAGCGAAACGAAATCAACAACAGCCCATGTAACAAACAGTGGTCGATAGCAAAGTTTCGATCTTTTGATTTGAATGAAATTAGTAAATTCAATTTTTGCCTGGTCAAGCACCAACATCCCTCACTTTACTCTATTCGTACACGTCAACTTTGGATTTTGGCATCAACCACATGTGCTTGTCAGTGGTGGTGGGACTGTAAACTGTACACAATTCACACTTCGATCAATTCACATAAAATCATTATAAAAATCAAATCTTTCACACCAAGATTAAAACTTCACAACAAATATCCAAATGGGTAAATCTGTAAAATCGATTTTATTACCAAACGTGAACATTGAAGAACAACGAAGAAAACGACAAAGTACAGAGTCAGGAAATCATTGATGAGGTTGTAAAAGACCTGTCTCCTTCATTAACAACGCAACGACAATATCTCTATCTAGAAAAATTAACACATGACCTGTACACATTTATTTGGATTGTTAATTGTATATATAGCTAGGCCAAGTACTTGATTTGCTTTTTTGATTATTCCATCTGTGTACAGTTTTCTTTTCATTATATGAAATGATTGTTGTTTGTTTTTTTAATTTAATCAATCAATCAAACACAACAACAAATCCACCTTCAACTCCTACCTTTTGCTTCCTCATTTATCTTCCATTTTTTGTCCTCTAGCTTCATTAAACCTTGGTAGATATCAAACTATATTATAAAGCTTGGTAAATTTTATATGTAAGTTAAAAGTAAATCAAAACTTACAAAAGCACAACTTTTGATTTGATTTTCTGTTCAATTTCTGCAGAAACTTTAATCTCCACTAGTCCATGTTACATCAAAGTGAGCTGTCACAAAACATATATATGTGTATATATATATTTGAATTACAAAACCTAAGCTTGACATTTATATGGTAAAAAAGACAGATAGAAAGACAGTACTAAAAGAGAAACAACACAGAACACAAATTGACACATTCACTATACATATACATACACATATACATATCTCTTTGTTTGAGAATCAAAAAGATGTGGTGGGTCAATAACTCAAATGAAAAAAAAATTCACTAATGAACCTTACTATTGTCCTTGTTAACTACCAACTAGCAGGCAAAAAATATGCCAGTAGGTGAAGCACATGCTTCTGTTGTTCTTATATATATTACTACATCAGTACTAATTTCACCATCATTGATTAATATTATTGTTATTAAAACACATACGGTCAAAAATGGTTGATTAATTAGCAGTAGTTGAATAGAAGTAGATTTTCTGGGCCCAAAAAATGAAGAAGATGAGATAAGAGAAAGCATTAACACTGATGGACCAATTAATTGGAATCTTTTATATTCCTAAACCAATACCGACTTGTTTGTTGAACATATAATCTGTTTTTCTTAGATAGTCTAATCATGCATGTTATTTCTGTGTTTTGTGTGATAGTGTACAAACATAAGGGGACCATTTTTTATTGGTTTTGAATAATTTGGGTTCTTTGTTATTTGCATGTGCTTGCTTCTTCTTCTTCCTCCTCTCTTGCTCTTCAATTCTGTGATGACTTTTACAGTCACCCATCAGTCTCATAAATGTCAATGATTCAATATACTGATACTAATCTTACATTTTGTGTGGTGGTTATTTTTATATAAATTTTAATATATTTTATATATATCAATAAAAGCAAACATTTGGACTGTTGAAACAGTGCATGATATTGAATATTTATTATGATATATGAAGAAGAAAGGACAACCACAAAAGAAAATAATTAAACTATAAAATCAATGAAGATCAAGATCAGTCATTTCATGCAAATTGTTTAACAAAAATTCAAGACTTTTAGATACTACCAGATAAACAATATCTATATCACCATTGACGTACAAATTGACTCGGGTACTGTCATTATCAGCATCATTAATCACACTTTCTTTACTCTCAAGTTTTTTTTTTTTTTTCTATTCTTATCTCCATTTTACTACAATTCAAATTCAAGTTTATATTAATCTGACACATGTCGGTGTGACATAAAGGTACAAATTGAATTATTTTAAGTTATCTTACTTGTTAATACTAATAATAGTTTTATTTTTCTGAAAAAGTATGTTGAGATATCTCATACCATGATCATGATGTCAAATGTGTGTACCCATTAAAAAAATTTGTTATTTCAAAAGCTGTAAAAGTGGGATCCAATGGACTATATTATATATATTTATGTATTTATATGTATATGAAGGGGAAAATATGGAAGATGAATAATGAAGGAGACATGAACAAGTTGGAGAAGAAAGTCCAGATTCCACATTTTTCTCACTAAGACCCAATCATTCAATGTACCAATCAAAAGGTGTGACCCACCAACAAAATAAACGAACGGTCCAGATTAAGGAGCGGTATGGGCTAGGCCCACCTTTGGGGCCCATTATAACCCACAACAAAATCTCTACTCTAGCGCTACTCCTATTATTATAATTTTTTTACTTTTAAATTTTAATTTTTTTAAAAAATAAAAATTAAAAAAGAGAGAAGAATGATCCACCTGTTTGTCAGTGACATTGTACATTGGTTTGAGCAATTAATAGCATCTGGGTCCCACTTCCCTGAACCAACACCTGGACTTGATAAGGGTCCTGGGCCCCACACTACACAGTACTCTCCTCCTCCTATTATCATCATCAACATCATCAACCCCAATTTCTCTTTCTCTCTGCTACAACTAAATCAACTTCATAGATTCATATACCAGAATATGAAACATGAATTTTATTTTATTATTTTTTTTTAAAAATTATTAAATCAACACTGTTTCATCACTTTCAACCTACACAAAAACTAGTAAAAAAATTTAAAATAAATAAAATAAAATAAAAAATCTGGAGGGAATAGAGAGTGGATGCCGTTGCTGTGGCTGATTGACCTAAATGATATTAACTGCACTATTATAACAGTTTTCAGAGCCATGAATTTATAATTGAACAAACAATGCTAATTATAGACACACAGGGAGAAAATTTAATTTTAAAAAATCAAAAAAATAAATATTTAGCTCATCAGATATATTTAGTGTAGTAGCAGTAGAAATAGTAAAAATCAAAATTTAAAAAAAAAAAAAAAGAAAAAAGTGGTGATTGGTAGATAGAGTAGAGAAGCAATAGAGTACTGTAGCAGTAGTAGTCTTCTTCTTCATCTTCTTCTTTCTTCCGAAAACCCTAATAACCCCACCACACTCAAAAAAAATTGGACCAACACTTCATCAACCCAAATTTAATGCCAAAATCAATCAAACTCTCTCACTGTGTGTTAACTTACACATCAAACTACACACAATTAAAAAAAACAATTTTTTTTTTTTTTTTTTGGTTTATGAATGGTGGCTTGTGGTATCATTGTTGTGCCGATCATCACCGCCGCCTTGTGATCCACTCGCTTGCGATTCGGATACTCCGGGTCTATACGGATTCAACCCGGCTAACATATTCAAATGACCTTCACTCATTCCACTGCTACCACTTAAACTCGAACCCAATTGTTGACTAGGTAACAAAGCCAACGGTGTCGAAAAATTCATGAAATGTAAACCACTCGACATCGTACCTCTATACAAACCACTATTGTTTACCGATGGAAATGTCCACACTGGATCCCCACTCATTACTTGATTATTCGAATTCGCAGCCGCAGCTGCTGCAGCCACCATCCAGAAGTTTCCCGGTATTTGTCCATGACTTCCCGAAACTGTCCCTGACGATGATAAATAATTACCGAATTCCTGTTCCGTCCTTCTTTTTCTCTCCTGATGATCCGTCTCCGAAAGTTCTAGATTAGTGGTCGTAGGCCCGTGGGCGTGAGCATGGGTAGAGGCAGCTGCAGGTGTAGGGATCGTGCCACTCTCTTGCTTCGCGTGAAAAAGCGCGTTGAGATTATTAGATTGGAAATTCAAAAAAGTCGTTGGAGTTGATCCGGTGTCGAGACCGGGGAACAGACTACGGCGTTGATTCATCGAGAAATTGGAATTGTAACCGACGGATCTTAGCTGTGACGGAACCGACATGCTTGACCCGGAGCTACGGAGGGAGATATTGAGAGAAGTGAAATTAGCCGGGATTGTTCCCGTTCCTGTCGCGGCTATCACTGCCGGCTCGGCTTGTTGTAGAAGCCATTCGATTGTCTCGCCGTCGGATTTGTGACCTAATTCGCGCGTGAGCTGGAAAACTCTCGCCGCGCATAAAGCCGGCATCCGGATTCTTCTCCCTCTTCCGTCGACTTTCGTGTGTCGGTCTTTCGTCGACGTGCGTTTCGGCGGTGGCTTTTTGGAGGTTTCCGGTGAGATTTGGAGTCGATTTGTGGAAGTTGGAGTCGTGGCGGGAGATGTTGTGGTTGTTGTTGAAGGGAAGGCGGCGGCGGAGGAAGAGGAACACGGTTGTTGTTGTTGGTGTTGATGCTGATGTTGCTCTTCTTCTTTTTTCTCGAGTAATTGGAATGGGAAGTTGTGTCTTTGTTGCTGCTGTTGTTGAAGATGGTGATGAAGATTGAGATGGTGGTGGTGATGCGGATGATGGTGTTGTTGATGATGATGATCTTCGCTGCTACTTCCTCCTCCTCCTGTTGGTTCCATAATAGTCAGTGTAATGTAAGTAGAGTGTTTGTTATTGTTATTTGTTATAAGTCTTTATTTATTTATTCTATTTTATCCAATTTTAAAATAAATAAATATATATGAGAGAATTTTTTTTCTAAGAGTTTTATTGTGGTTGGACAGGCCCTTTGGTTCAGAGTCCACGTGAGGTGCTCTTTTTATCATTCAATCCATAAAGACAACGGTGGCCGAGGTGGGACCCAATCCCAAGTCAAAAAAATAAGAGGTGGGTCCGGTTTTCTCATTCATGTAATCATTTCGTTTTGCTCTTTGCTGGGAAACTTTGGGATTCCCTTCCCTCCTACCTTTAGCCTTAGGGTTAAGGTTAAGGTTCATAGCCTCCTACTACTCAGTCTTCTTCTTCAATCATTTCATGCAAATCCATCCTCTTAATCACCATCAACCACTACTAGTACTAACTAACACTCTGCCAAATAGGTTTATATAATCCCCAAATTTTCCATAAATTGCTCCTTCAAATATATTTAAAATATTTATATGCAAAAATTCTTTAACATAAAATACAATTTTGAAAAACTGAAAAACACAAAAATTAGATTTTTAAATTCATAGGTCAAAATCAAACTTTAATTTTATAAATTTTTCAAAAATAATAAAGTAAATTTTATATGGTCTATAAAAAAAAAATCTCTTTTATAGAATAATTTTAATTTAAAAAAAATGAATTCTTTCTACTATTATAATTTTATCTTTTTATATTTTATTATTATGATGATAAAAATATTTAATTTTTTAATAATTTTTAAATTTTTTATAAAAATAATTGTAATAAATAATAATAATAAATTTTAAATATTTTTAAATTTAATCATTTTTTTCATTTAATAATTACTATATCAATCATGTTAATTGTCTTTTAAAATTTTATCAATTTTTAAAATTTTATATTAAAAATTATAAGTTATTGATCTAAAATAAAATATATAAATAAAACTGAAATGATAAATTTATATATATATAATTTATAGATATTTAAAATTATCTTATATATATATATATATATTAATTTTTATCTGTACACCAATTATTACATACTTAATTTAAACCATTTATCTATTTTTATTTGAATAGGCAATGCTGAAAATATAGCAGTTTCTGTTCTGTATAGTAATGGGTAATTGATTTCATTGGGATTAGTTAAGATATGAAGAAGGAGACGTATCGAAATTTAATGGATGAATTATTATAAAGTTGGTGTAAAATTAAAGTGGTTATAAAGTAAGATTTTAAAAAATATGGGGATATAAATATATAAATAAAAATACATAATAAAATAAAATAAAAAATAAGGTTTCTCTTTAATTATGCTAAACTATCTTTATGCCTTGACTTGCGTACTGTCCAGCCTTGTACAGTTGCTCATGTTTTACTAAAGCAAACTCACCGCCATTATCCATCTCTTCACCTTTAGGATCCGTTTGGAAAACCATCCACTTTTCCAAAATCACTTCTGCTAAGAATATCCAAACGAAAATACTTCACTTTCAAAATAGCAAGCTACAGGAGGAATTTCACCTTCAACTTTTTTTAAATTCGGATTCTTTCGTTACCCAAACAAGTAATAAAGCTCGAAGAGCTTTGATTCTTCTGATAAGATCATACACTGTACACCCATTGATTCTTTGATTTTATTATTATTATTTTTTAAATAAATTGAATTTAATTATAGATAAATTAAGTGTGTATGTTTGAGTGGACATATATATTTTCTCTTATCTGGAAATAGTAAGAAGTACAGTGTGTAGGTAAAAAGATTCACTAGGGAATTGTTTGCTCTATTTTCATGTAATTTGGTAACATATGCTTTAGATGGCATTTGCATTGCAATGCAATGCAATAATGTTGGACATTATTTGACCTTTTGTTGCACCAAATCGACTGAACATAACATGTACAATTAAGTAACCATCTCATCTACAGGATTCATGCTCCTTAGATATTCAACAATTCTAGTGGGTCATTTTTTTCAAATTTTTGGGCACCATTTTTCAATTATTTTGAATTTTCAGGGCACCAATTTGGAATTTTATTAAGGGCCTCTTCTGAGCTTCAGAGGCCTAGAATCTCATCTGATAATGTTTAAAACTTTAAACAGTGTTGGTAATAGTTTTCAAAAGTCGAAAGTTAAAAGTTAAAAGTCAGTTTTGATTCTACTTTTAATATTATATGGTAGAATGATAAAAGTATAAGTCATTTTTACAAAGTTAGTATCCATTTGAGATTGCTTCTTCTTTTAACTTCTGATTGTAGAAGAAAATAAGTAGAAGTTATTTTTAGGGAGTTAGTATTTCTAACTTTGTTTGAAAGAGCTTCTGGAAGACTAGAAGCACTTTTTTCCAGTTATCCAAAAATTATAAATCAGTTTATCCAAACTGGTACTTAGTAGCTTATGAGAAGTTAAAAGTCACTTATGATTTTCTCCAAAGTCATTTATTAAAATCCCTTTTGATGTGTATTTAAATATTACATATAACAATTTTTTCGAAAAAGTTATTTTTTGAAATTGATTTTACTTTTAAAATAGGAGGGTAGAAGATTAAAATTAGAAAATATTTTCGTGAAATTAATAATTTTAATTTTATTTTTTCTTTCTAAATGGCTATGAAAAGTTAAAAGCTTTTCGGACAATTATTTAAATATTACTCACAATCATGGTTGTGAAATCAAAAATAAATAAATAAAATTATCCATTGGACTCTAATCCAATTTTGGAGAAGTTACTATGACATTGATAAGTTTTCTTTTTTAGATTTTTTTACAGTGATCTAAATGGATGATGGAGTTAAAAAGTTTTTACCTGGATTCTGTACTTTTTGAAGGTTCTAAGCTGTTTCGTATCCAAAGTACCTGCAAAATCATCTAGTGGTTTAATCATTGCTCGAAATTTGTTGGTTTCTGCTTCATTTAATATACATGGTTTAATTAAACTCATTTTAATCTAATCGGAATACATACTACTGATAGTGAAAATACATTACTTTTTAAAAATGTATTTAATCTAGCAAGTTGATTATTTAAATGTTTAGAAAAACAAATAATGTTTTATGTGTGTAATAAGTGTTGATATATATATCTATATATACCTACACATTTTTGTAGACACAGGTCTCAAATCAAATGAATTCACCTTCAATAAAAATAAAGACACAAAAGTTCTCTTTGATTTCCTGTCTTGACTATTAAAGGGTAGATATATTTTAATTGAATTTTCAAGGAAAAATGAAAACCTTAAAGACTTGCATGTGCATATAAATTCACAAAAGCTTATAATCCATCAAAGCTGGCAACCAAACTTCCACTTCTGGTCTTCTTCGACAATCATTTCACTTTTCCTTGGTGAAAAATAAAGTAAGAAACATAGCATTCGCAAAATATCGAAATCATCCAATTATACAATGGAATATGTATGGAATTTAAGTATATATGGAGTTGGTAATCTTTTGGAACTACATTCCGTGCTTGGTTTGGGCAAGCAAACCTAAAAGAAGTAGGATAAGGACGGGTTGACGGTTGACCTAAGGGTGTAATTGGTTGATCTACTCACGAGTTATTTGAAGTTGATTTGAAAAATAATTGGGTTGAGTTTTTTTTCTAAAACGAGTCGAGCTCGAGCTCTATATTACTCGATTAGTAAAGATCGCGAGCCTTTTCGAATTTTATGGTAAAAAGGATAAACATGTCGAGTCGAGTTCGAGTCAAGAATAATTACATAAAATAAAAAAACTATTAATAAAAATGTTAACGAAATTTAACGAGTCGAGTTCAAGTAACTCGATTATCATTCAATATCGAGCTCGAGCTTGATTTGTGGTAGTTGGACGAGTTTGAACTCGAATTCGAGCTTGATATAATTCTTCATAAGTCGAGTCGAGCTTGGGGTATACTCGAACTCGATTCAACCACTTGGAGGTATACTCGAACTCGATTCAACCAATTCACACCCCTAAGTTGGCCTATAAAATAAAATAAAAGGTGATACGGTGAATTATTGGAAATACGGGTGGAGTGTCCCGTTCAAGTATGTAATAAAGGTATTGATAGTATTATTCTGGAAAAATGAGTGACCAGTCAAATTTGAAGTGGCAATGGTAAAAATTATTGGAGCGTTAGTAGAATATCAATATACAATTAGGAAACAATTAGAGAAGTGCAGTTGTGAGCATAGAGATTTTATAATTCTTCCGACATGATTCTCTATAAAATTAATAATTTAGGGATATTTGAAATTGATTGATTTATTAATATAGACGATGTCTCTTTTAAGTCGGACGATTCAAGTTGGACCAAGGACCCTATTTTGTTTTTTTAGATTGGGCAGACTAATTTCATCTCTAAATAAAATTTAGGTTACATTTAATGGGTTTTATGAATTTTCCACCACTTCATTCTACTTTATTAGTCAGGTTTATATGACTAAATCAACTTGGATTAAGTTTCATTTTCAAAGTTTCAAATAAAAAATCGACAAACACTACATTTTTAATTATTTACTAAATATTCCTCCAAAAATATTAATAATATCTTATTTTTATATTTAACTCTAATAAATATATTAGAATTTATTTGAGTCTAACTGGATTTTAGTATAAGTAGGAATTGGTTTCATCAATTAGAGTTCTAACTCTTTTCTCGTCAAAAGTTTTGACAACTAAATATAATTCCCAACTGATTCAACTTACAAAGTTACAGTCTATCCATCATCATTTACATAGTAAAAATGATGATAACTGTTCCTTGAAAACTAATAAGGTTATAGTCCATATGGTTGATGAAGCATCTATTTTAACCATTAATAAAATGTTGGAGTGTTGTAAAATGGGTTACATAGTTGGATTGGTTGAGTGGTGCCAGTAGAGGAGACTAATAGTTTGTGTTTTATTGTCCATGGTGTGGACCAAAATTCATAAGAGCATATTCAATAACTCTCACTCTCTCTTTATACATAAATATAGTGTATTTGGTTATGTTGCCTTTTGTGAGACCATGACCAATTTGTGTGTAGTGTATAATGTGTTTGTGAATGTGACATTTTAACCTCCGTTATAGCTAAGAAGAGGGTATACCTAACAAACTTGTATATTAATATGCTGTCGGATTTTTTTAATTATTTATGGGGATGGTCTCTCATCTATTAGGACCAACTTGTGTTGTGTTTTGTATGTCGAATTGGATCTTCGTATACATAATAATACATATTTTGAGGTTTCATTCCTTATAATTTATTTTAAATTTATTTTGTTTGATTTGTAATTCGATGGATGTGATTCTAAGAAATTGTTTATAGTTAATTTTTTTTAAATAAATAAGTTATTTTGTAAAATTATGAGATATTTTTAAAAATAGAATAATAATATTATTTTTAATTTAAAGGTGTGATTGATATTTTTTTTTAATATAATATTATGGTGTAATATAATTTGTTATTAAATTTTAGGTTTATAATAAGATAACTTTATTTATTTTAAATATTAATTAATATTTAAAATAAAATTTATATACAATTTCATGTTATTTTTAATAGATAATTTATTTGAATATAAAATGTGCATTATATAAATATATACCATTTTCATAAATTGATAATAAAATAATTATAAATAAATATTAAAATAAACATAAACAGAAAAATACTTCTAATCATACATATTAAAACATATATATTTTGTTTAAAAATATTTATTTTTAATTTTTCTATAATATGAAATAAATTTTTTTTTTAAATATTCAAAATTTTAAAATATGGCACATTTTAACACAATCTAAACAAGATTATTTCTATAAGACCATACACCATTAAAAAAAAAAAAAAATTAAAGATACAAATTTATTAAAAAGGACTAGATTTAACTATATTTTTTAAACTAATATTTCAAGATAAATATTTGAGAAACCTGAGTTTAACTTGCAAGTTAATATCTTAGATTCAGATCATCCTTTTTATAAAACCATTTCACTTCAATACAAACAACTAATCAAGTCATAGATCCAAGTATGGAATCACTTAAGATGCATGGGCTACATAAATCAGTTAGTTATGGAAAAGCAGAGAAGCCCATTTAATATATAAACCATTAATTAATCCCCAACAAAAACACTTTTTAGTCCCAATAATAATTCTTTGGGCTTCTTCTTGATATCTTTCTCTCTCTCTCTACAAATTCGAGCTTTAAACAGTAAAAGAAAGAGAGAATAATTTAGTAGTAGTGGAGGTGACGGTGGCTGCAAAATCGAAGAAGAGAGAGTTGGTAATGGAGGAAGATGAGTTAGGGCTGACGTCATACGAGAATAATGAGAACAGGTTACTGAGTCACATCATTTCCCCTGACTCTTTTGTCTGCCAACTGGACCCTCCCTTTTCTCTCCCACGCGCCTCCTCTCTCTCGTACCCTACACGCGCTCTCTCTCTTTCACTTTCGTATTCTTTTATTATTATTATTATCAGTGTTACCTATGTTATGTGTTACACTAATTTAATTTTATAGTTTGTTTTTAATTTATTTTAAATTTTTTTTAAGGTTTTGAGACTTGATTCAACGTTTTAAAAATATCATCTTACTATTTTTATTCATTTTTTAATTAAATATTATTGATTGCAATTTTTTTTTTAAAAATATAAACTTGTACAATATTAATTTTATAATATAATTATAAAATTTCCATAATACATTAGTAGTGCAAATAATATTGAAATCATTTTAAAATTAAAAATTAATAATAATATTTAATAATCTAGACCACAGTAATTATATGTGTGTAACATTTTATATATATATATATATATCTTAAATTTAATAAGAATTAATTATTCTAATTGATTTCTTCTTTTGATGTGTAAATACAAGAGAGAAAGAAACATAAGCTGTGAAGAGCTCTTCTATGATATGGTCGGGTATGTAAATGATAATTGAGGGTCCAATTAATTATATCATATTACACTCTTAAACAACAATTCCACAATTTTTCAATTCGATTCATTCAACAAATAAAAAGATAGTTTTTGTTCTATAACAAAAATCAATTCAAAAAACCCAACTTTTCAATAAAAGCCATAATATTCCCCTCTTTCAAATTCCTATTAAAGCAAGGCATGACGTGACAAAATTAAAATCCATAATTACATCTTCATAAAGCTATCTACTCTCATATCACATATGTGCACGTATTAATCTACTAATTAATAAAGCCAATTAAGCCTTTAATCATATCATATCACTCATTAAATACCACTATTAATTTTCAAAATAAAGTTGTAATTGAAGTAGACAAGAGATTGTGACAAGTCATGAAATGTCGTAAATTCCATGAATGGTAACCCTAAATTCACGTGTGAACATAATCTATATATCCAACACATTTGTTTATTACATGTTGTGCAACTTGTGAAATTGGATATAATGTTATCCACACAATATAAGTTAAGTCCAATGAAAGCAATACAAGTAAGCAGAAAATGACATGACAAGTGCAAACCAATCTATATATCTCACATAAGCTAAAAGACATATATGTATTTACATGTATATATGTATATATCTACATCATAGAAAAAATTTGGACCACTATATATAGATATACAGATGTATCTAAATATCTAAATCACATGAGAATTCCTATACACACAACACATAATGCCATTCTCTTAAAAAGTATAAGTGGACAGTTTAGGTTTTTGTCTATTGCATTTTGGTTTTCTTTTAATGGACTATATTTTTTAAACAAAATTTTTCTTTTTAATTATACTAATATTATATATATATATGTTTAAAATATAGTGAAAGTAATTATTTTTATATATTTTTATTATTTTAAATTAAATTATTAAATTACATTAAATAATTTTAAATTAATAAAATTTTAAAAATAATTCGAATAATTAACCTAACTTTATTTTACGGTTTCATATAACTTTTTATAAATTTTAGTAAATGTTTTATAAAAATATTAAAATTTTTAGTAAAACTATAAAGTGATGGATGTGTTGGTATTTTAATATTAATATTAATATTAATATTAATATTTAAATATTTATAAATTTAAAATAAAATATAATAGTTTATTAATTGAATTTAAAATTTAAAAATATTTTATTTTGTTTAAAATAAAAATAGAGCATGTGTTATGAATGTGAGTGTTGTTATTGATTTGAAGGCAGTCATTTTTATTTTATTTTTAAGATAAAAGAAATCTGAAAGATAATAAAGAGAATCAGAAATTCTCCAACATTGTCTGTACTTTTACTTTGTTAAGTTAGTGCTCTTATTGGATTCAAAAATTACAGGAGAGAAGAGAAAAACTTTAACAACAACAATAACAACTCAATTAAATTCCTTTTCCCTTTTCCCAATTTCAACATTGCTAAGTATTTCTTTTCACAACCACAAAAACATTTATTTTATTTAAAAAAAGAACAATTTTTTAATATTTAAAAGTGGTTTGATGAAAAATAGAAAAACTGAGAAATGAGATATAAAAAGCAAAATTTCCAATAATAGTACGAAAAGAAAAGCACGTGGCGTTGTTTAAAGAGATAATAGACAGGTTTGTTTGTTTGTATTAGATACTAACCAACACAGCAGAACAGGAAATGTAGACACGTGTGTGTGGTTACAGTATTAGGTGGTCACATCATCAAGTACATATACATATGGCAATATATATATATATATATACATGTGGCAAAGCTGGCACTGAAATGATAATGTTCCTCTGATTTATCGTTTTTTACACCATTCTTTAAAAGCTGTTCTGTTTCACACATACATCATCTCAAATCACACTATTCAATTTTTTGAAAATTAACATGTTGTTTGCAGAGATCTGACGAGAAAAGATTTTTCTACTGTCAAAAAATATACTAAAATGTCAATCTCCTTAAAAATAGGGCCTATGGCAGTGTTGTGTTTTCGCAACTTGTTTGGTTCTGTTTCTGTTCTTGCCCTTTATTTCGGAGGCAACAGTTGTGCTTGTGTGGGTTGTGAGTGACATTATTATACTGTTTTTATTTTATTTTTTGGGAAGTTAGTGTAAGAGTTTTGTTTTTGATTGAAATAGACCATGTATGGGCTTTTGGTTTCATGTTTATGTATGGCCCATAAATTGAGTCCAATAAACTATATAAATGAATGTAATTAGATTTTAAGGTTTTTCTTGAGATATGACCAAAGAACTCTTCATATATAACTTAAAAATTTAAAATAAATTAGTATATAAACCTGCACAGAATAATAAAAAATATTTTTTATATAAAATTTTCTGTTGTCAAAACGGATTTTGGTCAAAACAGACGGGTTAGATTCACTCCTATTTTATACGGATATGAAAATTAAAATTAATATCTATTTCAAAATTGAAAATTTTGAAATACAAACCAATTACATTTTAATTTCAAAATATAAGTCAATTATATTTTAGTTTGTATTTATTATATTAGCTAAACAAATAATATATTTCAAAAATAAAATTTTCAAAATTTCAATTATGTGAAATCAACCTTCATGACACTTTTACACTTATCACCAATTAGAGTGCTTTATAGAAATTTTTTTTTCCACGACTTAAAGGTATTTTTTCACGATTTCATATCACCAATTAGAGACACTTTTACCCTTATCACCAATTAGAGTGCTTTACCGAGTTTTTTTTTTCCACGACTTAAAGTTATTTTTTCACGATTTCATATCACCAATTAGAGGTGCTACACTTCACATCACCAATTAGAGAGGTGTTACACAGATTTTTCACCTTCACAATTCGTGAGATGGAGGTCATCCAAAATAAGTGACGAGGGAAAAAATGTTATAGACGCTCACTTTATGGTAAAATTTACGTGGAGTACCTACGATACGGCATTATGAAACTCATATCCCCATTTCTCTAAATTAGAACTTCTCCCATGGGAATATTTATATTTAAAGCTTGCTTTTATCATGAAATTCTCATTCAATTGATCATCCATCTCATGGTGATAGTCATTTGCACAAACACATGCCCAATTGTTTCCATTACTTGTGTTCACAAAAGGGCATAAAGGATTCATTTTCATGAGCCAAGAGCTTATATAATATATGGGAAGTCTGAGCAACTATACACCCCATAGCTACAGATAAAAAATAGTAGATAAATGCAGCAAGCACATACCATTTAATTTATAAATCTAAAAAGCATATATATTTGGGAGGGAGGGAACCTACAAAAATAAACTCAAAAAAGAACAAAGAAAGAAGCCAAAAAGAAAGGCCTTTTCAAGTAAACAAAATATCAGTCAAGGCTAGCCGGAAAAGTTGCTTACACACTAAAGAAAGCTATCACCAAAGAGAGTTAAAAGGTGACCCTCCCGCTCTATAACCTTACT